>CM029358.1:35029935-35206340 GCA_017140985.1 Hormaphis cornu | reverse complement strand
GTTTTGGGTGGTTTAGAAGGTTTAGTTTTAAATTAAATATGTAAGTAATCGCTTACGCAAACACCGAATCCGAGTGAGCTAAGTTAACTTAATAACAATACAGTCGAAATAGTGTATGTTTTATGTTTGTAAGTAGAAAAACTAACAGTCAGACTTATGCTAAATTTGAGATCTAAAAAATCCGGAATTAGCAAAGGTCGCGTGGGTAGTTTGACGAAGTAACGACTACGCTTTGAGTGGATTACTGATCTCAATGTTGTGGTTCGAACGTATTCTTTAATATCTGAAAGGAATGATAAATTATTGCCTTCGAAAAAATGATTCTGAGCGAGCTGTGTAATCTAATACGTCCAAGGAAAAAAAACGCCAACACAAACTAGTAGGTATAACTTGTATCGTTTGATTTTGACTTGAAAGCGAGAGACCAGTTGGAACGGTATAACATGGAACGGCGGCAGCTTAGGGTTTTAGGTTTTAGTTTCCATCACCAATAGAAAACTACATTGTTCCCGAGCGACATAGGCTAATTTTTATTCGAAATATCCATCTCTAAAGGTTGTCTCAAACACAAATATCGTCGAAAATTCTATTATTTTTTGTTTATTTATGGTTCCTATGTGTCAAATTTTAGTTGTTTATTTGTTTATTTGCCGTACTTTTTACCGTTTTTCGGTTTTTTGGGTATAACCTTTTTGGAATTGAAAATTTGGCAAAATGTTGAGTACATTGCACCAAAGGTATGAGTTGGGCTTTCAAAAAACGTTTTAACCGTCAAGATCGGAGCAATATCTTAGGCTCTATGCGTGTTACAGGCACAAAAATAAAAAAATTTATAAAAACACACATCTTTGTAAAATCCATAACTTCCTTGCAATCGCTCAGAATCTAAAATAATTATTACGATTGCAGAAAAAATGAGCTGAATAATTCAGAAAAAGCTATTTTTTTTACAATAGGGTTTATTTTTAGGATATATTTTAAAGAAGAGTTAACATCGATAAATGTAGACCAATTATTTGGGATTTTAAATTTTAACAGCACGAGATTACTAAAATTATCGAATAGAAATATGGAGTAAATTATAATAATTATAATAATATAAAACATGACCAAAAGTGACCAGAAAAACCAAAGTTAAAATGTTTCAGTAATATAACTGTAATTTTATGTTATAAACTTTAAACATTATAATTTAGTTGTATTACAATTGAAATATAAAGGTTTTAATCAGGTATAATATTATAACAATATAAATATTACTGTTTTGCTGTCTGGGTAATATTCGACCACAAATTACCTATAAAGTATATGAACAGTAAAAGGTGATTATATTCGACAAGAAGTAAATACACTGGACAAATATTGTAATTTCATGTAAATTATGTGTTTTCACGGTTTTGTGATTTTCATTGTATCCTAACCTAATCGCGTTAGAGTTTACCGTGTTTGTGTGTGCTTTTGTTTTTCGACTTAATTCAATAGCCACCGAGTTTGTTGTAGTTCGTATGTTGAAATTGAAAACTCGTGTTCTAAGAAACCATTTTCCTTTCAACTTCTAATTAAAAAGCCATAAGAAACATTTTTCAATGCGGTTGGAGCACTTTATATTTTTGAAATGTTAACTCCCTTTTCACTTAAGATTAATTTTATCGATCTTACACTATAGTGTTGTTTTGTGGACAAACCAAAGTGAAAAAACTTAAGCAATGGTTTTATAAAAATCTTAATATAAGTAAGTATACATTTACCGCCAAAAATAAGCAGATTAAATTGATTTATTATAATCGTCAACGTTGAATGTTGATTGGAAAATTATGCGTTTATCAGTATTAAATTTTGTTTGTTTATTATTTACCATCAAAAACGCTTGACTATAAATCTCGGTAAAATCGTTGTTTGAAAAAAAAAATCTTTCAAATTGGAACATTTGTGATGTCAGTAAGGTATCCATTAAGAGTTAAATCATTCAAAACATTTTACAATATACAAATTTAGTAATAAACTTTGTTTGTAGGAAGGATTTGATTATTTTTGGAGGGTTGTTTGGAAATAAATTAGATACATTTTCAGACTAGGTGAGAGAACACTGATGACATTAGCGGTATGTGTATATGATTTGTAGTGTGAGATCAATGGAGATGGTTGTGACTTGACGGTTTTGATGTGCCGTCAGAACATATTAATAATGTTAATTTATTGGAATAATAACATATTAATATATTTTATAGGTTTTACAAAAAATTAAAACACATTACAGTTTTATGTTATTTGACGGTTTTTTATAATTATGTTTTCATCTTTTCATAGCAAATACTGCAGTTTATAGATAAAAATAAAATATTATTTTTGGGATTTTTAATTATCCTGTAGGCATGTTTAAATTAGTGTATAATATTACGTTTATAATATAATTGTAAGAAAATATATCTCCTATGAGGAAGCCATTTGAATCTCGGGAGTTGCGTTTTATAAAAACATTAATTAAAATCTAAATTAATAAATTTTTTTCTGAAATAGGTTAAAATAAAGTTTGTAGGATAAAAAAAAAACACTTTCAAAGGTCAGTGTTGAAGATCGGATTCATGGATTCAACTTTCTGTTAATCATGTTGTTAAAAACTACTTTGCCAGATTGATATGAAATTGTCTTTGTTAAACGAAAAACACTTCAGTGAAGTTCCTGGGCTTATAGATTTTGACAAACCTAATAAAATTCTCAGTTTACTTTTCAGAACTTCTTAAATCATCATCTTTGTGATGGCATACATAATTTTACGTAGAACAAAATATCTCAAGACAAAGTTTTCGGAAAAACATGTACTCTGAGAATTAAGATTGAAAACTATTGATAAGTGAATAAAAAATGTTTGCTTTTTAACGATGACGCTGAGCTTTGAGTTTGCGGAAAAAATTTTGTTTACAAATTTTATGCGAGTGAAAATATAATTGTTAACAAACACTATATTTTCACAGTGTATTTTCTCATTGTACGGAAAAAATAGTTTCATTTTGACATATTTTATTGTTCATTCTGCATTTATTATTTTTATAAACCTGATAAATTTACTCACACTTTATGTTATTTTATAGATAATTCTGCATATATTACAAGCCATTAATATGTATATAAAATAATTATTTTTTTTTTATAAACAACCATACAATACCATAATATTGTACATACCCGTGTCCTGTATGGGGTTACTGGTTATATAACATAAAAATACAAGGATTAAAGTTATAGTGTAAAAGTGTGTGTTTTTTTTAGACTTTTACACTTTTTTGAAGACTGAAAGTATAATATGCCCCGTCCAGATATATCTCCGGTGTCGCCCCTCATTTCACCAAATATTTTATGTAGTTAATGGGTCTTTAACATAGATAAATAGCTGGTAGGTACACACACCAGTACAATAATTTGTCATAAGAATTTGTTTAGAGAAAAAAAAAAAGAAACCAAGAAAAATAATATGAAATACTGTAGTATTGATAGGACGATTATTTTGATTTAAACAATTTGTTCCAGTGATTCGGTCTGAATAAGGTTAATAATATGTTATAAAACGATATTTTAGACTGTTTAGTTTCAGAAACATTTAACTTTTACCATCGGGACAGTTTAATTTGACCAATATTTTATTTAGTTGATGTAAACTTCACGGTCAAATAATTAGCCAAAACCTAACCTAACCGTCACCAATACTAAATAATTTGAGACCGTCGTCCGACTTACAAGTTTCAACAGTAATTTAAATTTCTTTTTTCTCGACTTGAAGTAATTTTTACATAAATTACGGTGTTTTAAATTTCTAGTTTTTAGAATTAAATCTTTTCCTCTTTATACCTATACAGTATACAGTATGTAAGTAGTTACTATTATTATAGGTATATTAAAATATACTATAATTATCGTTACGATATTCATCTCAAATAGTCGATCGTTCTACTACTTATACGCTTGCTATCTATTTGATAATGTAACCAACTATATCCGCAGTACTCTATTATTATTCAAATTCAAAATTAATTATAATTAGAATCTGATTTCATCTCGGATTTTATTCCGATAGATACCTACTAATAGATATAATCAATGTTATTTGAAAGTATTATTGTCGGTGCCTTCGTATGTCAATTCGTCATGATATTTCTCATTTTCTGGATTCGTTTAACGGTTTTTTTGTACCTATATGCCAATAATTTTCTCGTTTTGAATCAGGCGTTTTTACTTCCATCATCGTCGTGTGTTACCATGTGAAACGAACAAACTTATAAGACTTAATGTTTGCATTCAATGAAAAAATCGTTTTACTTTTGTCTTTTTTATCAGTGAGCATGTCAGCATATTATATTGTAAGGCGGAAAAAAAAAAAAATAATCTCCATCATCGAAATATAACGATATTGTGTCGATAACACACAAACGTGATTGCTGCAATGAACAATGTCGTGCACACGTGTCGATTTCATTGATGTAGTTTTCGGACTCGATAAATGGAAAAATTTCCTGCTTTAATGCTGACTATACGTATTGTGTCATATTGTATTGAAAATCCACGAGCTAAGCTTTTATACTGCTTCGGGTTTTGACGTCGGCAAATCCTTAGCGTACCGAATCACCTGCAGCGTTAATGTGTAACTCTAGAACTCTTATTGTTTGCAATAATAATCGTAGAAATAATAATAAAATATGTTTACTCGCTAGATTAAACTTTACATAATCTGTTTGTCCTTATAACACGCCGTTAATTCGTTAATTATACACGTAGAGTCTAAATGACATTTTTTGCGAGCACTTTAATAACATCCACTGTGTTGTAAAGATTTAACATCGTTGTCTGTGATCATATGGGGGCAAACATTGTTTGGAATTTTCAAGTGGTGCTTTTTTAACTGGAAATTATTTCGATAATTTACTGTTTGTTTTAATTGTACCTACATTATATTTGAGAAAAACGGTCATTTTAAGAATGTCTTGGGATTTTTTCAACAATACTACCAATTATGTATGTATATACATATGAAAAACATTTATGTATTTATAGTATTTGGAACCTTGACAAGTTTAACAAAAATGATTATTTTATAAAATTATTTGTAAAAATGTAATTTGTGTTGATGTAAAATATTTATTCAACTGCAGTGTCTTTTTAAATTAATTTCTAAGTCGAATACTTGGATTTAATACATTTTTTAAATTATGTAAATTGTTTGATAAAAAATGTATTAAAAAAGCTTTCTTCCCCAATACTTGTGTCTATTCGCTTAAAATTCAACAGAAAAAAAAAAAACTGTCGCGTTGGAGATTATGTGTTAGTGAAATGTAAGTATTAGTTTTTTTTATGTGCTGGCAGGCTCAGATAAAAATGTAAGTGCATTCTATCTTTCAAATTAATCTAAGTGTTGATCTATATTGTAACGTTTATCAGATGTCTAATATCTATGTACGAGTATGTGTTAATAATTTCAGTTAAGTTTTTTTTTTTCATAAAGTAAATTAATAGTGCGAAAGTGACGATTGAAAATTTAACAAAAACTCATTTATGCTAATACTTTAGAAAATTAGTTCGTTAACAGTTTAATAGTAAAGACACGATAATGGTTAAATTATGTCGTTTTGTTGGTATAGTCACAAGTGTTTATTTCGTTATTCGTTAAAACATCAGTGATCATTATTCAGTATACATTATTTTACCGTTTTGATTTGATACATCACCTATTTTTGACTTTTTGTTCTTCGGTTTTGTTCTTACTTACTTAAGAAAATGTTTAGTATTATTTTTGGTCTTCAAGTTTGAATAGTGCTATAAATTAAAATACATTAATTTGATTCAACCGTCTATACTTGTTAAAGAAAGATTTTAACGTTTTAATAATGTTTATATAAAAAAAAAAATTAAACTTATAGATTTTGTTTTAAAAAGCACTATGCCGTATACATATCGGTTATAACTTATTTCTTTAAATTTTTTCTAACAAACATTGTTTTACAATTTACACTATAAACTAACTTTGGTATTGTGTATAGATACAATCAGTTTTTTTTTATGTATTTTATTGTTTAACAAAGCAATTAATATAATATTCACTTTTTGAGATTGTCATCCTATAATTTATAATTTACTGCGTAAATCACCAGATTTAAAATCGTGTTGTTCAGAATTTAGTCTTAAAGTATTATTTATGCCGTACGTTGATTAAACGGCGAGCTTGTTTAAGACAATTTGGCTACTGATTAAAGTAACTGCGCAAACTGTTTAAGTGTTTTGATGGGCACAAACTTTCCAACTCCAGCTAAAATAATTATTGTTAGAAGTTTTGTGGACTGACATTTTACGCCCGTCAGTCTCCCTGCATGGTGGCGTACGGTCGTCTAACATATATAAGTACACCGAAGTTCGATGATGGTGGATGACCTCTAAAATATCAACTTCTCTTCTTCTTCTTGTTTTCGCATGAACGGTTTTTACCATCACACTGTTGACAGCACCAACGGACCGGAGGTTCTAGACAGATAGAATAAAATATGTAGTTATTATACCAATCGTCCTGTCCTGAAAAAAAGCTATGATTAATGTCCACGAGTGTATAAATAAAAAAGAAATGTTTCTTCTGTCGTAAAAATGTAGATTTTTTCGTTATGTTTTTGAAGACTGGAGAACGTATATTATATACAATCTTGAGTGGCGAATTATACAAAAATAAGCGTTAGAAACAATGCATAAAAAGAATGATCGATGAATTAAGAAGTGTTATAATATTATTAGTTGTGTTTGTATTTACATTTTACAGTACATCAATACAGTTATAGTCACATTATGTAAATAACCTCGCTGTTAAAACCGTTTTTCGGTTTTAACGAAATCAATTAAATTCAAAGAATCGTTTTTATGAATTTAAAATCGAGTTGTTTTCTTTAAGTGACTTTAGCTATAATCTGCAGATCTTTTAAAAATATAAATCGCCAAAAACGTGTCGGTGATTTTAGAATCTGAGCGTAACGAGGAAGCTTACATACGTTTTGAAATGTATTGAGTACCTACTTTCAATATTGTTCATTATAAATTAATACAATTAATTAACACCGAAAAGATCACGTTATGTTAACAGAGAATCTTGCTTTTATTTTCTGTTTGTTTTTTATTTTCATGTTTGATTAAAGCATAATAGTTTATACAAGTTGCTTACATATTATTACACCGCCTTTAAAGAGTGAGCAAAATTCATAGTGGAGAACAATTTTTTTTTACGCCACCGTTATGTTACAAAAAAAAAAAAAAAATCCATCGATTTTGGAACCTTTTGCCAATATTATGTTATAG
Source organism: Hormaphis cornu (assembly GCA_017140985.1). NCBI lineage: Eukaryota > Metazoa > Arthropoda > Insecta > Hemiptera > Hormaphididae > Hormaphis > Hormaphis cornu. Next base: position 35,199,020 of record CM029358.1, on the reverse strand, counting down.
TTACACTTATCAAAATAATATTTACGCTGGTATATTTTAAAAGTTCAAACAATTGAGCATGAAACCCGTTCTGTGTGCAGATATATTATATCCTCTGAAGTATGCTTTTGACATCTCGGTTCTTCAGAACTATAAAATAATCGAACCGTTTTTGAAACACGATTTTTTATCGGGTCGTTGAGATTAATTCGTTAACTACAGGTACAACGTACAGCCACAGTTGGGCGCAGACCTTAGTGGCAGAGGGGAGGCCAAGCCAATGTTGAGGAGTTACGGTCAAGGGCGTATTTGAGGGAGTAATGGTCATTTGTCCTCCATAAGTAAAGTGTTATAAATATTCCAAAAATAAAATAACGTTTTAAGAGCCATTAATTCCAAACTTTTAGAATTTTCGATAATATTAAAAAAATAATTCCTAAAGATATGAGCATCAAAAAAATGAACAGACTAGTTAAAAAAGTTGTTGATCTGGCACGGGTTTGGTTTTATGAACTTATTCCGTTCACTAAGAAAATAGATTATGTACACAATTTTTTTTGTCGGAAACGAAAGTACCTAGGTTGTACCTACTTATTAAAACAAAAGCGTGAATGCAGTTTAGCTTCCACGCAATTTTTGTAAATTTCTTTTTTTTTGAACGTGTGTTTTATGCGCATAATTTTATGGTACTAAATAAATAATTGGTCGAACTTGATTTGAAAGTTACAGACGCTTTAAGATTTAATTGATACACATAGTGGTGCACTTCCAAAGTAAGTTCGACAGACTTTTTTATTATTACCATCGAATCATGCGTATAAAAACACATTTTGAAATAAAAAGTCCAAAAATTGCTCGGGAGCTAAAATGTTCCAAAAAAAAAAAAAAGTTTGAATCAAAATGTCCTTTTTCGATGTCGTGGCTCGGCAAGATAAAATTATGTTAAGTATCTACTTCAAGTAACGCGCAGATCGGCTATGTGTACAACGTGGTCGGACCGTTACAATGTTGTTTTCAAAACGTCGCTCGGCGTCGTACGAAAACCAAGTTCCTCTGCGCCTCAACTCCGCTGTGTTTCATTAAAGAAAAAATTTGTTTTATCATATTCACGACGGCAACTGCACATTCGTTGTTTTACTTTTCATCTTATTATTATTGTGTAGATCCGTGTCTACGTAGAACACCGTTGACGATAAAATATCGTAGAAACTCCGGAGATCCGACTCCACCTGGCACTGCACGGGGAGGGCCGTCGACCGGAAATTCGTTTGTAGTGCGACGTCCGGTGCCTCCCTTCGCGCCGTCGCCACAATACCGTACTATATTATACGTTACTCGTGTGTCCTTCCCATAATAATCATTTATTGTCCACACGTGGAATTAATGTATTATTCATAAGCGTAAAATCGTCGTGTGTGCACACTTAAAAAAAAAAAAAAAAACATTTTTACTACAAATCCTCTATGCCATTGTTGTCGTATAAAAATACCATTTTCCACGCACGTGATACTGCGTCGAAGACGATTCCTGCAGAGGTAAAGCACAAAACGAAATAGTACTCGCGAAAAAAATACTGATTTTCACTCTCGATCGTTTTTTTTTTCGACGATAAAACAAACACCGGAACGATTTTCACGGGGCGCGCGTTTTCCAGTTAAATTTCCAAACTGTAGTCGACAGGTGCAGCTTTAATTGTATTTCTGAACGTTACTTTCCCGTTTCGATTCTCGTTGTTCAAACAGTACAGACTAGTTGGCTTTAGAACGATTATTATTTTCAGCTCTTGTACTAGAAAAAAAAAATAACGCCGTCGTTCCAGTTTTGTCATTGTAGTTGTACCTGTCCGCGAGTGTTTACTTTCGTCGTTTATTATGGTGTTTGGCGAATTTTGATTGTGTGTTTGGTAATTTATCGATTGACTTTCAAACAGTTCATTTTGACGTGAAAGGAAAAAAAAGCAATAATAACTATAAATGGCAAAATTACCATTTATGTCGTAGTAAATATGTCCGGTTATTATTTTTTTTTTTTACAGTTTTGCGTATCTTATTCGAAAAAATTGTGACGAAAAAAAAAAATTCTTTTATTTATCATCAAAAACATTTAAGAACAACTTCTTTTGTGCGACTTTTTACGCACATAACACACTATTCTGTTTATATTTTGTTGAAAAATTCACGTACGAAAAAACGGAGCAATTACTTAACGAATGATTACATTTTTTCATAATTTAATATTTATGAGTTGGCCGAAGAGCGTAAGTGATGAAGAATAAAAAAAAATCTGTGTGGGTATTTTCTCATTATTTCTAAAATTATTTTACTCTCAAATCTCATACATTATTATGATTAGCTTATAAAACTGTTATAATATTATCGTGTAAAAAAGATAAGACTTAGGTACATTTTATTTTAAATATATTTTTTGTTTTAAATGTTTAATGAAAAATCAGGCTTTATTTCTAAATGAACGTTAAGTTCTAAATTAGGTGGTATATTATCTAGAATAAGTTTAGCACGGTTTATGAGTTAATGAATGTATCAAATTTAACTGTCGTGTGCATTTTTTCAAATATGTACCTACTGCATACGTTTATATGTTAAACGTTCAAACAGTTGTGTACAGTTAATTTAATCTTATAACATGCAGAAAATTCTAAAAACCAGCTATATGTAAGCTTGAACGTATAAATGTGCATTTAAGATGTGTAATTTAACCATAAATATAGCTTGTGAATGAAAAATATTATAATTTTGCTGATTATAATAAATGATGATATTGTATTGAAAATGAACAATGCAAGTGGTTAGTCTGTTTATACACGGCGATTGCTTCAATGGATTGAAACCAAACAAAACTCGTACACGTTTATAATATAATAGTAATTCAAAAACAATTTTCCTTTTACTCCTTAGCATATAAAATGTAATATGTCTTATAGTAGGCATTTTATGTTTTACATAAATTTAATATTTTAATTACGGTGCACCCATTTGTAAATCTTACTTAGGCATCATATTTTTCGTTAGCAATCAGTAGGTACGTTGTTTCAATCAAGCTGTGTCTTATCAAACTTTTTTATTCGTTCGAATCCAACTAAAAGTATTTTTAATGATCACCAAACATTTTATAACGTTGTGATAAAGGTTCAAACATATTAGAATATTTATTTTTAATGTGTGCTAGCTCAATACCGACTCTACTATTATGTTGTGGATCTAAAATTATTTTGATTCAAAACACTACTTTATGATGAGCATAAATAAACATGAAATCTATTAATTTGGTAAAAACGAGTAAATTATCCAATTATCGATTTCTCCGAACTCAAACCAAAGCTATTTCTGATTATTGAGTAATGAAATATTGAAATCACAAATACGAGTACTTACAGAGTATTGAGAATTTGTTTTGGCCCTGTGCGTTCATATATTTTTGGATTTTGAAAAATTTAATTCGTTTGTTTTCTCTGACTGTCGGAATTAAAAAATAGCTTAGAAAAATAATTCAATGGTAAATTTACTCGTTTCACATAAACTTTGTCCACGCCACTTTTTCTATTTTTGTACTAGCAATTAGTTAACAATCTATCAAGCGTATTAATATTACGTCATTTAAATTTGAAAATAATTCATGGCAGGGTTTACTCATACTATTATGATATTTACTGATGTAACGTACTATATTATATTACTTTACTGGACCAGAAGCTAGGTTGATCTGATGACAAGCTATAAAAGCTATTATCAAGTTATTAAGGGCTGACTCACGCTCAGACAATAGAACCTATTGTGGCATGAAGTATGTTTCTAAAACTACGTAAAACACGCAAGTACTTACTATTATTATTTTTTTTAAGAATCTGTAACGCGTAATATTCAACCACGACCCACCTATTAATTGTTAAGGATTTAAAAATACTGCATTTACGAGAAGTGTTCTATTGTCGGAAAAGTTGTATCCAGAAAAAAAAAAAAAAACATTATTTTAAAAGCATTTCCATATACTTAATGTTTTTAACTTTTTCGATCGAACAAAGATATAATATTCGTTTTTATAAACACGTTTGTTTCGTTTGCATCATTTTTATTCGTCAAAAAATTAAAGAACAATATTCAACAACGATACTAGTAATGGTACTGTTCGTGTGACGTGTGTGTACATTTAGAATAGTTAAGTACTATAATACTTAGTAATAGTATATTATAGTCGTTGTACAAAACGAAACCACATAACATCATGATTTGAATGCCGATCGGAAGCGTCGGCTTTATATTCAACCGTAGTGTGGGTATAATCTGCAAAAAGAAAAAAAAAATACAAGCCTTATGTATATTATAATATTATTTTAATGTAATTTGTGTGAACACTAATGGTTTTTTTTGTCTTCAACAAAGCAAAAAATTAGGCTATCATACATAACGCCGGTGGCCGGGTAGGAGAAGCTGTGAGAGATAAACAGCATGGTGCGCTTTTAGTAAATACCAACGGATAGTGTGAGCAAAAAAAAAAAAATCATTTTTATGAATGAATATTATACATTATGTAACAACTATTTTATCTATTATTATTATTATTGTAAGCGTAGTTGTTACAACTGGCGCGACGCAGTATGTTCCGGTTAGGTGGTGGCGGCAAGAGGAGAAGAGTAGAAGCGTACTTCAATAAAATATAAAACGTGAACACCCAAACAAATTTACTACTTGGTATACAAGACGTGCAGGACAGTTTACACAGTGTATACAAAACCGTGGTAGTAATATTTTTTTTCACATTCATCAGTTTGTTGTTACTCGCTTGTCCATCATATGAGAAAGGACGAGTGGATTGTAAAGACGGCAAACGTCTACCAGAGCGATCGTATTATAGTAATCGTTTTCGAGCGGAATATAAGGATATTGGTTATAATGGGTGTCGGCGGTTTTTTTTATGAGTTTTGCATACTATATGTATAGGCATTTTTCGTCACAGCCGAAATCGTTGTGTGTAAAAAAAAAAAAAAAAACAAGCTTCGATACCGTCGATTTTTAACGATAAGAAACCAAACACCACTAGTACGTTTGAGATGATCGATTTAAAACGCTAAAAACCGTCTGGTCGCAATATCCGGAAAAACTTCACGCGCGATCAGTGTTCTAACGAAAATTCAACACTACAAGTAGTAAGTGCCTGTATTTTGGAAGTGTCTGTTCAAATTTATACCAGTCGATGACAAATCTAGTTTTGAAAGGTGTGAATAATATAGTTACTGAAACAGTATCAGTACCGTAGTCTATACTCGTACGTACAACGGATCGGTCGAGTTCGATATTTAACTTACGAAGCATATCTATTGTTAAACGACGTCTATAATTTTTGGCCGCAAAGTTGCAGTCTCACAAATTATTTCTTCTCGTACTATACATAATAGCCTATGCGGGCGTACTAAAGAACTACCGAGAGTTTTCAGAACGTCAGGTACACGTTTTTCGAGTTCAGTACCTGTTAATTTTTGTGTTTTAAAAACGACGTTACAAATCAAACACAAAACGCTCACTCACTTTCGATGACAGACGCGTCACTACTACTGTTCTATAAAACGTAACGACAAAAACGTACGAGGTAGGTACCTAAACATAATTTTACCCATAAGAGTTTGTTAACTGATCTAATCGTAGAAATTATTATTTCCTTTTCGTTGTGGTTTTTTGTCAGTTAGTTTCATAACAAAAAAAACACATAATTGTTCCATCCCAATCGGCGATCGGGGGGGACCGCGACGAGGGGTCAGTGCAGGCGGTCTCGCGTGACATGCAGAAGTAGCAGCTGTGCGTCGACCCATAAATAGCCTATCAGGCCTCATCAACGCTAGATTAATTATAGCGGTTGCGCGGTTGCGGTGTAGTATCCTACGCTGTACGACGTCGCGGGTCCGAGTTTACGGGACAAAAATCGGCTGCAAGCACCGCGCGCGTCTTACGGCTGCTGCAGCACCACGCCGCGATTCGTATATTTATTTTGTTTTTTTTTTAAAAAATATTGCCGTTATTTGTGTTTGAAGATTTCGTGATCAGTTTTGAAACACCGCGTGAAATATTTCTAACGATTGAAATACTTATGACTACAAAAAAAAAAAATAATCCACTATAGCGAAGTTGATCATTAATTTGGACGGGTTAAAATTTCGAATCGTCTATTATGATCGAGGATTAAACTAACAATCGCCAAAAAACTGTAAAGTCTTATATTTGTGCAGAGATAAAACTTTTTCGTAATTTTTTTTATCACGATTGGACTTCGTTTGTATGAATTTCAAGTAATTGATTAAATCTCAAAAGACGTATTTCCAAAAAATAACTCAACGAAACAATTTCAATGTAAAAACGCTCATATAGTAATTTTTTTGATTTTTGAAATTGTTTAACCAGCTAGTATAACAATAAATAATATGCTGTTTAGATTTTACTAAGGTTTAGAGATTATAAATCGAAAATTATAGGTTATTTATGAAACCATACTAGTAAGTACTGCGAACATTTTTATTTTTAAACGTTATTTTAAAAATAATCAAAATTAAAAAAAAGTGCTTCAAATGAAGGAGGTATCATCTAGGGTTAGGGAAAACATTTTTATATGCAACATTTAAATTTCATTTAAAAAATATTTTGTCAACTGTATTAAAAATTAAATAATAAAAAAAAACAAGGAAAAATCACTATTATAATGGGTACTAAAAAATTTGTTTAAAGTTAGTTGAACAAATAACTTATAATAATACAAATTAAAAAGAAATTTTTAAACAACTTGTTAGTAATGAACAATAATGTTAAATAATAATAGTATAACATAGAGTAACAATTTATTTTCAATAGGGAGGAACGCATCTGCTGCGTTAAGTGCCGCCATAACTAAACAAAATGTAATATTTCACGGTTTTGTAAAATATTTCAAAATTAAGTTTCAAAATGAAATATTTCAGACATCAAACACTAGCCGCGGTAATATTGTTATTATGCTGTAGATAGCGGTATCAACGAAAGATATAAAACGGATATTTAGTTTTTGAAAAAAGTAAAAACAAAAGAAGAAAACAAACGCGTTTGTGCGTGCATAAACCAGCTGCAGGGCCCGAAAGAGGTAGTCGAAACAGTAACTATTCGAATGAGTTGAACACGACTTCTCGCCTCGAGTGAAAATCGAATTCGACCGTGTTTGTTCAATGAAGCCTTTTAGAGTAAGTGCAGCTGATAAAGTATTTTATAAAACTGAAAGCGTGAACGCGAGAACTTGGGTGGGATCCGAGTACAGATTTTAACAAATGAAATAAATCTGAAAGCTTTTCTGAATGTGCGCTGGTAGGTACTCCACACTAAATGCACCAGTACATATTGTTGCTTTACAGGTATTTTTATTATGTACATTGACGCTGCTGTACACTGTTACACAGTACGTTATTGGAATTATTAATTGTAGATAATTCGAGCCAGACAGCTACCAATTGAAAAATTAAATTCGTTTTTAGTTTAGAATCGCGTTATATTGTAACAAACGTTTGATGCATATAAACCCGTAAATATTTCTTTTTTGAGTTATCACACCAAATTCTAGTTAGCTCAGATTCGCATAAAAAAACAATCTTGTAGCGAAAAAGTTTTTAGAAACAAAATGTGTATTTTGATCTTTACTTTGTTAAGGCGAGATATTATAATTTTCTTATGAAATATACGGTATCTACCGTTTAATGTTCTGTTTTTAAATTTCAACTTATAGGACTAAACAGTATTCACTATTCTGTGTCAAATTGGACTATTTCTTCATGTTTTGCATAAAAAAGAATCGTTGACTTGTCCCTGGTCTTAATAAACCGTTTTACCGCGCTGGCTTTTAAATTAGACGTAAATGTGGGTTGGATGTTTCCCGATTGTGGTAACGACGAGTGTGACGCTTACATAATATCATCTTTTATTAAACTGTTCTTTTTTGAATTATTTCTGGTTCATTGTTAATTTTGTTTTGCGAAATTGTCCGTATAATTACTGAGTTATAATAGCTCTTGTTATATGTGTATATATATAGAATGGGTACATTAAGTTTTGAATAAATCTGGTTGAAAAACTAAATTAAAATGCTTTTTTTTGTGTGCTGGTTTTTATCAAACTAATAACTAATAATAATACCTAATAATTCTTTCCTAAATAAAACAATGTCTACTATTTTTATATATATATATGTATACCCTATATGTGTACCCTTTTACAACTGAATTAAGTTCGAATAAAGATAAAAAAGTTTTGTAAAAGGTATTTTCCATAGAATTTCGCCCTAAAACCATTTATTCAGTTAAAACACAATTAAGTTTTTATTGTTTTTCAACCTCGTTATTGACATCACAGAACATTTTTAACGCTGTTTTGTTGTAAGCGTCAAGACGCATTTTGAGGTTGCGTTGTTCTGCGACTACTCCATAGCACTAGGCATCAAACGAACCAGATTTTTTACACGGTTTTTGCAGCACCAGAGGGTTGCGAAAGGGTTCGCATAAAATTAAATTTTAACAGCGACTATTAGGTTTCTTATTTATGGCTAAAATTTAAGCTGCATATTGCGTGTAATGAAACTACAGGTTGTGTTACAGAAATAATGTATCCGCGAAGAGGGCGGAGGTGCAGGGATTTGAATTAGGGTTTTTGACACGTCTTTTGTACTTCTACTCGGTATCACTTGCATCGGTAGGTATTTATTTAAACACGCGTGCAGTATCACGATCATTCGTTGATTTGCTTGTAGTTTTTTTTTTTTTTTGCTTTTCTACATTTGTTTATTTTCGATTCGGACTAGGAAACTACAACACGTGAACACGCACACATTAATTTAACAGGAACAGACAGTTGATACGTCGTAGTGTTGGAAACGAAACGACATCTTATTCGATGTCGTCGAGTTTACACAGCCGTTCAAGGAAAACATCTATAGTGCAGTATAACATGTGCAGTTTTGATTTTCGTGTTTGACTGTAATTGTATCATTATTAATATCAATATTATAAAATATTCCAGTGTAATATTATACCTACGGCTATATTTACGCAGCTCTTTTCTTCGCGATTTCGTATGCGTATTTAAATTCTATTTTAACGTGCTGTCGTATGTGAACGATAACAATATGGAGTAATTAAAAAATAGATTTCTCTTTTCTTCGCTAAACAATCATAATATAAAATTTAACACTCCGTCATTAGTATTGCACGAAAGTTAAAATAATATCACTCGGTGAAGATCACAGAACTTTTTCTACATCTCGTCGGTGTGTTTTCGTTGACGTGTATAAATCATCAGACGATACATTTGTGGGAGGTTATTTTTAGCTAAAACAGTATATTAATTATGCTGAACGCGTTCTGTTTAGTTATGGGTGTATTGTATTCGCTTTAAATAGTCGATAAATAATCCAACTAGATAATGCGTTAAGTTAGAAATCACGCGTTCGAAATGAATTTAAAAACAAATGTAAAAACAGAGTTCAGTTGACATTATAAAAATATCATTCGTGTGGATTAATCGATATTTAGGTGTATAAAAAAACAAAAAAGAAAGAAATTGAATTTCAGACTATTACAACATTGAATCGCTCATAATACTGTTTCTAGACTATAAAGTACGGCGTTATCCAGTATGTTTCTTTCGGTTTTTCTCGAATTATAATAATATATCGTTAGAAACGTTAGCAAGATTATATTTACTATAATCGTGTTCGCTACTCTGCCGCATTTAAAATATTGTGCTCCCTCCTGTAGATTCGATCCCGGAAACGTACGCTGCAGCATATTTTACTATTTTTTTTTTATAGCTGATGTTCCCATTAAATTACATGTCAAATTGTCAATACGTGCACATTTTTTTTGCCATGAACCACGTATATATATATCGTGGTCACCTTTATATATATATGTATGTGTTATGTTGAAGAGGATTTATTATGTGCGTGTACCGAAGGTTTTGTCAACGTCGTGTACTCCGATGGATATGATATATCTAATATCGTCGTATAATATTATAGCAGTCATAGTTTTCTGCATATTCTCCGTTAAAACAACAAAAAGTTGGTTTTTTTGACGTAAACTTATGCGAATTTAGTAGCTCTGATTTTATTCTAAATAATTATAAAGCGTTATATCGATTTGCTAGACAGTAAACAATGCTTTTACGTCGTGTCCGTTCACAATATTTTATTTTTTTGTTAGTTTTACGAAAAATAAATCAGTAGCATACATTTAAAGTTAATATTTCTGATTCGTATACAGCAGCTGCGTAGTTCGTAGTTCGTATCATAATACTATTGTTTGTCACTTTCATAGCAATTATTTCTAAAATATAAAATTTAAGTTTTTATATGCATTATTGCGCCTTACAATTACACAACGCGTGCAGTATAGTTGCATTAACGGTTTTATATTAAAACCTTCCATAATATTCACTATTCCGGTTTTAGTTGTCGTTTACATTTGTCATTTACATGAATTTGCGATTAATTTACTCTTTAACTTTCTAGTTTTAATATATGCATAAAACATATATTATTGAATTAAACATACTAAAAACTGGTTAAATCAAGTATCTATAAATCCAAATAAAATCTTAAAAATAATGTTAACCATTTACTTCTTAACTTTATTTAGTTTATACTATGGAAGATAATCAATTCATAAAATTAAATGTTGCACTTTTATGCATATTTTAATCACAATAAGTTTTAAATTATTGATATTGTTGTGTTGACTCGATAAAAGGCTAGTAAGTGTTTGTTGAAATGTACTAAAATAATTTTTCTTAATATAAAACATGCACTATTATATTCTGTGTTACAATTATATCTACTCGTTCATTCTCACTTCATATGTTTATCAAATATTTAATTTTTATTTATATCTGTTGGTTATTGTCTATAATTTTCCTGAATAAAATATGATTATAGGCAGCATTAAAAGTTACTTAATTGTTTCTTATATGAAACAAAGTTACAATGGGCTATTATATTACTAATAAGGGTAAATAATTTTTTATACAATTTTATAAACAAAATCGTATAAAATTCAACTACAATAATAACAAAGAACAATGCCTTCAATGTACTTATTATTTTTTAGTCATAATGTAAATGAATACTTTGGCTGTTTTTGTATAATCCAGGTTTCGCATTAAAGTATCAAATAGTTTTTTTTTTTTTAATTATAACTTATTGTTATTCTTAAATGTGAATGTGTTTAGTTGTAGTAGCAAACGTTACAGATTACTTTATTTTTGTTTTTATATCCATCTAATTATTTTCTTCTGCTTAGTTATTTAATTAACATTCAATTTCATGGTACTAAGTTACTATTTTTTTATTTTTTATACATTTGAACAAATTGCGGATCATTAATAAAGTTTAAAATGATTATGTCTTAAATTTTATCATGCCTGAATTAATTATTTTCCATTGACACATAATAATTTTTAATTTTACTTTTATAGGTTACCTCCTAGTGATTTATAATTTACTTTGAGATTTTGTTTATCACATGCAGCTGTTTAAATATTTTGTAGGCCTACTAAGTGGTTTGAAACGTATATTTATTCATTATTTTGCAACTAATCGACAAATACTAAAAAAAAAAAAACGAAGATGGTGATAAATGTCAATAAACAATAATCATCGTTGTCTTACGACACCAATTATTAGTTTTTGCCGTTTTTTATGGGGTAATAAATTAATCTGAAAAGTACTGTATTCAAATTTCCATTTAAGATTGTTTCAAATAATAAAGTAGGTAAATCGTGTTTGCTGTAAATTTACACATTGAACGAGTTAATGACTGATTTACTTTAAACGATTACCGTAGTAATTACGATTTGTTCCCTCAATACTTATAAGTTGGCCGGCAATTAACTATCTAATAAAACATTAATGCAGTTAATAAACATATTAGTATTCATGTGTAATATTTTTTATCTAGTTGCAAGTAGCAAAATATGTTCAGTTTAATGGTTTAGTTTCAGCTCTTATGACGTATTATTAATTATCGTGATTGCATCTGTAAAAGTATTGTACAATGCATCGTACCTACTCATTTATCAGTGTATAAATCATAAAGTATAGACTAGTGTATTTGCAAAACTTCATTACATTTGCTTTTTTTTTGTTTTTGGAAGAACGAGTTCCCCTGGGAAATATTTATTTATGATTGAAAAATTTTTATACTGTATTGAACCAAATTGTTTGTTTTGTGAAAGTACTACTAAAATCTACATAATATCATGATATTTCAAATACATTTGTTTTGTTTTAACGCCGTGTTATGAACGTTATAAAATATAAAGAGAAAAATAGCATAATATTCAACAAATAATAAAGTAATATCAGTCTAGTTCCAGAAAAATAAAACGTTTATTTTATTTTCAAATATTGATTTCTCGATGGCTTATTCGATTTCAGTTTTCTATAACATGTTGTATAAAAGTGCACAATAATAATAAAAAAAAAAATTCTCTTTTTAATCGACAAATATGTTGTGTAATTTAACAAATTTTCAGGATACCTAGAAGATTATTTTCTTTACAGAAACAACAATTAATATAATACGAAAATTATTGTGAAAAAAGGAAATCATGTTCAGGCGTTTTGCAATACAGTTCTTATACTTTGATTACCTATCTTTTTATAATGTATAATTGCGTAATTTTAAACAACTCGTACTTGTTTATGTTGCAGTTCATTGGATCTCTGGATGTTCCAAAGCCAGTCAACCGAATTGAAATAGTGGAAGTCATGAGACGTATTAGAGTGAGTGATTTTCTGGAATTTTTTTTTTTTGCTTTTCTAGCATTCTCGTACTCCTAGTAATGTGATTCAATACTTCTTTTTATTTTGATTACTTTTTAAATTAAAATTTTTTTTATTCGTTCCATTCATATTATACTGGTCGTAGAACTCAATTATTCATTGTTCTGTTTTTTTTAGTACGAATTCAAAAATAAGGGCATCAAAAAGAAAAAAGTGGCAATAGAAGTTTCTGTTGAAGGGGTTAGAATTACTTTAAGAAAGAAAAAAAAGGTAAGCCAAACAAATTGTCTTTTTTAAATTTTCTGTATGAATCATTCAACAGAATTTTAATTTGATTGGTTTTTTTAAACATACCTGAGGCTTTTCTTCTTCAGTTTTATATTTTAGCACGTTATTCTATGTATTATTATATTGTATTGTAAAAATATTTGATGTAAATTACAATTTTACGTATGTAAATAATCTAAACCCCTAAGTAAGTCGTATAGTGTAGATGTTTGAGAGGTGTGTAGTTGAAATTGTTTTTTGAAAATAAATTCAAACACAATAACAACGGTGTATTGTTGCAATAATCGTAAATGAAGCATCTAATGCAGTTATCACGCGTTTTTAATGATAAAAGACGCTAATGTAATTGTCGCGTGCATAATCGATTTAACGACTGTTTCGCTATCATTATTCATTGTTTAACGGGAAATGTCGGTAAAAAAACCAAAACTAATTGAACTGATGCTCTTGAAAACGACTGTTTTTAGTCCTCTTTTTTTTTTTAATTTAACTGTTTTTCCTCGCGAAATTCCAATAGTTGAATAATGTGTTTGCGTTGTTTTTATAGAAAAAACAATGGACGGACGAGAATAACCTGCTGCTAATGCAACATCCTATTTATAGGTAAGTCTGTCATACATCAAAGTGCTCGCTGTAGGTTTCAGATGGAAACGGCTCGTTCACTTTTGAACAGCTAATTTGAACTTTATTTTTTCGTTTCTTCAAATATTCTTCTTCATAAAATTTCCGCGTGCTTTTTGTAATACAGTTCTATCCAAATACAATTGAAATATTCTAATTTTTTTTTTTGTTTGCGTTTAGAGTATTTTACGTATCTCACGATTCTCAAGATATGAAAATATTCAGTTACATAGCTAGAGAAGGTTCCACCGACGTGTTCAAGTGTAATGTGTTCAAGGCAAATAAAAAGGTACGTTACAATACTTCTTATACGGTTTTATTACGTTTTTCTACGGACAATATTTAAATTTTTTATACGTTCTTGTGCCAACAAATCGTATTCGTACCAACGTAAAAGTATATGGACTTTTTTTTAACACAATTTTAGCTTTTATTGCGATTGTACTACAATGGATACCTATTTCGGGCGTACCTATATAGTATATTATGTTATAATAAAATTCATAAGAGGGAAAAAATATATATAAATTACATCCTCGGAGTCTATATTGAAAACCCATTCGTTTAATTTGTGCAGCCTCTACAATAGAAAAATCCGATAAGCCGATTTACGAACACGTGTGGGCACGAGAATGCTATTTCTCTGCAACCTATACCTTCTTGACATTTTACCCCATTATGCCTATTGCCCGCGTACAAGGATTACCGGCGCGCAAAAAATGTTCCTGTTTTTGTCAGCGACGCGATCGATTCGTGTCGATATGGACACGGTACTATAATAATATTATTACGTATCAATGCATTATATGCAATAATAATATTATGGAATTAATAGCTGTAGTTTGTTTTCTATTTTGGTTTTTTTTTTCTTTTCTCACTGGCTATTGAATTAAATAAATCAAAATTGTTTTTTCTGTGAACTCGTATCACCACGAGTTTTCGGTTTGTTTTGTTTTATTTGAAAAATAATTTATGATCAAAACACAGCTCAGCGTGGTCATCATCGGACGCGTATTTAAACATTTAGTTATTAACTATTACCGCACAACAGTATAATAATATGCGTTTGGAACATTCTGTGTATTTTACGCGAGTGATGACCAATCGGAATAAAGATTTATTGCGATAATCCCTTAGTTAATTTTTGTTTACTTATGCAAACAAAATGTTTTTGTACGAATACAAAATTCGTTTGTACACAAATGCAAATAACCATCGTATACTGAACGTTATTTTTAGATATTCAGTTATCGCTTTTGTGATTGACAGTCGAATTGCGAATCGCTTTTAAACAATAGACTACACTATACTGTAAAAATGTACTTGTTTTTTCAATTTTTTTTATAAGACAAAAATTAATCAAGATTATAATAGTTATACACAAATTTATGGGAAAAAGAAAAAAAAGTACAAATTAATGTGCGAATGGTATTTTTTATAACAACCATGTCTAAAGATATCCGTATATTCTTTTAAAGTTTTTGTTTAAGTCTGGAAATTCATACGACACTGGTCGTTTTATTTTAAAATCATTTTCTATTTAGTTTCCTGCTGCGGTGAATAATAGACATAGAAATTATTATATTAAGTCTTAAAAAATATCATTGAGAATGCATTTATTAGATATCGATCATAATAGTTAAAAAAAAAAATTAATTAATTTTTTTAAAGCAAACAGCAAAATCGTTTACGAAACAACGTATAGTTAATAAGTTATATTAGTGTAATAGAGTCAGATTAAATTAAAAAATGTTTAATTTCAAATTGGATTTGAACGTATTGGAACATTAAAAGTTCGCCGTGAAAAATTCGGAATAAAAACATTAATGCTTAAAAATATAGTGTTTTTCTACATTTTTTTCCCTAAGGAAATAAAACCCTTATGACATTTTATGATTGATGCATTGTTGTGTTTTTTCTTTTCGATGCTTTCCACGTATTTGAATATTTCAAAGCTCAAAAGTCACTCAACAGTTGGCCGCGTGTTTGTGATGAATTGTTTGAACATTAAAAATTCTGTTTTGTGTTTTCTTTTAACACGTCGTAATGATGTTTTAATCAAATTTAACGTTATTAGCTTTTTAATAATTCATTGAGGATTATTTCAAATACTCATAATTGCCAATAACGTCTCGTCGGAAGATTATTAATTAAAATTCGTTGTGCGGCTATGGATAGTATATTTATTTAATATCGTTATAATATGTCAAGTATATTATTATACAAGTGAACATGCATGTTTATGTCACGTATGAGTAAATATTAAGTCAAACTCCAAGTTAAATTCCATACTATTAAATCTCATACGTAAGATACGACATATCCCCTTTTTTTAGTGCGTTTAAAATCAAATCCACCTACGTAAACTTTGAACAAACATTAAACTCAATAAATCTTTATTAAATTATTTTGAGCCGTCTAGCTATAAACTAGGTAGGTACTGTACGTATGTTAACCGTACATTATTTTTACAATTCTTCTTGTATAATGTTGTCGACCCGTTTTATTAACTTAAAATCGTAATATACTAACCTGTACATAAAAGTTCAAATTAAATATAATTTTAAAACGAGGGAGTTTTGTGGCGATTTTGACCGGCTTTTCAAAAATCCTGGTCTTAGAATTAATGTTGTCAAGTAATTGTTGTTATATTCGACGGAGAGTTAATGACATTTTATAAAAATATTAATAAAAAATGTTTAAATTATACTTTCTTTGAAACTTTCTTTTTTTTTTTTAATAATGATCGGAAAACACACAATTGAGACTTTCACTATCACGCTCGGGAAGTAAACATGAAAAAAAAAAACTTGAAAATAGAAAATATAGGTAACAAGCACGCCGCTTGTAGCCGTCGTCGAATCAATGCCCATAACTTCAACGCCCGTCCGGCCGTCTATACTTTACTCATCACGATAATTTACGCTCGGGAACGAAAAGCTTAAAAGAAAAAATAATTAAATATGAAGTTCAAAAAAAACTAGCAAGGTACTCTATAAAATCAACTGTCGTATTGTGTGCGCGCTCCTATCGTTAAAAGATCTCGTCGATATCATTAATGAAAAAAGCCGGGAACGCTCTAGGTCGCGTGGGTATTTTGACGGGGTGGCGACAACGCTTTGGGTGTGTCGCTCATAGTTTGGTAATTGCGGTTCGAACGCGTTATTTAATATCTGAAAGCAATATTAAATCATTGCCGTCGAAAAAACGATTCTGAGCGAGCGCTGCAGTTGTATGCCATGTATACGCGTCCTGGTAAATTTGTCGAGAATTTTCTTGGTTCAAAAATGTTTGAAATCGCTTGAAACTTTTATCAAACCCGTATCTTACCTATTTAAAAATAACGTGTAAAAGTTTCCGTTTGTTCCGGTCATTATTTTGGATGTTACGGTCAAAAAACTGTATAGATAGATGTGTCAAGAAAGCCGTGTTTGTCGTAATTATTGTTTCCGCTTAGTTTCGCGACTGTAACTTTTTCAATTTTGAGCTATCGACACCCCTCAGTGTACCGTCAGAGTTCGTAGTTAAAGGCACACTGACTTTTATAATCGGAGCATTTTTACTACCCTTAAAAATGTTCACAGAAAAAGAAAAAAAAAACCTCATTTTAAAAACAATCCGCTGCGCTCAGAATCTAAAAGAAGCAGTGACGCGCTTGCTGCAGCAACATCTGTGCCCGGACTCGCACGTCGCGAAAAGAAGTTCTGAGCGAACGCGCACGAACGCCGTCGCGACAATTTTACACCCTTAGCCTTTCCTTCCCTTTCTTAGCCTTTTCTTCCTTCCCTTTCTTCCTTCGTTTGGCGTGTGTGGCAGATCCGTGCGTTAGCGTTGCACGGGCATCTTTAGACCGAGTTTACGGAGGGAGTAACAATAATTTTCATACATTTTATTTTTGGATCACTGTTGTACCATAACAATTTAGCTGAATTCGTATTAGTTTGTACTGTTATTTTTGATATTGTAACGATATACCTTCGTATGTATGTGTTTTGAGAGTACCCATGTCGAGTTCTACTCAGAATGTTGTTATTTTCATTTTTGACCATCGCCTACAAATCTAACACACAACTTCAACACGGCTACCTAGATACTGCGAGGCCGTATCACACTCCAACAACGCACGATCCGATCGCGGCAGGTCTTACCCAGTCCTAGAAGTACAAGCCGATGTATATTTTACAAAAAAAAATGGCATTTTTCAAAAAATGTTTTAGCGTCCCGTGATAACTCGTCGTCGCACAACGGGGTCTATTGAAACACGGGATTTTTACCTAAAACAAACGGTGGTTAGAGCGTAATGCGACCGGGTTATTATACGCCACCGGGTTACGCGACGGGGCCGGTCGGGCGTATAAAATACTATATTTCATCGCGGATCCAGCGGCGCGCGCGTGATAATTAGGCTACGCGCCAGGGCCGGCGGGGGTACGAGGCGGCCGCGGTCCCTGCGGACGGCGGCCGATCGACGAGTGCAGCAGTGATATACGTGCAGCAGCGTCGGTAGCCCGCCGCGTGTCCGCACTCGCGCGCGCGCCCGGAAACGGCGGACAGTGGCCCGGAAACGTGTATCGCCGGAAGTGGGGAAAAAAAAATTAAAAAAAAAAAAGCGCCGGAGAAGAAAACGGAAAAACGCGGTTCGATCCCTTTTTTGCCCCCTGCGAATCGCACGTCGCGTCGCCCCGTTTTTCGCTCGTCTCGGGGGCGCGCGCGCGCGCGTCCACATGGTGTTTATGATGCGGCGAAACGCGAACGCGTCCTCGTCACAGCAGCAGCAGCAGCAGCCGCAGCCGCCGCGCAAACCGGAACCGGCTACGGCCGCGGCGCAACAACAGCCCCGGAAGAAGCTGTCGTTCCGGGAGCCCGAGGTGGTGGTGCCACGCAGGGGCGGCGGCGGCAGGCCCCGGGCCCCCGGGACGGCGGCGGACGCCGTTCCGGACCGCGGGGCCGACGAACTCGGGTTGCACGACGAAGAGCTGCAGGTACGGATCGCGGTTACGAGGCGCAGTAGCTATTTTTTTAGCTACTCCTCCGCCGTCCCCTCGACTTTCCGGGACACGCGGTTTGCGCGACACCGCAGCGTAGCGTTCATCCAGAATGTGTTTGGTTTTTACCACCTAATTATTATTGTTCGAGTGTGCGTGCGCGTGTTTTGTTCGTTTTCTTCACAAGCCCATGTTCTCTGTTGCGTGTTCCAGAGCCAAGCGATGCGAGTGGTGCGGACGGTGGGTCAAGCATTCGAAGTGTGTCACCGCGTGAATCCGTCGGAAGACGGCGACGACGATCGGGACGACGGCGATGACGAGACGTGCAGGCACGCGGGCAGCGACGACGACGACGACGAGGACGCAGGGGATCGCCGTGGTGGCGATTCGGCCGACGAAGACGACGACGAGGAGGAGGACGACGGTTCAGTGGCGAAACGGGGTAAGGAATCGATAGCAGCACGTAGTATTTTACGGAAAAATCGGTAGTATTTTACGGAAAAATCGGTAGTATTTTACGGAAAAATCGGTACGTGTAAGAAGTAGTGCGCGTGATGGGGATTTTTTTTTTTTGCCGTCATTGTCACCACCGCGTTAAATTTAGACGCCCGAGTTTTGGGACCACGTCCAAATGTTTCACCGCGCACGTTTCGATGTTTGGCTATTTGTTCTTGTGGTATCTTTTGGCGGTGTTATTTCATAGAGATTTTACACGGTAATTTATGTACCGACCGAATCTAAGAGACAGTCGTGTCAGTGCGCTCTTCGGAATCACAATACCTAACTGGTAAATACGGTCTTGTGACCGCGGTGTACAGCACAGAATGTATTCATAAGCGTGCTATATCGTGTGATGCACAAACGTTTTGGCAGTTTATCTACATTTCGGTAAACCATATTATTTTTAACGTGACCTATGAGCTCGAAGCGCTTTAATTTATTACCTTAAACGATTCCAGTAGGTTTTTTTTCTCTCTCTCGTCCTCTCTTCCCACTTTTATTTATCGTCGTCTGCGCACACCGCGGTCAATATATGTGTTTGTTTAATACGGTCTAAAAAAATAACAAAATAAAAACTAAAACAAAAGGCGCATAGTTTACAAGTGTCGAGATTCTCACTGTTTTTAATATCGTCAACGGTTCTTTTTCTGACGAGTGTACGAACAAACTTTTGAACATCGGTAGTTGTGTTATAACACTATATGTGTATAGAATTTGAAACTTTTGTTACAATTAACCGTCTGCGTTCAAACCACCCATTGTACAAGAAATACGTTTCATTTAAACAACTTTACTTGATTAACTCGCTCTCCGAGCTATCATTTAAATATTTTATTTCAAATAAAGATACTTTCGGCGTCCACACGTGTAGTGGTTTTATGTTTTTGCAATTTAAATACACTTGGATTTTGTGCGTAAAGAAGTTATTAGTTTGTTTAAGTTCTCGCGGATTCGTAAATTATCACGATCGTCTTCGGATGTTTTTCCAACGTTTCGGATCCGTTTCAGATAAGGGAAATGCTTACGGACGGACGTTAGCGACCGTATGTAAAATGTACGTCGTCCTAGAAGATGGATCCCTCAAC
This sequence comes from Hormaphis cornu, assembly GCA_017140985.1. Classification (NCBI taxonomy): domain Eukaryota; kingdom Metazoa; phylum Arthropoda; class Insecta; order Hemiptera; family Hormaphididae; genus Hormaphis; species Hormaphis cornu. Next base: position 35,178,763 of record CM029358.1, on the reverse strand, counting down.
GGACCCAAATCGTCGGGAAAACACCGAAAGCATGAATATATCGGAAAAAGAACAAAATAATAGGTTGTCAGTTATATTTAATACAGTGTTTTTTGTGGTCTGGATGTGTTCGGATATAACTATTAACAAAGGAGGCGCTTATTAAGTTTTAAATAGTACATGTTGTTAAATCGTGCAAGAGATTTTCTCGTAATCTTTGATTCCATGGAAATGTAAATTATCTGCAGTGCGATTCAAACATTGGTAAATCGCGTTAAAGTTTTAATGTTGGGTAGTATTTTATGCTTGTTATTTTCGGTGGGAGACTCTGAATTTGTAACAGTCATTTAGGTACGTATAAGAATTTTTGAGGATCTTGCAGTGTAAAATAAAATATAAATTTTTGTTTTGTTTTGGCTCTGGAGGGGTTCAGTAGCCCTTGCCTCCTTACTCAAAAATACGCCGCTGGCTAAGTTGATGATCATTTTTTAAAATTCGAGCAATAACGAAATTCCGTTGGATTGTGTTTGATTATTTACACGGTGACTGTGTAAAAATATTGGAGAAAATTTTAAAATAATCGGTTTTTGTAGTGTTTTATTATAATTGATGTAGTACAGTCAAATTTATCGTTTTTCCCTTATGTTTGCGAGACACTACACTATTTTAAAAGTAATATGTAATTTATGTTTTTTGTAGTATAACCTAATTGCTAATGATTACGAAATTGTTCTGTTTGAATAGTTTAAATATTTGGACAAACGGGCAATACGTCGATATAATGTTATTAGTTATTATAATTTTGATAAAACGCGATGTTTCTGTTTACAAATATTTTGTTTATAACAAATTTACATTTTGTAAATGTTGTAAATTATTGTAATTATTGATAAATAAAACTAAAAAAACTAAAGTTATTTAAATAGAAGCATCGCGGTAAACATACATTTCTTTTATACATTTCTCATTTTCTAATCGTTTGTAACTTTTAATGGTCGTTAGTAGTTGAAGAATAGCTGTTATCCCAACGAGTTTTAATGAGTAAAAATCTCTTGTAGCGTTTTGTGAGTGAGCAAGTAACGTAATTTGCCGTACTTGCACTGAGTGACCATTATGGAAACCAACCTTGTTCGAAATTATTGCCTTAGGTTACAAAGTGAAAAAAAAAAAAATCGTTGAAGAGAGTTCCTCGCATATGGTATTTAATTGTAAGTGCTCTGCTATTATGACTAAACATTAGTGTCGCACAATATGAGCGTATATTTTCTTAAAAGACTTTACGGGAACAAATTTATAAATATTTTTCGATTACAATTAGTTATTCGAACTTGTGTTCTTTTAATTTTTTTTTTTTATTAAAGGTCGACTTTTATTTTTGCATTTTCATAACACGTTTGCTGTACACAAGCGTGATTTCGACAACGATTATTTTTTAGTGAAACATCAATGATTTACTTAATATAAATTATTAAAAAAAAAAAAAAAAAACATTTAAAAAACATTTTGTGTACCTACTGAATATTTTCCTCAGTGTGTATAGTGATGTGTCTTGGCTAAGCACCAGACTCGCTGAATTCAAGGATATTCACTCAAATACGTATATACACTCTCGTTTGAACACAGAACCCCCTTATACAATTTGACGTTTATCATGGAAGTACGAGGTATATTAATTGCATTCTTGTAATGGTTGCCAAAGATAAGATGCCACTTGGATGACTAGTGTGTTCTTGTCTTCTTCAGATAAACTTCCAAGCTACTGCCCTAATATATTACTCAATACAGTTTTATTGTAAATTGTCACAGTACCTAAGAAACAAAAGCATTGTTTATCATTAGATTTGAGTTCATCAAAGCCGAAGGGAGTAATTATATAGTTTATTGGGTTGTATGATCACACAGCATTTTTCAAAAAATACTGATCAGAACAGTTTTTTTTCAATATACCCTAACCTATTATTTCTTTTGAAAATGGCATTGTAATAAATAGTAATAATTTTTTTTTTTTACAGTTAAGTTTTTACATTGTATTATATGTATACAAACAATTTTAGATTCTGGGTGTAGCATTTGTATTGTTTTTACAATGATGTGTTTTTTTTTCTGTGATCATTTTTTCTGGTTAAAGTCAGAAACTCCCACGAATGGTTTTCGGTCGAAGATGGTAGGTACTTGAAGCGGTTTTTTTTGTTAAAATTTTGATTATTTTTTGAGTTTCACTCAGAAAACCAAACAAATTTAGAAAGTTTTGCGTTGAACGACGTGTCCCCCAGACCAAAAAAAAAACCACAGATCGGGTGAACAAAATAACTTTTTTTTTTTTCTTCATAAATAACCATAATATACGTCTGTTTATAACCTAAAAATAGAATAGTAATTGAACTGATGGTTATGTTTTTTTAAACTTTCACATTTTCTATAGACTGAAAACGAACCATCGCAGGCCATGCTATGATTCGTGGACCCCGAGACAGAACAGATGTGCTGGTTCAAACTTTGTTGAACTATGGATTGTTTATTCTGCCACACATTCTTTAGCTATTATCGACCAAACTTTTTTTCTGTTTTCATTTATTTCACGTTTAGTCCTATTAACAAGGGTTCGATTCATCCGTTCGTTTAATGCGCTTGATCGTGGACAATCCACACTGGTGAAAATCAACTGTACATTTATCTTATCAAGATATTTTTTAAATTCATCAGAGTGTATACCAGTGAAGTGATCCGCTAATAATAAAGTAATTTTATTCTGCTTTGCAACAGGGCTTATAAGATTAATAAAGTCTCTAGCGCATTGTGAAGTTGAAGTTGAATGTCTTGTAAAACAACTTTTACAAAATTCACTCACCTACACATCAAGATTTCTAAAGTAATCATCGCGTAAAGCTGATAATAAATCTCTGTAGTCGCCTCTGTTATACCCGCTATAATGGGGTCGCTAATTCATCCACCAAACTGCGTCCGGAATCCGCGGATAACTTGCCGACGACACACTGCGCAATGGCGACATTTGCGTGCGCAGATCTGCTGGTTGATTTATAATATTATAGCAGCGCCTCATTGTTTCGGGGCCAGTGAACGCGATCGAATCGCGAATTAAACACGAGTCGGTGTAGGTGGAGTGTACTGTGGGCCGGTAGAGCCGACGTGATACTTTATTTTATTTTCGTTTTGTTTTACGGATTAACGAGAAAATTCTACGGTTTTTGCTGCACAAAAAATATAAATTCTCGAGTCTGCCGCGCGTCACGAGCGCTGCAGTAAATGAAAACGAATAGGTAAAAATGTAACTCTGTTGAAGGATTAAAATATGCGTAGTGATTTTTTTTTTTCATTTTGTTGAAAAAAATCTTATTAAAATGACGCGAGTTCGATATTTATTGAAAACAAGATCGCAGTGCATGTTTTTAAACGGTTTTGTAGTCTTCGGTCTGGTTAAAACGGTTTTCACGTCTGAAACATGAAAAGTATGACGATAATTTTCCATTTTATTTTCTGTTAAAAAAAAAAAAACAAATTATTTGAAAGAAGCTAATATACATTTAATACGAGGTCGCTGTTTCTCTGTTAACGATACCATCAGTCTTCATAGTTGTTTGATCCAAATAGTTTTTACTTATATTCTATAGGGTCATAGATAAGTATCAAAGCTCGGTATACTTTAACAATGAACTCTCGTACGACTCAAACGCAAGTATGATATTGTAATATAACTGTACACAGATTTCGATAAAATATATTATATAATATACGTGTGTATAAGTTGAAAGACGATACGTTCTGCATTCGTACTTAACCAAGATAAGAACGTTATTTGTTTGAACGCAAAATAAATTACCATTTTAAAAATTATCATTTTATTTAAAAAATATATTTAAAAACGCGTATTTCGTTTAGATTGTACAATACTTTGTATGTACGTGTTCGTAATATTATGTCTGTGTGATTACTAATATAATGAACAGGGGGGGGGGCGTATACGTATAAAGTTTTCGTTTCGCAAAATAGTTTTAAGCTTCTACATTTTCTCGTATTTAAGCGTATTTACAACAATTAAAAGTAATCTGCACACGTAAAATAAATCAATAGTAATTGTCCTGTTTTGTTCGGTTCCAATCGAGTGATCATTTTCGCGCGTTTAAAAACTCAGTCTTATAGCGAAAAATAAGTAGATGATGTCTGTAACTATAATAACTGTTTTTATGAAAACACGGGGCGTAAATCACACAAATCCATCGTTGTTTTATAATGGTCTTATCGACAAGTAGGCGGTAGGTACAATATACGTGTATTATTATCATACATAATTAATTTTTTGAAGACGAAACAAACCGAAATGTCTTTGGTTAACGCGCGCGCCGAGTGTGTAAAAAAGTAGTACACGCCGTTGTAATAATTAATGTGTAACAATAACATTATACAATACAATGAACGGGTGTATGAGGTTCAGTTTTGGGAATTGGATATGATACTTAAGTATTTGCGAACGCGGTCGGGAGAACATTATTACAGGTAAAGTGCAGAATTCCCGGTATGTATTCGCCAATTCACGATTGTGTGTTTTGCGCGTGAGTCTTTTGTGCGGTGCCCGACGGCAAACAGTCGGCTAAGTAATATCCGCTTAACTCCATAACAATAATAATAATAATAATAATATGGGTGTTACCGATAATGGCTTCTCATCGTGCTTTTTGTCTTTCGATCGGCTATTATCGATTACTTGAGTTTCGATAGCGCAGTCGGTTCTTGACTCGGACAAAAAAATATCAAGGTAGTAAGGGGGACGTACGTAGTTTAGGGTGCGACTATTTATTAAGAGGCAAAGTTTGCAATTTCTACACTCGGTGGCTTCGTGTTGATAGATAGGCGCTGATACTGTCGATTTATCTTTTTTTTTTTTTTTTCAAATATTGTGTTCAGAAACATTTTCATCATACGTCAATTTTAGGGGTTCAAATAGAATAATGGCGTCACAGAAAATCAATCTATTTTATTTTCGGGTTAAAATGGCAAATTTAGCGTAGTCTAGCGATGTTTTTCTACAACTTCGTCAAAACCACCGGTCAAATTGCTGTTTGGTAGATTTTTCGAGTTAACCGCTGAACGTATATTTGAGTATTTTTTTTGTTGGATGGTCTTACCGATTTTTAAACGATGTCCTGGACATCCGTACGACTTTATCTGAAAATATCGTAGTTTTTGACAACACTAATTTCAACTTGCAAACGTATAATCGCTGCAAAATCGGTAAAACGAGTCATCCAGAAGAGGTTTTACTCTTTCAAAAAAAAGTTTAAAATCGGCCTGTTGCACACACTTTGAAAAGTGAGTTCGCGTTTTGGTATTTTTTCGTACAAATTTTAGCCGGACCCTTTCCCTTTGAATAAAAAATTAAATTCGTATTGATGAGCCAATACTAGACCATTAAGTGTAACCAAATTAGAAGGATTACGGTAAATTACTTCACCACCCTCCAAATCAAACGCCGGATAGAATTCTATTTACAGCACGGGGTCATATGCGATTTCGAAAACAGACGTGTTGGTTATGAATTTACTGTCCATATTTTATAGGCTTTAGTATTATTCTACGTTACATTATTATCTGCAGTGCATATTGTTCCATTATCCTGCCATTGTTGTATGTTAGTAAATAGGTACTGAGAACGTTGAATATTGCACTTTTTACTACGTCCCGTATATTAATTTACAAGTATAATACCGTTGTACTCACGTTTTATATAGTATATACGGTCCCACCGCAAATTTATTTTTTGTTGTTAAATTAAAAAAAAAAAAAAAAACGATATTTTTCATAACTCTAATGGAAAAACTGCGTTTTTGATACGAGATCAACAAAACAGATCAAGTATATAATTATGCGTCTTGTCGTCATTAAATAGAGAAAACCAGTTGATGTAGGTATTTTAAAATTTCATGGCTAGCTGACGCGAGAGTTCGCCTTAATTCTTGATTAGGTTATACGTGTTTGCGTACGTTGCACATGTTTATTTACAGTTATTTTTTTCTGTGGATACACTTGGAAATGAATCCAACTATGCTTAACACGTCGTGTTTTACGGGCGCGGTATTTTTATTTTATACACTAAGTATTGATTGTAAAGATCAATCGGATGTTACAAAGCAATGCGTCGTAGTTGCGTCACTTATGATTTACGTATCTCTGGTTACATGTTTTTCAAAAATGTATAACATTGTGACCAATGGACTAGTGACCAACGAACTTATTCGTCAGAGTAGTTTTACAGTCGGGGAATCGGATTTGATTTGTGCATAGTGAATAGTTTAATTTAATCTTCTTGCTAAAATAAAAAAAAAAAATAAACAAAAATATACCGTAATTTATCTCTGTGCGGGTGTCGAGTAGTTGCAGAAATCAGTGATATTAAAATTAAAATAAGTGTTTGATATTACACATTCGAAAACACAGTATATTATACGAACAAAAACTACCAAACATTTTGAGTCGTTGCGTAAAAAGTTTGCAGACTAAAACTGATCGTTCGAAAAAATTGCCGAGGCGCTGAATGCGCAGAACTGCTCAGTTCAGAATAATAACTCTGCGTCTTTACTAAATAAACTCTTCATACAACATTGTAGATGTATTGGATGATTTCTGTAAATTTACAATTAATCGAAACAGAACAAATCATAGACTATTTGGCCATGGAAAAACGATCCGTTTTATTTTAATCTTACAAGCACACTCTGACGACCAATATATCGCTACGGAGAAAAATACAGCTAAACGTGTTTCTGTCTCTCCTCTGCGTATTGTTTTAAATTTATTTTCGATCAAACATTTTTACACAAACAGCGCTTTACAATGCACGAAACACGTCTGTCGACACACCTTGTGGTTCTTTAGTCACAGTCTAAACGTTTCCATCGCCGGGCAGAACCCGTAAATATCGCATTTACCCCGGGGACCGGATGATGAGATGAACGCACAGACCTAGACGACGAATGGCTTTCGTTCCAAACGTCGCGCCGAGAGGATGCAGACCGTTCTCGGATTAGTCGGAATGTTTGGACGGAGGAAAACGTCGCGAACAGGAAACGCTTGTCTCTGCGCCGTGTCACTAAACAGCTATCGTCTGGAGCTTTGTGAACGTTGATAATTATTTGAAAAATGACGTGAAATACTGTGACGAATCGTGCGGTCGTCGCTACACCTCGATCGACAGTTGCGAGCGGACTAAACGAGTTTGTTTTATTCCGTTTTTACGACTGCTCGTGTGACGGCTATGAATATCTATGCAATTTTTATCGCGTCTCGTAAATCACGCACCCCCATTCTGTCTGCCGGTTAACCGTTACATGACGTAAAATTTCAAAACGGATCATTTATAGTCGCAAGTATGTTTTTTGTTTGCTAAGTACTGTATAAGATTACAGAATACCCATAAATGTCGACAAGGTTTTTTTTCTGTACTGACTCTATTTTTGGGTGGAAAAGCGGATTTTGCATAGCATACCACAAAAAATATGGGTCGCAGCAGGTACAATTGCAATTTAAGCTTTATTCAAATTGAAACGTCATTTTAAGATTGAGTGGTATGGATTGCCCCCTTTAAATCCAGTTCTGAGTCACAGCTTTTTGGACTAGAGTACTGTAGGACTGTACCATTCTCCATTTTAATTTATAATATGAAAATTCAATAATTGGCAATTGAAAAAAGACTTAACGGTATAAATGATAATTGGCCTAAAGTCCTAATTGAGCGCCAATAGACAGGCCTTTTATTTTTTTGTCGATAGTTGTGGTCCGGGGGAGGGCGATCACCTCTTCGCCCCTTTAAAATTTTACTTTTTAGAGATAGGTCTCCAAACTAGAATAAAAAACCAAAAAAATAACTACTTTTCCCACGATAATACATATTTTATAAAAGAGTCCAAACCCTCAAATCTCTCGCCTATACAGTTGTATATGTATTATTTAATTAAATTAAAAAATTATTATACGAGCAATAATAGCCATTATAGATTATGTTTTGAAGAATTTCAGTTTTGGCATGGTTTTCATAACTCAAGTGTGTGGTCTCCTAAGACATGATTTTTCGTATGACGTTGTTTAATCTTTTCTCACAGCTGTAGTTTACTTTCACGCATAATCTGTTTTTGACAGAAAGTATATAGAAACGTTCATATCTATGGTTATTCAGTATTCTCATGAATACTGATCGAAAATAATTTTTAAGTAGAAACTGTTTGGTGATATCGAATAACACGTAACACAAACATTTTTTGTTGACAAAACGCGTTGTACAAAAATATCATTAAATATTGTCAAAAAGTGAAATTAGAAATTACCATTACAAAAATGAACAGCATTTTATAATTTTTGTACAAATAATTGTTTTAATCATCAAACGATTTTATACAGGTTATTCAACAAAAAATTAAAAAAACTTAACAATGTTTGACTACTTAGAGCATACCTATTGATTTCAATTACTTTCGTATATATATATTGTTGAGGTTATTTTTTCATTCTTTTTTCCGTTAAGCTGTCAAAAATGAACGGGTTAAGCACATTGGTGATATGATACAAATCTATTGGCTTATACCATTTAATTTAGTTCAGTTTACTGGGTGATATTGGTAAATTTCAATGGTCTTGGTTTAATTTTAAACTGCTTTCTCGTATAGTATAATAAATAATTTATTATTCTCTTTTTCCGATCAACATAATATTTTTCATCCAAAAACACGGATGGCGTTAAGGTGATATTGATTTTAAAAGAAGGCCGTTTCAAATGGTTAATTGACAACTCTAGAAATGTACAAACTTTATAGTTAATAGGTACAGTTAATGCGACTTAAATAAAATTTAGTTGTTTATTTTTATAACTTGTTTTACACATGTTTAAACGTAAAACACGGTATATTGTTTTCATAAGTAATTCAATCATATTCAGGAGCAACACATTTCTTAATTTCGATTTGAAAAAAATAGTATCGTCATTGTATTTATTGTAAGGCTACTGTATATTATTAGTTCTATGGTGACAGTAATTTTGTTTCAGAGGTTGTGTTAAACACGATTACTGTAAAATAACATGTCAATTCAATCGTTTCAATATTCGGGTTCTTTTGTTCAGGTGATTTCAGTTATGATTTTAATTTATGTAAAATTTGATGTTATACTACAAAATATGTATTAAAAAATGACAAAAACCAAGTATTCATTTCACTTGTAATTTAATAGTTTTAGTATAAATGTGCTCGTGGTTTTGTATTCGGACCGATCCTGACCGTTAAACAATCTCAGAATTCGTTCGAAATCATGTTCCACAATATTATGTCTTTAATCAATACTTGCAGGCCGCACGAACAGATAAAACTAATAATATAATATAATAAACCGTTTTTATTTTTTGTTAAAGAACTTATCCGTGTTCGGTCAGAGTTTTTTTTTGTAGTGTTTGTTTTTTATATAGTTATTTTATATAGTGTTTATGTTCACTAAACAATACAAATTATCGTATTTCCAATTAAGGGCAGAAACAAATCTGTGAAAAAATAAACTCAACAACTCTTGCGTTATAAACTGAACAAAATGATGTTCTATATAATATCATTATGATTCGTCAAAGTCGATCAAGCGCTAAAAATCAGTGCGGAAATACTCGACTGGTATAATATTATGTTTTAAAACTTTTATGTCTTCTTAATGACGTTCGTACAATATAATATCTCGTCTAGTTTTGTAACGAATAGCTCTATAATATTATTGTGATGTCAGTTTACTCGCTGCGTGTGAGTATAGATTTACCTGTTTATGTGTATATCGTGGTTTTGTTTGCTTCCTTCCGAGTCGTTTTATATTGGTAAATATTGGTACGGTTGTTATACGTCAGAAATAATTATGCGAAACACTATGTCTTTTTTCGAATGATAACTTATCAGCGGCTGTCAGAAACGCGTATAATATTACGTGTTTGTATAATATGCAACGTAGGTACCTACTTTTGTGTTATTCCCTCTTTTACAGCATAGACGGAATCGTATTTGTTTTGAACCTCGAGTGAACGAACGATATAAGTGTGGAAAAAAGTTTTTTTTTGTTTGAATTTCTGTCTGAGTGTTTGATGTAGGAATAATATTCTGTATTTTTATGGGCATTATCTATGCGTTTCAAGAAGCGCTTATTATTAAACTTTTCAGAAAACCGACAGTAAACCGTAAACTTTTATTCGTTCAAGTCTGTAGTAAATACTATTTGTACATAGGAATCCTTTTTTTTTCTCTTACAGTGCTATTTATATTTGAATTAATTTTAATAATTTTTTATACTGTTTTGTTAGATTGAAAGAATTTTCTTTCTCAGTCAAATTGTAGGGATCATTTAGACAATTTCCATTTGCAACGTAATGACTAATTTAATGATTCGATAAGGATTTCAAAAAATAATTTGAATTTATTAAGAAATCCGTTTGAAAATGACTTTACTCCGGATTTTTGATTTTATCCTCTTAATTATTACTACAAATCAAGTTTGAAAAAATGTATGTGTTTATAAATTTTTCGGAAAACTAGGCCAAAAAAATTCAAAATTTTGAAATTTGATGATCTCAAGTCAAGTTCGTGACGTTTATAAATCAGTTTTTGGAATTTTATGGTAGATACGTTGGAAACAGAAAACGTCTAAATATCTATGTTTTGCGTGTATAAGGTATACACGCAGAAAGGAAATCGATGCTTCTAATCTATATTTAAATAATAAACAGAGAATAATTTGAAAGTAAAACCATAAAATTTTGTGTGTAGTTTGATTCTGATAAACTAAAAATAAATAATTGCTTGTGTATTTGCTATCTGCTAGAAAATGTTGTAGGTATGTACTCGTAAATAATAAAGGTACCTACGTCAGTGTTTATCGTTCGTAATGTTTATTTTTTACTAACTAACTAACGCTGGCATATTCTATTGTACGATTGTTCATGTTGTATCACCGATTGACACGTACAATTGATGGCAGACCAATTTGCAAAACATCGACACAACAAGAAAATAAATGACCACCTTCTTCTTGTTGGTTCTTACATACAAATTAAAATTTTTAAACCAGTTACGGGTTACACGTATTAAGAGATTCTTCTCGATTTTTCTACATTATTCTGGTCATAATTTTTGCCCATAGATTGTGTCTTAGTTGAATTTTTTGTGTAAAATTTAGATTATTTTTCTTTATCTATGCAATTCAAAAACTAAAAAGTCAAAATTTCTAAAAATACGCCGAATAACTTGAAAATTGTGTACAACATTAAGAACGATTGAACAAATTTCTGTGTGAAATTGGCACAAATTCGACGAATTCTTAACGATTAGGTAACAAAGTTTTGTTGTTTTGAATTTCTTTAGTTTCTTGCAATTTTCGTTTTATAAAATCTCAAATCTAGAATCTTAAACCTTTAATACGCTTTAAACAATAAATATATACGTGCTTGTGGGTGAAAGTTTTTGGGAATAAGTTAACACAATTTCGGTTTACAAACGTTTTTAAATGGGTATTTATTTTTCTCATTATGTGTTTTTAACCACTATTTGTTTGGAAATTGTTGAAACTTATTGAAAATTCCACACAACATTTTCGGATCGGATAGTATTTTAATGTGTAAAAATGTAAAACAGCTTACACAGTTTTTTTTAGCTAAACGTAGAACTTTGAATTTTTCATATTTGTGTTCATTTTGTGTAATAAACTATTTGGTTTTGCCATTTGTGTCGAAACTGTTATCCAAAACATTATATAATTATACTAACATATTTTTTTATAACGTTTTTTTCATTCTTTTTTTTTTGGTATTCATTTCGTTATTAATTTGTTCTCTATTCGTTATTTTCGTTGACAGTAACCAATAATTAGTCGAACCAATCGCAATTTTTCTTCGTAATTATTGGAATCGATAAGTTTAAAACGTCATTCAAGTTCCAAAAAATCTCAGCCAAATAACGAGATTAAAAATGTACAACTCATAGCTTGCTCATAATCGCAGTTTTCGTTGAAAATCCATTGCTCACGGATTGTCGAACAACTTCCATACCTATAACTATACCTTACTACCTCCCGAAAGCTGTGATCTATACTTCGAAGCAACGCGCTACTTCAACAACAGCTCCCCGATCGTAACTACTACTTTTTTTTTTTTAAATATTTTGAACGCGATTTTCCAAAGAATACGCGTTTCGCGCACGTATTTTACTCGTTTACGTTTATCGAAAATAAATTATTTTTTAACGGCCGTGTTCTATCGAATCAGTTCGAACGATTGTCACTATTTCTAGATCGAAAATACAGAATAAAAAAAGTATTCTCCACCCGCAGCACACTGAAACTCTCGACCACTGAGCTGCGTGGCGCGGTGAGAGAGCGTACCGTCTATCGCACGGTCTCGCATCGAACGAGCTGCGGACACATCACCGCGGCCTACACGTTTGAATGCGTCCGTACAGACCGTCGTCGTTTTCCCGTGTTATTTTCCAGTTGTCTTTTCTTCTTTTTTTTTTGCCTTCTAGCTTCATTTTTACGGGTTTTGACTCGTTTTTCTCCCCGCCGGCCTCCTCCCGGACGACTCGCGTGGGCAGCGGCGAAACGTTCTATTCTGGTCTATAATTTGACGTCAAACTAATTGGCCGAGTGCCCCGCTCGCGTATGACTCGACGTCACCGTTGTGACATAAAACCCCCCATAACCCGTCGGTCGCGCAACGTTTTAATTTTAAAGCTCCAGTGACCGCCCAGCGAAGTCCCGGCGCATTCTCGATAAGCCACCGGCCACAGGATAATATTATTATTGTGTTTTTACTGATTATTAATATTTTTTTTCCCCCATACGACGAATTTTACAACCGCGCGAGTTAAAAAAAAATATATAACACTGGAACTATAGTACAACGTTCGCGTGGAGTTTCGCTTTGTCGTGTTTTTTTTTTCGTCCGGCCGACAGTAAAATACAATTTATCGTCGAACGTATTTCTCTCGGTTTTATTAGATCGTCGCAAACACACGTGTGTTGGCGAACGCCACCGTGAATGTTTTTACGTGGAACTTTGTCTTCGACCGTTGTGCATTAATCGTTTTTGCTTTTTTAGATACGTTCGAGAACCGAAGGAGGCTGGAAACGTCCATCGGGAACGATTCGGCGTCTTCGCTGGACGCGGTCAGAAAAGACGGAGGCCTCAACGACATTAAACGACCCCTGAGACTCGATATCATTCCACCACCACCGGTTTCGTCGGCCAACCATAGACGTTCTTCGCCAATGGTGCGTATATAATAATAATAATACGTTTTAATAATTTTGATTGTAATTTTACGTTCGTTTCATTACATTTGATTCGTTAATTTATCAGTATAATTGTTTTCAGTCATTACTCTTTACACTGTAATTTTCAATGATAATACATAATTGATTTGCTCGGATTAAATGCAACCGTGTAAGACGTTATAGTGTACACACAAATAATTCTTTTTACACGACGCCGCATGATAAACGCATACATTTAAAATTAAAAATGTATTAGAATAGAATATATTTTGAACGATTCGTTACAGTAGGTACCACTTACGTGTTGTAATATCGGTCACGCAACAAAATTAATGCAATAATCGTATTAATTCATAACCGTGTAGTACAAGTGTCTTCTTTATGTGTGATAACTATAGGTTATTAGAAGTGGGAAAAACGAAGATTGTCATAAAGATATTGCGCAAATTATGGGCCTATCAGTATAACCGAAAAAAATAAATATATATGTATAAAATGTTCTTAGACGAATGGTTTCAACTATCTACGGCCTATACACCGAACTTCGCCCTGAGTCCTTTTTTAACCTTATGAATACAATTAAAATATTTACGTTCTCCTCTTTAAATTAAAACGAATTCGAAAGCTTAAGTCTCATCAGGACGGTTAGGACTGTTTACGAAAATATTTCCGTAAAAACGTTTAGCGACTTAGCGTAAATTGTCTAAAACGAGATGGTTTTTTTTTTTTAATCGCTTTGCGTGAGGAGAGTGCCAACCGATTCACCAACTATCAAACTGAACCGTACAGATTGGCGTACGTAATTGAATCATCAGTTACCGCAACGGACAATTCACTATCCTATAATGTTTGTTATGTACTTACCGTAAAGTGTTCGAATAAAATATGTGTTCCAATCGAAATATTTAAATGTATTTTTTAATACTATTCGAATTATTTTTTTTTATTACTTTTGATTCATTTTTCACCGAAAAATACGTTTTCTTTGACTTTGAATAGGTTTTTTCGTTTTTTTTTTTTTAGTTTATTACCACAAAAAAAAAAAAAAAATTGCGCTCGTTTAAAATAAAACTGTTATAAACAATCCTAAACTTTTTATCAACTTATTCGAAACCGATCATTTTACTATCGTTTCATTATCAGAACGGCAGCGATGTGTACAGCTCTCCGATGACTGAAACGTCCAAGAGCGACGGCGGCGTCGCGATGTCCTCTCTGAGCGTGCAACACGAAATGCAACTGTTGCGCCAGCAGCTCGACCAGCAGACGCATCAGACGCAAGCCGCCGTGGCACAGGTGCACATGCTCAGGGACCAGCTGACGGCCGAGACCACCGCCAGAATGGAGGCTCAGGTACTGATACGTCTGATCATCGAACCTATTCGACCTTTTTTTTTTTTGTCCATAATATGGCCAGTGTCGTCATTTCGGTCGGTGTTTTCTAGTCTAGTCTTATCAGGCTCATAAAGACGTTGCCGAGGTAAAAGAAGTAAAATCTTTCAACTAAAAATGCCGAGGTTCGATAAGCCCGGTAGCTGGAGAAAATGTACGAGTTGCGCCACCCCTCAAAACTGCAGCTTTGAGTAACGGCCGAACGTGCGTCGGTACCCGTTCCGAACTGGCGTTTAAGAGCGCATTTTACGAGAAATTTCTCGATTTCGCATAGGTATCTATAATGTAAACGAGGGCCAACTTCCAAAAGTATTCTGTTTTCTCTTCTGAAGAACGTGGCTCAACACAGCGCTGCAGCTAGATGTTTTCTCTTAATACATAAATATTATCAATTTGCTTTAGAGGTGCATGACGGTGACGTTTGAAAAAAAAAAAAAATGGCAATATGTCATATCTGCTTAAATTTGGGCGTTCTAACGTTTATTGCCTAGAATTGGGGACGCTCTATTGCCGCGATCAGAGGTAGGGCGCTGAGTCCTCCTGCGTCCAGTCTCACTTCAACCCCCGTAACAAAAGTTAAAAAAACTGTGCTTATCTGTTGCGTTTTACGGGGTAAATTTTATCTTTCAAATGGTGTAGATCATAAAACAGTGCAAGGGCAATTGTCCCGTACGTACCGTATACGAAGGCACATCGTTGTACTCGTACGCGGAGATCGTTGAAAAATCGTTATAAAAATCGATTCGGGCATTCTGCACAGGTGATTGGACGAGTGGAAAAAACTCGTTGGCATTTCAGTTCTTCTCGCCACGCTCTCGTCCGGGCCGCGGTTCATAAATTCATTGCACGCGCGTGTGCTATAATTAACGCGACTAGACGCGGTCAATATGAGGTCGGCTGCGCACGTTTTACTGTACAATTATTAAGTCCCTATATTTTATTGGGCGTATATTAATCTGCATACACACACTCTGAACACGGGGTGGGGTGCCGTTTCAGATAGGGGTGCAGACACATTTATTGCAGGCATTTAAGGTAGGTCAATTAGGTTTTTTTAGCCGGCCACTTGTGGCCGAGCTCCTTGAAATCCATTGACGTCCTCCCATTTAAAATCATTCTGTCCCTTCCAGTATTCTTGGCTTCCGCCCTAAGCTTTCGAACCTAGTTACGCCACCAGTTCGCGCGTGTAATTTTTCACTTTGAGGTATTGTTTACTAGTGAGACACACCTATTGATTTAATCGTATTAAAAATAACCGTTCGTGTGTTGTCACAACTGTTACTATTATTGGCGTAGACAGGAAAAGCGGATATTTCATTCGTCGCGTAACTCACTGCAGTTGGCGAGGTCAATTTCTGGTACTTGTTCGTATTTAAGTCCCCGAAATTCACCCGGCGCCCCCAGTCAAATGGCGCTCCTGACTGTATTTATGTATTTGAATGTATTTATGCGCTTGTTTTTTTTCCGGCAGACGAGGACCCACCAACTTTTGGTGCACAACAAAGAACTGCTCGATCACATAGCTTCGTTGGTGTCGTTGTTACACGACCAGGAAAGGATCAGGACGGAAGCGCAACATCATTCTCTACCCCCGGTAAGTTTCCGCGACGTCGGTTCACCGGCGTCTTCGCAGTCGCGAACACCGGTACTGCTAATAATCGTTATAGAGACTATTTTGACGTGTGTACGATTTGTGTTGGCGACAACTGTTTGATACAACAATAATATGATAGTGTAATGTGTACGAACACGAGCAGCTGTTGTTCGGTGCGTCTTTGAACTAACAACGTTCGTTTGAGTATAAGTCTACAATAACAGTTCGTGTAAGTAGTCGTTATTGCGTAAATAATGCTGCCGTTGTTGTTCTTATACTAATTAACGCTATATGCGACGTGATACTGTGTTTTTATGTTTCGTTTGTCGACGCGATGTCTTTAACGCTGTTACTACTATGTAATATTAAGTTTGATGTGTTTTTAACCGTTTTCCCGTACGAACCGACCTGCCGCGTGGACGACGATATCCCGGACACCCGCACCCGCGGTAGGTACGTTGAGTTTTCTACCATTTTAACACAATGTTTAACGACCGTTTTTTACGTTGTTTGATTTTATCCGTGTTTTTAACTAAGCAAATTGTTACATTAAAAACGTTTTTTGTTTTGTTTCTCGTATCGGCGGTCGTACAGCATCCCTTGATGTGCGACATGCCGACCCCGTCTTCGGCACCGGCGTCGTACTTACCGGACCTGCCGCCTCCTTCGCCCAGACACGGCAGGTCGGCGGCGGCCGCTTATCACATGCAGCCCATGAACTTCGACTTCAACTTCAATCAGCCCGCGCAGACGGCCGATCAACAGTTCCAAGCGCAACTGCTGCAACGGCTCCAGTCGCTGACCGGAACCATCGCGAACTGCACGCCGACCGCGGGCGGTCAGTACCAGCAGCTGCAGCAACAGCAACTGCATCATCGGCAGCCGTCGCCGTACGTGCAGTCGCACCTGTTCGCCCCGTCTTCCCATCAGCCGTCCGTCTCGCCGACCGTCAACAGGGTGTCGCAGGCGTCCTCGTATTGCGCGTCGCCGGTCACCAACCGGTCCACGTCCGGCGACAGCGTCGCGTGTTGCGGCGTCGGCGACGGTCTCATCAAACCGCTGTCCGACGAGCATCAACATCACGTCAAAGTGGTGGTGGACCGGACGGCGGAAGAACGGTCGGCCGAACCCGCGGCGACCGTACTGTCCGCGCCGCCGCCCGGAAAGCAAAAATCGTTGCTGAAAGTGTCGTCGGGCGGCGGCGGCGGCGCGTCGGCCAAGTCTGGCGGCGGCGGCGGCGGTAAGAAGACCACGAGCGGCGGCGGCGCGGTCGGCAACGGTCCAATAACCAGGTCGACCAGCGAAAAAGTGCCGAGCAAGAGCAACTTGATGAGCCACGTGCAGCGGACAACTTGGGCGCGGCACACCACGAAATGATTTTGGACGCCGAAAAAAAAAAAACGAGAACCGGGACTTGTAAGATCGCGCGTGATATTAGGGACTGGAAAAAAACCGGTACCGAATCTTGAAAAAAAACAAAAAAAATAATCCCCGGATCCAACGGCCTCTCGGAAGAGGTTTCGATGTAAAAACCATCGCATTATTTGTGCGTATAAGTAATGTACTACGCGTTCGTGTACTATTCGAATCGGAACAATATCCACCGTGAGCCGACCGCCTCGTCGACGAATAAATCGGCCGTGTTTTTTTATTCGTAAAAATCTCGCAAACAATCAGAACAAAATCCAGACGGTAATCTTACTGTGTACAACCGTTGGCCGTAATAATATTACAAATATTTTTTGTCAAATCCGTTGCTATCGCGTGAAAAAAAAAAAAAAGTATAAAAAACAGATCGTGAGAGTATTCTACCAAAGTGTAATAATAATAATGGTCAACGTGATTCGTTTATTGTTGTACCGATTGTGATTTGTTCGCGGCGAAACGTCGTAATTTCGTTGCGTACGGGTTTATTTATGATAACGGGAAAACGGAAACACATTTCCTCGACGTTTCCTCGAGATTTTAATCTCGTTTGTGATCCGTACATTTTTCTCATTGCGACTTCGTTACAAATGACGTGGGTTACAATTTACAAGTGTACGCGTGTAAGGTACATTTTTTTTGTACTGTAATAACTCTATTCTTGATTTGGATGTGCGGACGTCAATTTTTCGTGAGCCCAAAATTCGTCACAAAACGCGTACTTCAATACATCACTTGTGTCGTCTGCGAACGATAATTATATCATCACACGATTTACGTAAACAAAACCGCTGATTTATTCGAGGATCCTTAATTAAGGAAAAATCCCCTTTATAAGGATCCGTTTATTTGTATTGGGTTTATAGTGGACGTTTTTTTTTTTATAAATCATTAATTTTTTAACTCATTTTCAAAATTAGCTTTCAATCGTCAGCCAAATTTTTCCGTTTAAACTTTACGAAAATTGCGGGAAATTAAAACGGCATTGTCTTGTACTTTTTGTTACTTAATTATTTAATTGTATTTAACACTCAGCCACGGCGATCGTAACTACACTTCCAAACGTGGCAAATACACGACTTTCTACGAATAGGACGTATAATACGAATTACGAAAAACCATTTATCTGTCCATCCACTGTCTTCGAGCTCTTTTATTTTGGATATTTGTTAAAGTAAACTACTATTATCAAATAAAATAATACACTCAACGACAGACTGACTATTTTATTAGTTCTAATATTGTTCTTTAAGAAATTATATTGTTGTTGTTTTTTTTTTTTTTTTTTTTTTGTAATATCATGTAAATGATTGTGAATACTAGTTATTAATTAATTATAATAATAATAAAAAAAAAAAATGTAGGATTAAATTTAAAAAATCTAAATAGTAATGTTGTTGTTGTTTTATTCAAACATAACATGAGGTACGGATTTGATCATGACTCATATTATTATGTACACCTAGACTTTGTTCAATATACATGTTTGATATGTGTATAATATGATGTCGCTAGTTGTCTTGACCTAAATCATTTTTATTATTAGTTATATCTTATACTATTAATTTTCTTTTATCAAAAAATAATTTCCAAATTTCTATTTTATTTACTAAAATTAGGTCGAAATACATGTATTGTATAAAAATAAATACAAAATCCAGACTTTGAAAGATCACTTTTTAATAGATATATGAGATCATGACAATGTGCGACGACGAAACACCGTACGGATAGAGCAATCGTTGAATACCATAGGGGGATAAATATATTATTTACGTGTTTTGTTGGAGATGGGTGAGCTACGAGTGACCTCGGTTTTAGCATCGTCCACCACTGGATCTGAAAGCATTTTTGACAAAATAGATGTAAATTTTGTTGAATTCACTCGATTAACTAGAAAATATTAAAAGTTTGTATCCAAAGCTAAGTGGGGACGGAATACTGAGTTCCAGCCCTCTTTTTATATCCATAATCCCTCTAATAGTAGGTGATTGGACCGAGGTATAATACTTGAAGCGTTTATCTTACCATCTTTGAAATTTTTACACGCGTTATAAGAATCGGTAAAGTCCGATCGTGATAAAAAGTATCAAACACTTTTTTTTCGAACTGATTTTGGAATTTTGAAATGTTCAAATTGTTAGGTGTATAGGTAGGTATAACTCAACGAACCCGCTCAAAACCGTTATTTTCGTAAGTGATGATTTTCCATTCAAATCCATTGTAATAATTGTTTTCCGACACAGGGCAGCCTTTTTTTATTTAATTTTGTGTTATAAGTCATATTCCTAAAAATGAATCACTAGCCACCACAACGATTCATCGTTTTTATTAAAGTAACCGGTCACTGTCCTACTTATTTATGGCCGTATTGAATTTGTCGGTCGCGCTTGTTCCAATTAACGTCATTCAATTGGTTTTGCCAATACCTCAAGAGCTGTCGTTACCAATATTAAGAGACTTCTTGGCACTGAATTTCATGATTCAAATATGGTCCCAGCCGTATCATAAATTAAAAGGGTATCTAATTTTCATTTTAAAAATGGTTCTGCACTCGTTATAATGTCTATTGTGTTTTCATTAGGACATTTTTGAAAATATAATAATTAAAATATTGAAATTATAACATTAATTGATCAGTTTTAAACGGTTATAAAAACTAACTCGCTTGCAAAATCGTCTCGTAAAAAACGGTGTTTATTGTCTTTAATTCAACCGATGGCTCTAAATCTACCGGAAAAATCACGGAAGTACAAAATAATGTTTTAAAAAATAAAATGCACCATTCGAAATACATTTATGCTATTAAAATAACGATCAAGTGCACCGAAATGTCTAATACGCGACTTTTCTCGATTAAATCACCAGTTCAGAACCATTTTCAGAACGAAAATCGGAAAAATACAAACTTTATAATAGCTGTATCGAAAAATCCGCGAACGACGGAGACCCTTAACATATTTTTTACGTTTTAGCGTTCTCGTTGGAAACCCGAAAACGGCCGTGCTCGTTTTAAACTATATTAATTAAGACGGTCCTTTTTATCGTTGTTGTTTTAGCGTTGTACTCGCCACTCACAAATCGTACCTCGACCTAATCGAATCGTTTTCAATAATTTTTGTTGTTCTGTTTTTCTATCTCCGTTTCGCAGTTGAGCCCCGGTTCCAAACTCTCCCGGTGGTTCGAGCTGCAGCCCGAGTCGGACGCGTTACCGCTGTTCAGGCCGGAGAGCGGGTTCGTGGACTACCCGCTGGACGACTACCAGTCCACGGACAGCCTGTTGCAGAAGAACAAGCCCAAGAGACGGTCCAACCTCAGCCTGAAGCTCCGCAGGGTCACAACGTTTTGACAGTTGAGCACCATCCTCGACCTAGGTGCAGTTTAGCGGTCGGCGTTCTGCAGACGACGTCCGTGAACCCGACTAGATTGTACACATGATCAAATTAGTGTTCAGAACAGAAATGTTCCCTCGATTACTTTAGTATTGTTGTTGTAACCGAACCCTTCGACGCATTCCTATACATGATGTTATAACATGTTATCCTAATAAATCGTCCTCGACATTCACTATGTTGTATTATAGTCCTTTATCTGTTGTTCCCAACGAACAATAAGCAAAAGGACGTCTTCTCTTCCATGATTACTCTCATTTCGCGAGCGAGTATTTTTCATTTTGGACGATTTAAAAAAAAAAAAAAAACATGCCTAAAAACTTTTTAGTCGGTTATTCGCCTGTATTGCAAATACCTATACTTACTCAATACGAATTTATAATAATTACTTTATTATAATACTTAATATTATATATATATTTTTTTTTTTTTTTGTACCTTGTTTTGTCGAATAATTACTTTTAAATATTTTGTTTTTGCCATTCTCTCCGTTCGTTTCACTCGTTCAACTCAATCGACATTGTATTCGAACAATTAATATTAATTAATCGATGTTAATTAATATATAGTTGGAATCGCGATGAGGGGCACATTGCTTTACTGTTGTTTTCGCATTATTGGAAAACATACGTTTGTAGAGTAGATACCATGTTAATATGCTTTAAACGTAAGACATACCAATATATTTATCACCGCGGTATATTAACGATTCTTCTGTAAATACTATGTGTGTATCAAAGTGAACTAAAATTAAATTAAAATGAAAATTATTAAAATGTCGTTTGAATTTGTTTATTGTTTGGGTACAAAATATTATTTTTCAGAAGCCATTGCATTATGTTTTTTTCACAAACTTGATTGAGGTTACCGGTGTATTTCAACAAAACCGTAAATTTCTGACGTAATTGAAACGATAATCACGTTTGTTCGTTTGAAATATGTAGATCAAGGATTCCGTAAACACTGCAATCGTTATTTTTGTTTTGAAAACATTAAATTTCGTTCACTTTATTGTCTTATATAATCAAGTTCCTTTTATTATATAACTTCTGTTGAATCAAATTAAATTTTTAATTTTTCCTATCGAGCTTAAAAATACATTTTAACAATCAACTATTTTAAGATATTAATGGAAAAAAAGCAGGTGTTATAAAAACATATAACATTTAATTTATGCACATCATGTATTATTTATATGTATGAAAGTTTGTTCTAAAAAAAAAAACGCCGTTTTTTTTTAACCTTAGGGTCTCCAGCTATTACAATACAATAAAAAAAAAAGTTTATTTATGCGAAAAAAAAAAAAGAACGTTTGGGTATTTTTATTTGTTCGGATGAATAGCGTTTTTTTTTTTTTTTTTCATTTTGACTAAAGCTGCACTCGTGGAAAAATACTGTTTATATTTATATTACGCTTCGGAGGACAGTTCAAAAGATAGTACATCAATATTTATCGAAGAGTTATTTGTTTTCCGTAAAATTTGAATGTAAGTTACGTTTCTTTTTTTCCCCACAATGAAGTTGTTTTCAACTTTGGACAAAAAAGTATCTACTACGAAAACGAGGACACGCTGAGTAACAATTATTATTTTTTACCAAATAAACAATTGTTAGAAGCAAAAATGTATGTATATTGTGTTTGAATCTTTATTATTTTCCATTTGGCCAGTTCGAATAATATTGTTGTTTGTACATACATTTATATTATGTACTTTTATGTTCAAACGTTACGTAACTTTAAAAATACATCAACGTAGTACTACAAAACGTTAATTGAATGGGTTTTTAAAAAAACACTGAGCAAACACGATATGGAATTTAAAGTGGAAATTCGCATTTTTACTCTAACTGTTCAAGTTGAACTCGAAAAATCATAAAACAACTCCTTTTTGCCATTTTTCAACCGTTTTGTGGCTCGAGAAAGTTCGAGTCATCATCACCAAATTACTAGGTCGGTATTCAAGATTAAGAAAAAGGGCGACCGCAAGGGGCGGGACGACTACCCTACCTAGCTTTTTCTTTAGGCTATAGGTTAACAAAATTGTATAGAAAGTATGTACTTTTATCGAACAAAATTAAAATTGTCCACCCTTAAATTTTTTCCTGCGGGAGCCCTTGATTAAGAGTAAATACAATTAGTATTGATCTATATTATCATAACCTAACTGTTCGTTTTATCGTATAACATTGATAACCGCGTGTCGCACATTGTTAATTTAGTAATTCATTTTGTCTTTTAATACAATACTGTCTACTTATTTGATGTAATAAAATTATACTTTTGTCATAAGTACCTATATTTTACAGCCCACAGTATTTTGTTGTCGTAACTCGTATGTATACTTAGCTATAAATATATACATAAATATCATAATGCGACTTGTGATTTAAAATTTAATTACAAATTTGCCATTGTGGTATTATTTAGAATTTTAATATGATTTAAATTCAGAATTTTTATAAATATTGAGAGTAGGTAGTTTTTATATTTTGGGGGGTTTGAACCCACAAAAACCCCTCTCGTGTTTGCCACTGCTAAGTTAAATAAATCTTTACTATTATGTACTTCAAATAGTTATTTTTGTTAGTCAAGTCCTTATTATAATATTTTTTCAACGCCTAAGTTTAGTACCGAGAAAATATTAAGTATTAAATAAATGAATATTTTTGTTTGACGAAATTAAAATGTAGTTATTACTACTCGTAGGTAATAATTTAACAGTTGAATGTACTTGAAATTATCATAGTATTGCTCTCGTAAAATAATTTCAAAAAAACGTTAGTTTCAAAATTATCTTACATAGTATAATAAAGTATGATAGGGCATTACATATATATATATATATCTTTTTTTTTAAAGGGTAATGTTTAAAACATTTATAAAAGTGTAATGATTGCAAATAAGTTTAATCAATATTATTACTTAATTATAATTCTAAGATTACCAAATTGAAATAAAAGTAAAAAATAAACAAAAAGACCGATATAAAGACGAAGATATACGTAAATACAACACATATTATACATATTTCATATTACAGGGTAATATTTTTGTTTGTTACAAATTAATTTTTCAGTCGATTTTTGTGTTTCAAATAATTTATTTTTCGCCATGATAGGATCAACTATATTTTAAATAAAAACTATCGTAGTATGTAGTATGCTTATTGATCAGTGTTCGCATTAAATAGGTACAATTTTAATACAAATAAATATCAACATTTAATTTACGTTTGAAAGTGTTGAGATATCAAACGATTGATAGTTTTTGCGTGGTTCGTTTCACAAATATTATGCGTTTGATTCTTGTTATAAATTTTTACCTAAAAAGTCCTAATTCGCGTAGTATTTAAGTACTTTAACTTATGTTAGTATTTTTTTGATAGGTTTGTTTTATTTCCCAGGATTTATAATGTCTATGATCTTATATATGACGTATCGAATCTATTTAAACAAAAGACTTATGGCGAAAAAAATCATTCTGATTTCTGAATAAACGAGAAATAAAATGTTTTTGAAAATTCATATAACTTTATGATTTACGGCCTTTTTGGACGTTTATTAACAATTTACTTTTTTAATTTAATACAATAACGTTTTTGTTGATAAAATGAAAATAAAAGTTAAGTGATTCAAATATTGGGCCAATTACCTACCATTATTCATACTCGATGATTGGATTTATTCTATTACAATAATTATTCTATGATAATTAATCATACAATTAATCATATATATATTATTGATTATATTATAATTATATTATATTATAATAATTATTCTGTACATTAAATATAACACGGCCGCCGTTCAGGTAAAAACTGGCCGCAGATACGTATATTTTAGCTCATCGTAGTACCAGGGTCCCATATGAACGGCATGAAGTCGCACGAAACCAAACGTTACGTGTGTAAGCGGCCACGTTTTTGCTACGTGTTATACGTGAAACGCGAACGTCGGGTACATGCGATCCTGGTACCAGAGTTGGCTAAAATACGTATTTTCTGACCGTTATTTTGCCTTAGCGGAGGCGGGAGCGCAGGGAGAATTTTATATACAAAACGTGAACGTCGGGTTCAGCCCACCATGGGACCAGGGTTTCATGGATCGTATAGAGTCGCACGAAACGACGTTCGCGTACCTACACGTGTGCTCGTGGCCACGTTTTTGCCACTCGTAAAACGAAAACGTCGGGTTCATGCGATCCTGGTACAAGAGTTGGCTAAAATACGTATTTTCTGACCGTTATTTTGCCTTAGCGGAGGCGGGGGCGCAGGGAGAACTTTAAATACAAAACGTAAACGTCGGGTTCATGCGATCCTGGTACCAGAATTGGCTAAAATACGTATTTTCGGATCGTGTTAGGTTATTCTTATGTAATGGCCCTTTGAGGTGCGAGGCCGTGGGCAATGGCCCACTTCGTCCACGCCTAGCGCCGCCACTGGGTGGAGGGTATAAACGCCGTCGTCGATTCGAACGGCCATTCGGAACGGTGTACCAGACGCAAGTAAGTGGGTCTATAGTGTGGACTGTAAAAAAAAAGCCAATAACGCGGAATCAACACGCGTGTTATACGGCACCGATAAAATAATATAAAAAAAAAATATAAAAACGATATCGGCGGTCCTTGTGTAATACATGTTGCATCGCGTTCAGGTGGATGTAATAAAAAAAACCGATATTGGCGTAAGCGAACAGGCCTGCAAGTTTTCTAGTGTGTTATTATCGTCGCGGCAGGCGTACTAGACTGCACTAAACAGCGGACGCGGTGGGACGGCGCGATGCGTTTTAACGTAATTAAACGCGGCTGGGCGGGCGGGCGGGTGGCTGCAGCACGAGCGGGATGTTCCGGTATTTCGGGCACGCGGTCGAATCGTTTTTTCGCTCATTAGTTTTTGATACTGTTTTTTTTTTTTTTTAATTAATTAACCAAAGTGCGCGCACCGTACAATATTTGCCATGATATGACGACGCGTTTTGCGGTAATCTCCGGTGTCCATCATCACCGCGGGCTTAATCGAAATCGGACGCGTTTGCAGCAAGACGTGCTGCCCGCCAGTGTACAACCGATACTGCACAACCGGTACAATGATGTTATAAATTAAATTAAAAAAAAATATTCGTACACAAAAATCGCGACCTTCGTCTCGGGATGGGCGACAGCAAGGATTCGGGCGGACAGCCGCGGAGGCGCAGCAGAACGGTCAGCTGGGACCATACGGTGAGATCCGACGGTTCCAGGAACGCGCGCCTGGACAGAGGCGACAACGCCGTGCAGTTCGAAGAAGAAGAAGCGCCGCCGCAGCATCAGCTGGTACGTTGTGCCTGCTGCCTACCTACCAGTTTTTTTTTTTCATCTTTAGGTGCGCCGCCGTCACATTGGAACGCGGTTTTCAACGTTTTTTCTCTCTCAAAACTTATAGTTTTTATCGGTTGGAAAAAAAAGAAAGTTTTAAAATCTGACAAAAACGATTGGAATATTTTGAAATCAGTCCTGCATTTTATCCGCGTAAGATATTGTGCGCGAATTTCAGGTCTTCGCAATCGTCATTTGGGAGGTTACGACCGAATCGGTTTTTGTCAACTTTTTATCGAGTTTTTTTTAATTTTTTATTTCGGGGATAACTCTTTCTGGCCATAAGACTTTCCGTACGATCTCATACCGCGTGCCGATTGCCTCGAAAATACGTTCACCATGAAGAAAATTAAAAACATTTTTGTACAAGCGATATTGAGGAACGTTGTATCGCGAACAAATCAGCTGTCCAATCGAAACCCCACCTTATACGTTGTACTTTTTGTCGTCAAGTTCTTGTCTAGTCAAATATTTATTATTATTATTTGATTTTTTTTTTGTAATACTTGATTGAGATTTTGCAAATAAGTATTGATTTTAATACTATACGAAGTACAAATCTTCTACAGAGCCTGTGTATCTAGTCATTCAAGTTCTTCATTATAAGTACGTAAAATTGAATAATTTTTTCATAATATTAATAAAATTTTGTTTCCATTTAGCGTTACAGGCCATTTAGGCCCATTATTGTTGTCAATATCAAATTCTTCTACTCCTCTCTATTATACGCGTGGTTTCTTTCATTTCTGCAATCTTTTTGACTACATCCAACTGGTCTTTTTCTGTTCATTTGTTTGCGAGTACCGTCTTGACGATACTGTTGTCGGCTCTCCACACGTGGCCCGACCACTCCAATTTTGCTCCTTTTACAAATTGTGTTCGGTACCTACTTCCTTTTCCATGTAATCGCTGCACCTATTTGTTTGACTTTCTCTCCCACACTTGCGTGAACATAGGCACACAAAATTTACTCGCTAAACAATGTTATAAAGCCGTACGTAACGGACATATAAGCAAGTGTAATTTCACACAAATTTTGATTATTATTTATTGTTTCTCCGTTTAACACTCGTTTAGAACCCACGTTTTATGACCACCAGAGCGCAGACGTGTATAGATACTGAATAAGACTTCACCACATTATGTGTTTGATTCTTTTGCGCAAAAGATATACGTTTAACTGTAATACAAAACATTGGTATTATATACTCGTAGTTCATTATTTATTTTTGGTCACAAATATTATTACTTACTTCTTTTTTTTTTTTACAAATCGTTGTATTTTGTATTATTTTGATTTGGGCTCACAACAGTAGAGGTATAATATCGTTTGGTTACAATTTTGGCTAACAAAATTGAAATATTTTAAAATTTAATTCATAATAATTACTATTAATTAATTATACCTGGTAGTTAACACTTTTAATACATTAATAATTATTAATTCGAAAATGCCAATTATAATTTTGCGATGAAGCAGTTTTTTTAAACACCTATATTTATCCAGGTTTAATTGTTTTTTATACATTTCTATAATCATTTCTAGTAAATCGTGTAAACTCAACAACACTTTATTCTTAAATTATTATTTTACATACTTTAGTTGTATAATCGTTTAAAATATTAACTATGATTTATTTTATAGTCGTTTTGGCCGAATAATTCTGTTGAATATAGAAGCAACGTAAATCATTTTTACATGCCCATTTACAAACGTTTTCATAACTATTTTATGTTGAGTTCTCTCTTATGTGATGACCTAAAGTTTTTGATAAATAAAGTGCAATTAGTATTTATTTAGATTTATGGAAAGAAAAGAGTTGTCATTTAGATTAGGTATTGAGAATTGAGGAATTCTCTATATTTTTTATACCAGATCTACTCCTTAGTAGTAAAACATTTTTACTTTGTAAAGTACATCTAAACAAATAACATTACTTATTATATTAAAAGTTACTACACAATAGTCAGTCTTTGTATATAAATAAAACTCGTTCTAAAATCTTGTTATAGTTAATTAATAGAAACTAGTTTATAGTCGTTTCCATGTTCTGGTTTTTTTTTTTTTTAGAAGATAAGTACTACTTTTTAACTGCTGGATAAAATTTCATTATTTATAATTTTGTATAGTCTAAAAGTTCAACTTAAACGCGAAGTATGTTCTTTTATACATAATTAGGTATACCCAACTACAAACATAACATAAATCAATGCATATAATCTGGTGTTTAAGTACGCTATTTTGATAAGTTGTTGTGTTTATAATTAATTAAATTTTTTACTACAAAGGCAAAAGGAATTTGATCATGTACTTAATCATCATTATAACAGAAATTTAATCCGTGTGTTTTGCAACACGTGTACTATATATATATATATATATATATATATATAATCACATTACGCGGTGTATTATATTTAAAAACGAATTTGGAAATTATTTATTTTGGTGAGTCAAAATTGATAAAAATATTAAATTTTCTTTTGTCGCTACTCGGAATCGCTAAATTTAAAATTCAGTTATTCTAAAAGACAGTATCTATTTGATGTTGACACTGTGTAACTGCACTTTTTACATATTTGTCCATAAGGAACTATAATTGTCATACATTCATAAATTTTAGAAAACAAATTTCTAGTGCATCTCGCAAACGCTTGTTTTTGAAAAAATGGACAAAGCCTACGAATGTTCATCTAAAAAATAAACAAGTCAGAACTTACTGTAGACATTATGAATACACGTATCGTACATTTGCGCAGAACTTACGTTCACCTAAAAATAATAATCATTAGAATATTCGGTTTCCAATTACGTACCTACCTATATACTCTAATAAATTATATAATTTAATATCACCATCTCTTATTACAATAATTTTCAGAAATGATATCGAACTATTGGAGTAAATCAAAGTGGATTATGTTATATGAATGAGGCAAAACTATAACTGAGTGTGTTCTATTCATTGAGTGTATATTCTATAATACTGTAAAGTGTAAATTACCTTTCGATTAATAAAAAGCAAACAGTGTAAGTTACTTTCTAAGTACTTTTACTATAAACTTTATTCGAATCTATTATTTTATTAATCATGTCAAATGTATTAGATATTATTAAATGCTTTTAACAACGTAATCAGTAAATCAAATATTGAAAAAACATCTTGTTCTTGGTAAAGATCTGCAGTGGTGGTTTTAAAACTAAATATTATTGTTAGGCAGGGTTTTTTTTTGGGATGGCTTTTTGTAATCCCTAAAAAAACACAACGATTTTTGGTGTTTTAACTAAATGTATTTAAGTATTAAGCTTCAGGACTCTAAAATGAAAATCAAAAGTTTTATCAGACAGTTATATCCGTTCGTAACAATACGTATCATTGTTTTCAACAATTTTCTAAAACACTAACGATTTCACATTATACAATTACATTAATGATCTTCCACAGTGACAATATAAAGTATATAAGTTTTAAGTGATTTGAAGAAATTTCAGAAACTGTGGAAATTTTAAAATAAAGTTATTTAATCATAGTTCACAGAGTTTACAATTAAATTTATAATATTGATTTTGTGCATCTAAAAAAAAAAAAAAAAAAAAAAAGGAAAAACTGTTGCTTTCGTTCTATCACTCGATTTGTAAAGGATCGCGTGAGAAGTCGGCTGTACAAATTAATGTATGTCGTCGTTGTCACTATTCCCATTATAATATAGCCCTTTGTCGGCATTATCGTGGGTGTGGCAAGACCACCGAACTCTACGAGTACGGCCACTTTTTTATTTCTACTGTGATTGTAGTCGGAGCTAGACCGATAATGTTTTGATCAGCTACACATGCCTGCTTACTTGCGCTTAATCGTTGAAATTTTTAAAAACTAAGACCACACGTTAAAGGACAGGATACTTCTTAAAATGTAAGTATGTGTTTTTTGATTCATTATCGCCCAAGAGTTTCAAAGTTTGTAATTCGGTTAAATTTCTATCGTATTTTTTGAATAGAAGAACTTTTCTCGAGTGACTGTTTGTGAATTTATCATAATGATGTAGTGCAGTGAAAATAATTCATTTTACTGCAATATTGAATCTGATTTTGTTAGACAAATCAATTATATTTCGGTTAAGTAACAACTATAATACATCGCTGAAAATTTGCAGAGATAGGAAAGACTAGGTGGTACGTCCTTTTTGTGTCCCCATAATTATTAATACTGGAGTGTTGGACTTGGGAAAAAAACAGTAGGGGGACGCAGATAAATTAGTTTTGTATTGATGTGTCTGTGCTAGTTTATGGAGGTTACCAAATTCGAAGGTAGCGCTAAAATAATTTTTTTTTAAAAGAAGAATCCTTCCACGTAACCCCCTTATCCCCAAATGAAGCACAGAACATGAGAAATAATTTTTATTTATTTAAAAATTAGAGTTGCATAATGTTTTGGTCTCATCCTCATAACATATTATTACTTTTGGTTTAAAATGTATTTAATTTTTTTTTTTAATATTTCATATCATTAGACTGATTTTTAGAAGTTATATTGTCACTGAGACTTTTCTCTATTTATAATGGATCAATGAAAAATACTTATTCAAAAAATAATATTGTATCTAATGTGGACATCCCGACGTAGAATCAGTAGTTGCACATGGACATATTGATAAATGATTTAACTTTGAAGTGAGGTTTAAATTTTTAATAAAAACCATTAGAAATTTCTATTGACATCTTATTTTGTACACGGAAGCTGCGTGTGCAAAAATATATTAATGTGTATTAACCATTAACCAAACTCAGTCACTAACCCATATGCTGTGATATGTAAAAAATCGTTAAGTTATAAAATCGTTATTCCCCGTCAGGACTTCTATATTCACATTCATTTTTCAACTTATAAGAAGAAAATTGCGTTAACGGGGAAAAGGGGGTGAAAATACGGAATTTGGGTCAAAACGGGGTCGGGGAATTAAAAAGGAAAAAATCATGGAACGACGAAACGGTTTCTTCCACGAGAGTTTGATCCATATTTTTGTTACATAATATACATTTATTCGTACATAAAATAAATAAAATAATAAACAAGTGTAGATTGTGGGGGTAGGTATACGCCTGTTCTCACGCCTCGGAATCCCGGTGTTGATGCCGATTGTGCGTTTGCGAAATTCACACGAAACGACACGAATTCCGAATGTTCGCTAACGTTTAATTAACTGAACCTGTGTCGGCGAAGAGAGGGGTGGTTCTTTTGGGGGTGTGTTTAATCTGCTTAATGGTCACACACACACACACACACAACAACCACAGTCAATTATTGCGCCGGGGCACGTTGCACGCGATTTTGTGCCCAAAACGGGATCCGCGGCATCCTAAAATGTTTCGCGTACTTGCCGGTAGACACTGTATTTACCTATTTACGAGTACCGTGGTACCCAGCTGGCTGGATTTGACGGAGGGTCTTAAGGGTACTCGCCCCGGGCAGGTGTTTGAGGGACATACGGATGCCGAGTACTAAGAAAAAAAAAAAATCTTTTTAACGTTTCATCTCCGGTCTAAGAGTATTGTATGATAAAAAACATATAAACTTCAAGAAATAAACATCGATTTATATTTATATCATTTGCACGGCCCATTCTTTAAGTAGGGAAAGCTGCTGCCAAGTTTTTAATTCTAATCAGATACTGGGCAGTTTTAAATTTTTAACTGTTAGGGCCTAAAAAAAAAAATTGCCCTGGGCATTCAGAGGCCTGACCCCCCGACGATACCCTTCAGTTGTATTTTTTAGGGTAGTTGTTTTTCACTCCAACATTGACTTATCGTTTTGATCGGAAATTACAGGGGCTGACATCGCCAGTACTACGCGATTCTTCGGCGTCGGATTATTTTGACGACAGCATGAGCTTAAGCAGAGGTCATTCGGTCGAAAGGGTTCGGTTTTCGGCCAGTCGGGCCCACTCGGACGGTACGTACATTCAAACAGTATTATATCCGACCGACGTTATAATATGCCTTCATGTTCACGGATCTCAACATTTTTGTTAATTAATTAAAAATGAACAATAAATAGTGTATTACTGCAGGTTTCAAATCAACGCTGTAGATGACCGTTTGATATTAACATATTATTATACAGTAGTGTTCTTAAAATGTCAATACTTCACTATTTCTAAAATAAAAAAGAAAGATTTTGTAACTGATCGGCAATACTGACTTGTTTCATAAAAAATTTGCACCAATACTAAACAGTAAAAACAAATTAAAAAGTCATCACGTTCGTTTGCCATTTTATATACTTCAAATATAGTTACTAATTATCAATTACCGAATAAAATAATTTAAATAAAATAAAAATTCTATGATAAATTATTCAGTTAATATTTTTTTTTTTCATGTTTAAATTGCTGTTTTAGCAGTTATTACCTACTAATTTTTTAAGAAAACCACCTGTATTAGTCAACAGATATGACTTTGTATAGGATGTATATAATAATATATTGTTGGTATATAATATTATATTTATGAAATAAATAAATTGTGTACTTTAAAGTGCATTCTGTTTTACCTAAAGATGCAACTTTTTAGTTTTGTGATATTTTTTTAACCATTAAGAAAATAGTTATTATTTATGAAAAATATTTTTTGTATGATTGATAAATACAATTTATAGTTACGTACTTAGCTCGTAAAACATATTATCAAAAATAAGCACACATTTTTCTTCGTTCATAATTAAAAGTCATACTTTTTATGGTCGTTTTAGCAGATATTTATCGCCATTATTTATAATGTACAAATCATTAAACCTCCTTAAAATCATAATAATTTATAGAATGTAATGGCCATCATTAATACTCGGTATTTCAAGTATAAAAGAATATAGAGTTTGATACATTTTTTGTAATTGACATACAAGAACTTTTATTATCGAGGTAAGTACCTGTATAAAAAGACGGCCAAAATCCGCTAAATATATAGCTTAGTTATATATATATATTATCCTCATTGCAATAAACATTTTTGAGCTGGTTTTTAAACTTATTGAACGATTTTATTGCAAATTCCTTGTGAACATTCGCGGGTCAAACTTTTTAATTGCATATTTTTGTTTAGAAAACGACGAGGATTATTCAGCTAGCGTGAATGCGATTCTCCATAAACGACTGAGCATTAAGAAAGGTAAACATCAAAAACAAAGGAGATCGTCATCTCCTTTATCGTCTATGATGCCAGACGATGCAAGTCTAATATCAGATCGTCGAAGATCGTCAGCTTTTACAACAAGCTCAGGAGAGTAAGTCACGTTATTGATTCAGAGGTTCGGTAAAAAAAATAATAAAACGAATGTTAACAGTACTGCGATCAATATTGAAGAGGCTGGTATATCTCAAGAGCAGATATTTGAAAATATTCGTTTGCACAAAGAAGTCTTAGGAAGTGTCCGTCAGCAACCGTGGTCCATACGAAGAAAAATAAAATTGGTTCAGCAAGCCAAAGAGTATGTGAAAAAACATGAAGGTCAGTTACAAGAGCGGTTGGCCATGAGTAAAAGTACCAAGGATATTGTTGCTCGGTTTCACATACTCGTCGTTAAAGTATTGATTAATTTGTCTTTAAGATTATGGCTATTTTACTGGCATAACCATCGGTAAATGATATGCTGGTTTTTGTTTTTCTTCGTGAATTTCAGCAATGGCAACATAGCAAACGTGAAATGGCCAATTTCATAAGTCAAATTATTCCGTGGGAACTCACCATCAAAGAAATTGAGTCTCAATTTGGCACGGTTGTGGCTTCGTATTTTACGTTCCTCCGTTGGCTGTTCTGGGTCAACTCTGTCATATCCGTGTTGCTGGCGGCTTTCGTCGTGATACCCGAAGTAGGAATTTGTACAACATCGTTACCCAGTGACGGCACCAAGGGGTGGCGCGGTTGAGCGGTCGATCCCCAAGACAAATTTTTGCCCTCTACCTTCACCCAGATACGTTGGCACTTTCAATTATTTTTAATTTGCACAAATCGTAATTGATTTTAGTCACGAGTCGTGACTGGCAACACTAAAACTTTTAATTACTATACATCGTGGTCTGCAGGTCACTGATAGTTATTTTTAGGGAAACACGTACCTAGCAGGTCTTCAAAAATATTCTATATTGATTCGCCGGCGTCAAGTATTAAGACCGTTTTTACCAGAACATTTGTGACACCATGGTGATGGACATGTTTCTCGTCAAAAAATATGGTGTATGCCTGTTTAAAAATGTTTGTTCGCACTTAAGCTTAACTCAAAACACATTTCATTGTATGTACGTTTTCAGTAATTTAGGTGATTTTTTTCCCGAAAATCAATAATTTTGTTTTTTTTTTTTTTTACATTTGTTTAGTTTTACACTTGTCCTCCTTTCAACTAATTTATTTCACTCCACCCCCTAATAAAAACATTCTGGTGCCGTCATTAACTCGACAAAAACCGGGGAAACGTGTTATGGTATACAAGTGAAATATTGGCCAACGTGTGGTTGTCGTACAGATTCTGATGACCAACCAAGTGAACACTGGCGAACGAAAGACGTTGTTGCCCAAGGAGCAGGGCAGTTCGATGCAGTTAATGACAATACTGAACTTTGAGGGGGTGTTACAGCATTCGCCGTTATTTTACGGCTACTATACGAGTCACCAAAGTTCAGAGACCGGCTACCGCTTGCCCACGGCCTACTTTGTCACGGGACTCGTCGTCTACATTTACAGCTTTGTGGCTACGCTCAGAAAGTATATTTAATTTAAATATTTTACGTTAAATAAGTACAAGGCTTTTCCGTGGTTCAAACTCATGGGGGCAACTGCTCCCTCCCCCTTGAATGATTCAACTCAAAATTATTTTTCAAACACCTAACTAAATTCAACTGTAAAGTATGTAGTGTTCAGAAGCAGATTGATTGCAATTTTATGCCTGTGGTGCAAACAATTTTAGGGACCCATAAAAACATAAATATGATGCGGGCCCTGATGTGGTTGGGTTTAAATATTATGTTTTGCCTTTTATTGAAATTGGCTTACGCCACTGAGGTCCTACTGAAAGAACTCGTGGTCGAGCTCATACATACAGGTTGTATCACCAAGTGTGTACCCCCAAGGATAACTTTTTTTCTATTTTTTTTTTTTTAAGTCTGATGTTCTCAAATTGTTTTCATCATGTGCGAGCACATAAAGAAATTTTTTTTTAAACTTTTAAACAAAATAAAAAAATGATTTTTTTGTAGAAAAATCTAAGAAAGCCAATATACGCGCTTACTTTTTCTGAATATTTTAAACGTAGATCCAAATAGTTAAGTTAATTGAGTACAACTATACAGCATAACGATGATGATCAAATATTTTAAATGAAACGGTGAATAGTAAACGTTCTAACCATCGTTGTGTATATTGTTACGTATATAATTTTCTTATGATAAGAGCTACAAGATTACTACCTATAATCAATATTCCAACACGATTTTATAGCTTTATAGCTTATATATTCATATATACTAATGTGAATTACCACGTTTGTAAAATATCCGTGGTAAATACTTAATAGGTTTATTGCTTAACATATTGCTTAACATATGTTCCACAACAAAACTGTATAGATATTTGAACAATAATTTTGACGATTTTTTGAAAATAGATAGTTCGTTGAGTTGTGTCCGTGTATGAAAGTTTTGGATATGAAAATTTAGAAAGAAAAACCATGCCGATAAAATGGCTATTTTGAGTTCAAATATTACCGGAAAACCAAAATTTTATTTTTCAATTAAAAAAAAAAAAAAAAATTTACATGACTCATTAAAATGGTAATAATTTTCCAAAAACAGATAAGTTTATTTGTTTCGTATTTGCCGTGTAATATAGAATGGCCGCGAATTCTCGTCTGAGCAAGCTGTCGGAAAAAGACGACGAGTGCGTTTTCACTTGGAAACTGTTTACCGGATGGGATTACATGATCGGCAACGAAGAGACCGCTCACAATCGTATTTCGTCCATCATACTTGGGTTCAAAGAAGCGTTACTCGAAGAAGCAGAGCGGATGAAAGACAAACAAAAGTAAGGCGTTGAAAAACCGTTTGCTCGGAGTTTTTTTATTATTATTATTATTATTATTATAATAACTGCGGCTACTGATGTCACGTCAATGTCCGTGTTTTGCAGTTGGAAAGTAGTGGCTCTGCGGATATTTGCTAATCTCAACATGATATGGATGCTGGGAAGTTCCGTGTACGCCGTGATCCTGGTGGTGAGCCGGTCAACAGAACCGGACGCTGAGACCACTCTTTGGAGGAAGTATGAAATCACAGTGGTCATGACACTTATCGGGACATTTTTCCCGATTGCTTTTGAAGGTTTGGGAGTGCTAGAAAGTTACCATCCAAGGACAACACTTCGGGTCCAGCTGGCCAGGTACAAAATAAAAAATGAAGATCAGAAACGACTATTTACATTTCAAATAGATATTTTTAACACACGTTTAACAAAATGGTGGAATAAAAAACCCAACATTTTATTTTATGAAAATTTCGTAAGATCTCTGATTCAAAAAAAAAAAAATTTTTTTTTGAGTAATGTAACGAAAAAAAAATGTAAAACCCTTTTTCACTGAGAATATTATAATATGATTTAATATTACACATACGATTATCGAGCAACTTCAAAATTCAAGAGATTACAAATCGTGTTCCGAGAACATTAGTTACCGGTATTTACTGAAAATAATCAATTTTACCGAAAACTATTAAGAATGCCATTCTTTTAGTAAATAATAATTACCTAGTTCTACAATAATAGTTTTTTTTTAATTTTTAACTTAAGTATAAAATTTAATCGAGTACATTCGCAATAAAAGATATTAATCTATCAACTTTTCGTGAAACTTAAATCCCTTAGCGGCCCGCGAAGTGTCGTCAAACTTGTTTAGGTACTTATTTAATATCGGCCAAAGAAATATTGATTTTTCTTATTCATTGCGCAGATATATTATAAATACAAAACATTTTTATTTTCTTTGTTTGATTACCAACGGATTACACTAACGAGACAAACATGTTTAAATTTGTTTTATGCACAACGCTAACGTGCTGTATACATTGTGTCTGTGTTTATCAATAGAATACCTTCCGCTCACAGTATTGTGTCTTACACAATTTACAATTCAAGTGTAATACCCCGTTTTCTGATGTACGTGGTAATATACATTATTTACAGAACTTCCGATTTTCTGAACACAATATTTTTAGAACAAAATCACCGTATAGGTAGGTATTAAATATTTAATATATTTCACATTTGTTTTATAATCACGTGTAAACAGTTTTTACTCCGCATTCTTCTGTTTCAATTACATTTTAAATTGTTTTAATGAATATTACGTGTAAAATGACGTTTTACTTAAATACAATTTTCCGAGTTCAAATATTACTCGGAATAAATTAATGGGAAACATTGAGTCAGTCGTTATAAAATATAAAAAAAAACATGTTCTTTTTGAAGTTAAATAAAAAATTATAACAGTACGTAAATCGCAATGAAAAAAAATAAAAAAAAATGTATGCAATAACTATAGAGTTATACATAAAAGTAAAGTGTGAGAAATTGTGTCATTCTCTGTTGCCTTTCGTTCAAAATTTACATATTTTTTAGTCATATATATATATAATTGAAATTTCGTTTTTAATTATCACAACATATCTAAACTCGGATATTTTTGTATAACCACTGTTACAGTACGTTTAGATACAGTACTTCACCACATTCGATCAAACTTTTTTTTTCCAAGCCAACGATTTTTGATAAAAAATGTTTTTATGTTCAAAACGTCGTATTATTTTCTATATTTAGAAATTGTTATTTTTAGTAAGAAAAAAAAAAGTTAAAATTATTTATTTCACTATAACTATGAAGGAATGTCGAAGAGTAAATTATAAGTGAATAAATGAGTTGATGTTATACAGGCATGTGAATCTAGTATACACTAAAAATCAGTAAAAAATGCATGCATTCGTGCACTAAAAATGTTAAATACATAATATACATAATAAACACAATTTGTTGTTGTTTATACCTATGCTATAGTCATACTATAAAAAACTTTACAAAAGTATAGTTATTATGCTCTCTTAAATGTAACAAATTAAACATTAAATGCTCATATTACAAAAATATTCCTTATTTATTAGTTTTGCTTTTATTAGTAATGAAAATAAACTGCTAAAATCTTCTATGCTCAGAGACTTAAACTCTAAATGTATTTTGTTGTTTGTACATAACTAAGATGCTGTTATCTATGAAAAATTATACTAAGAAAAAAAGTATCTGCCTAATATCACATACCTACGCCTGTTTTCGTTTGACCGACTTGCGTATTGCGCACAAATAAATACATAAATTTAGTTTATCGCTTTATGAATTATCATTGTCAAAAATTGAACACAAAAAAAATTAAATAAACAGGAAAATAGAGCTGAACACAGTGTATATTGATATTCGCTTTATTATTGTGTTCATGTTTATATAACTAAACTTATGTCAAGTTTATTGTTTATTTTATAGGATTATGGCCTTGAATTTGTTAAACCTTTACACTATGACGTTCGCTTCATTCGTGAAAATCAATGATATGGTGAGTATCGAGCTTACAATAATAACACTATTATTAGCACTTTGACATGTTTACCATCCGTTTCCGACGTGAATGCGCGTGAAGTCCCATAGTGTAACTGTAATTGTGATTACACCGGTACCTATGGGAAATTAATTGTATCAAAACGTCAAGTAGGTTTACTAATATATTATGTGTTCGAAGACCATTTGGCTTTAAAATGGGCGATCTGTAAATATTATTATATATGTATGCTAAAACTAAATCATGACCGACATCAGAGCCACATTATACGAGTCGTAGGTAAGCATACATTTAGTTTGTTATGTACGCAAAAATGTTCTAAATCCTCTTAAACAAAATCTTGTTCACCTAATGTTTAATAACGATTTGAGTTATGGACGCTATGATAGTTTATTGTTATTTGTACAACCGTAACACTCCACACCGCATCGTTAGTATAATATTGTTTGTTACATACATTTTTATACGCAGTAGCTTTCGTTACCCGGCGTTGTCCGTGTGGTGATTTACGTTCTAAACACTTTTATTTTTTGATCGATTAATTTTAGGATAAATCGAATCACGCGAGGTGCGAATTTGAGGTCTTTAGTTTCAAAGTTACAGAAAAAATCGATAAAAAACGCAAACGTGTGGGTGGAAATCGTTTGTCTGCGGTGGGAAATGTGATAAAAAAATTTCGGTCTTTTTGGATTGAAAAAGACAAGAAAAAAAAAAAAAACTATAAAATTCCAAACACTGTAAATAATTAATTTTTTAAATGTAAATACTAGTTTTGGTACATATACGTAGTTTTAAATGATAAAATTAGTGCGTTATTGAAGCAAATATTTTAAAACAAATCAGTGACTAAAGTTAGTTTTCGCCCATTGGTATGTTCGTGATAATGAAAACAGTTAAATGCTCGTCTTATTAAGAAAGTACCCAGAAAACTAGGGACTGTCTTCTTTCAATATGAAAATGTAAATATTTTTTTACGAAAATGCAAAAGTCTTTCAGAAAATTGCAAAATGCGCGGTTACTCGAAGTTAAAATTGTTGTCGGCTTTAACCGTCTGTAAAGTCCTCTGTAGCGCCATTGGTTCCTTACCGCGCTGTTGTCAACTACGTCAACCAGACGAATTGTATTCTACGGAAACGAGCTAAAATGAAAATACGTAGTTTAAAATTGTGGTCTTTTAGTTCAAAAACGTTGTGTTTTACGAATCACGGTGGCCACTCAGCGCCTCAGCGACCACAGTGTTAGGACGGTGCTCGGGCGCTCCCTAAATTTTCAAAAGATCGTTTAAAACGAATTTGGTCCCGTTCAAAGCGATGGCCGACAGGGTGGTCAGTTGAAAACGCTAAACACCCTTAAACGCGTTTCGGGTAGGCACCACCAATGGCTGAAATTTCTCCGACTGTCATGCTAAAACGGCCTTTTGTTCCCCTGAGAAAACAGTCTGGCGATTCGCACCGCGCGTATTTGATAATTTTTTTTTTTCACATTCAGACCAAGGAACTCGTGGAGCTGAAACCGAACATAACCACCGCGATCGCGGCCGCGACCGCTGCGGTACCCGCGAAAATGGCGACCGCCACGGTGGTGGCGACCACCGTGGCGTTGATGAACTCCACAACGAGGACCGCGAACCAATGGACGACCGTCGTCCCGCCGGGTTGCCACCGGGAGATGGTGGAATGCGCCCCGCCGTTTTCTTTCCCTCCGGCAGTGGACGCCGCGCCATCGTCCACCACCGGTACCACGACGGCGCGGAGCGCATCGGCCGTCCACTCGCAGCGGCCCGAAACGACAGCGGCGTACCCGCACGACCGCGCGACTGACGGGGCGCGCACGACCGCCGGGTGGTACCCGTCCACAAGCGCCGATCGGCGGGGCTGGACGGATAACCCCGGACAGCGGCCCTCGAGCGGTGCTGCCACCGAGGGCGCCGTGAAGCCCGTCGAAAACATACAGATAATGGCGGTAGAAGTCACGTCGGAGGATCACGCCGAATCTGACGCGACTTTTGCGGCCTACGACGACGACCCGTCCGAGACGGGCTCGACGGTGGACGGTTCTTTCAGCCCGTCAACGGTTAGTGGTACGATCACGAGTTCCTTTGCCGGGACGACCTCGAGTCCCTTTGCCGGGACGACCACGAGTCCCTTCGCCGGGACGACCTCGAGTCCCTTCGCCGGGACGACCGCGGTCGATCACGCCGACGACGAATACGTCACCGTCACGACCGCGGTCGATCACGCCGACGACGAATCCGTCACCGTCACGACCGCGGAATCGTACGACGGTGGCGTGACGCCGACGACGACCGACGGTCGGGCGGACGACGAGATTCGGCGGCGGCCGTTCAAGAGTAGAACGAAACGGACGGCGACGGCGGTGGAGAAAAACGGCACGAACTGCTTTCGGATCGTTTGCGTGGAGACGACCGAGAAATTTCAAGGACCGGGTAATTTTTATGCGTCGAAAAATGGTCGGAACAGTGAAATACGCTACGGGAAACAAATTTAACCGTTTTTGACTTATATTCCAATCGATTCGGGACTTGTATTGTTATTGGGCCTTGACGGTTTTGAAAAATGTTACGTATTCTGGTGATTTTTGTGTAGACTAAAAAAACATTCGGCAGTATTTCACTTTATTTTCGACCCAGTTAAACCGGAGTTTTCAAACTCTTTCGGCACACTTTTAATGCTCTATGTACACGTATTGATAAGGGTGAATTAATTTCGTCCACTGTACATCAACAGTAAAATCATACCCCCTCACCGGCAGTAATCCTAGGATATTTGTACTTCCGGTATGATTTTCCAAGTATAACTATACCCTCGGTATAGATATCCTAGGATATTATTACCCCTCTTGGCGGGGGAGTATAAATATACTAGGATCATCATACCTACCTCGGTAAAAATATTCTAGACTATACGTACCCCTTAATTTCACCATGGGGCTATAAATATCATATGATATTAATAACTCAGGATAGTCATACCAGGGGGTACAAATATTCTGGGATAATCTTACCGGGGGTAGGTAATGGTTAAGGTGTTACACCGGCGTACGGTTTCGTAGATACATGTGGGAATGTGTTATTGTTGTTGAGGGGGGGGGGAAGGGATTTGTAGGGATTTCCCTAAATTTCACCCAAAGTATAATATTTGTAAGATAAGTATTTGTGCTCGGAAAGATTTGACCTCCATACACTCACAAACACATACGTCACACCTGGCGTCCGAGTAGGGCGGATTCTAATAAGGTCTGTCGTTGAACTTATCCGCGAAAATGC
Source organism: Hormaphis cornu (assembly GCA_017140985.1). NCBI lineage: Eukaryota > Metazoa > Arthropoda > Insecta > Hemiptera > Hormaphididae > Hormaphis > Hormaphis cornu. The sequence goes on along the minus strand of CM029358.1, from coordinate 35,136,408 downwards.
GCAGGTGCCAACATTTCGGGTGAAACGTTTGCGACGACGATGAAATACGAAGATGAGCCCAAAGTTGATTTATCGCTTTACGTGCCATGTATGGACTTATCTTCCAGGGAACGGTTGCGAAAGCTGTGTTGGGAGACAATGTTCGGACAAGAGATTGTCAAACTCACCGTCATGGACCTGGTGAGTGCTACACGGTAATGTAAAGTACAGATATTTTGTTTGTTTGTTTACGAAACGCACTGCTCTTGTATACAAGCTCTAGATCAATTAAAATTCTATCAACAATAGTATTTTGGTTTTGTACTCGCATCGTGATCACAAAGAGTCTGGGTGTTGTGATCAAAAACCGTTCAAATCGAAATTCCAGAAGAAGGAAGAACACATTTAGAGACACATTGGATTTTTTTTCTAAAATGTTTGATCAACAAAAATGATTTTGAAATGGCTTCCGGTGGGAATTTCCGCCATGCGTGTTTCGGAGTTGGTTTCGATGTCCTATGTTGAAAAATTTAGTTGCTGAAAGGGTCGATAAATACCTGGGAATCTATCATACTTTAGATGTGGCCTAGTGAGCGAGAATTCGCCATAAGCGATTTTAGATGTGTCTTTAAATTATTCATCGTAAAAAACTAATATTTATACGAAAACTTTACAAAAATTGTCGGCGTTGAAAATCATGAAAAAAATACTACTATAATACATACTATCCGTACGTTCGTCATATTTGAACGTGTGCACATACATAACCTGTTGTTATAGTGAAACGACAGTAGATTCACGTTGATAAAAAGCTTCGCGATGTATATGAATATGCATCGGCAGTTTTGGTTTGATATTGTTGAAATGTATAGTATTGAAAGTTTAGAGCCCTTAAATGTCGATCTTTAGTCAAACAAAGAATATTTTTCGTCCTATAAAAGTACAAAACTCGCGGATAGGATCACGAGAGGTCAACTAATAGTTAAACAGTATAAATTGCAAGTATATTACGTAGAGTACGTATTTTATGAGGTGAAATGTAGTATAAACGTTGAAATGTTTGCTATTTGGCCATAACTCATGAATGCTATTAATGATTTTTGCGAAATTTTACAATATGTACTATTCATTGTACGATTGAAGTTATTATCTTGCTCGCATAATCATACTCGTCGTTGTTTGAAGTTTCCTGTACAGTAGGTACCTACATAAAAGTATTATCTCAATACATTTTAAAAGAGTTACTGGAAGTATAGCTTTTAGTGTTCTCTTACTCGAATTACAAACAAACAATTACATTTTTGTAGGCTCTGCCCAGCGATACGCGTTATTTGCTTTACTTGTAAATAGGTTAATGGTTATTGTTGCACGTTACACAGTTGGATACATTTTGTTTTGTAATCAGTTTCTTGTGTTTTGAATTTTTTTCTTTTTTTAATAAACAAACGAATAAACTTAATATACAATGATTAAAAAATGGTTATCATATTATTTTGAAATCAGTTAAGTTTAACACTATCTAATCGAAATTTTCCGCCAAAGTATAAACCTACACTAGATTTTTGAATGATTGAATGCAACTATAAAGTGAGGAAGGAGAATTTAAATGAAGGTGTTATTAATCAGACCTACCTATACATGAATCAGAAACAATTATTATACACTGAACACGGTGATGGAGACAAAGTAAATAATAATTAATTATGCGATTAATTTATGCGAGTATGCAGTAAATGTGCGAGCATAAAATATTGTTTAGTCAGCTTTAATATTTTATTCGTTTAATTCGACGTATTGTGTTGCGTTAATTTTTACCTAATATTAGTAAAGACACATTCGTACCAGCTATAGATGACAAAAATTTTTAAATCTAAGATAAGATTTCTTATAATAATATGTTAGTAATACTTTTAAAATACGTTTTGTCATTTTTGATTAAGAATTTTACTAACCTATCATAAATATGTATATTCAAAATTTTAATGCTTAAGTATCACACTATTAGAGGGTTTTGTAAAAATGTATACAAAACAAAAATTAAATAAGCGACTAATTTGTTGTTGGAAATTACTTGAAAAAATACAATTAGTAAAATATTGAGTGATTAGTACAAAAATTACATTTGATATTAATATTGTTATTTCATACATATGATGATAGTTAGTTAGAGTTTTTCTAAAAATCTAATTTTTTAGTAAGTATATACGTAAAATTGTAAACAATTATTTTGCCGTACAAAATTAAACATAAAGAATATGATAAAAAAAAAAAAATTAAAATTAAAAAAAAAAACACACATCTTTGTAAAATCAATAGCTTCCTCGCTATCGCTCAGAATCTAAAAATTTTTCTTCGATAATGATAAACATTATTATTAGTGAACTTATAAAAAGTAGATTTTTTGAACAAATTTAAAAATATTCAAACTGTTCACTATTTTCGAATACTTGATGTTTGATGTAGGTATAACAAATAAATGTAATGCATAGTAGTTAAAACTAATTTTAAATATTAGTGCTTATCATGTAATATATGTTAATAGACAAAAGAATATACAATTTGAGATTTCATATGAAGGTAACTTATACTTGAATTTTTAACTTAATGAATCATTTGATCGTGCAAAAGTTCTATGACTTTGTCACACAACCCACGGAGCCTTAACATAAAACCTAAAAAACTATAAACAAAATATTCTTTACTAACAACATCTTCAAATCTTACGGAGTCCAAGGAATATTTATTGTAAAATGTAAATTTCGCCTGGCTATTTAAATAATTCAGTATAACTACCGTACACCAGTACGTGCAGGGCACGCATTTATTTCATATATCCCACCACTAAAGTTTTATACTGATAATTGATAATACTTTTGTTATTTGTATTCATTTATATTCACTATAGTTGTTAATTAAAATCACCTCGATATGAATGAGAGCACGCGACAGGTGAAGTTTTGATGTATACCTGCTTTTTGTTTGATAGGTATATCGTTTTTCCCGCATTTCTGACAGGTTTCGATGTGATTGAGGTCAGTTATTATAAAGAGTTTTTAAATTAATTTTTGTAACTCAATTCTTATACGAAATACTATTCGATAAATTACAAAATAACGTTAAATTTAAACTCCTATAATTGTTTTTTACTTTACCTTTGTTTAAATTACTCACCGTTGAGATTATATAGATTTTTGCCTTACTTACGTAGGTTGTAGGCGACAAAATTGTTTTATTTTATTCATCGAGGGGGCGCGTTTGACAAACATCGAAAATATAAATTGGATTATGTTACGCGGAACAAAAAGGTTTTGTAAGAAACGGAAATTAAAATGACTTCCTAGACTTTTAAGATTTACGTATAGTATACATATAGGTACACATATCGAACGCGTGACCTGTTTACACGTGTGTTGGAACAAAAGATTCAATCGGTCTGTTTTCGTTTAAAGCAGTATAAATTATCTCTGGTTTAACTTAAAAAAAAAAAAACTAATTATCGAATTTGCGGAAAGGTCAGCGTCATAAATGTATTAGAATATTTAAAACCCGTGGTTTAAGACTATGGTGTTAATAATAAATTATGGGTGAACAACCATCGAACTATCGTTGTCCGTTGATCAAGAACATGGGTCTCAGATTATTGTATAAATCGTTACAAATTTTCAATTTTTTTTTTTTTTAGATGTTGCATATAGTCTTAATATAATTTCAAACTCAATAGTCATTCAGCGAACAGTCTAAAATTATTTTAAAGCGCGTGCGTTTAGTCAATTTGTACATTATTGTTTATAAATTACGATACCTACTTCGAAAATTGATAGGTACCGACGATTTCGATGGAGTTAAAAATTCAGTGCAGAATCTTGATTATACGTACGTAACAATTAAATATTGCACAAAAACGTAAATACCTTTAACAGTATAAACGTTATAGTGTTTAATTACTGTTGTACCAAACTTGGCGACCGATTCGTCGTGGCCGCGACTTCTCCGCGTGAGCGCGCCACCGTTTGCGCGCGCTTGGTGGCTTGGATTACTCCGTCGAAAATCGCCCCCGTCGCGAACATCCTTGTAACCTTCTCCTTCATCCACGAAAAAAAAAAAAAAATCCCCATTGCACCACTGTCGGTCGGCTTGATATCGCGAATCGATATTGACTTATCACCGTGCGTAATTTTACCGCATGCTATCTTCTCGATCACAATAATTGTTTATCACCCATACGAATCGCTTGCCCGTAGGTGTCCACCATCATCTCGACGATATTCGTGGACTTTGCGCGGGCCGTGTTCGTGCGGTACATGAACCGGTGCTGGTGCTGGAACCTGGAGAAACGGTTCCCGCAGTACGGCGACTTCAAGATTGCCGAAAACATCCTGCACCTGGTCAACAACCAGGGCATGGTGTGGATGGGCATGTTCTTCTCGCCCGGGCTGCCCATCATCAACGTGGTCAAGCTGATGATCATGATGTACGTGCGTTCGTGGGCCGTGCTCACGTGCAACGTGCCGCACGACGTCGTGTTCCGGGCCAGCCGGAGCAACAACTTCTACCTGGGCCTGCTCCTCACCATGCTCTTCCTGTCCGTGCTGCCGGTCGGCTACGCCATCGTGTGGATCGACCCGTCGTGGCACTGCGGTCCGTTCTCGCAGTACGACAAGATCTACCACATATTCACCAACGCGATCAAGAAGACGGTGCCCAACCCCACGGTGCACCGGGTCCTCGATTACATCGCGTCACCCGCTATAGTCATACCGCTGCTCTTGCTGCTCGTCCTCATCATCTACTACCTGGCGTCGCTCACGTCGTCCCTCCGGGAGGCCAACAACGATTTGAAAGTGAGTGTCCGGACAAAATCGAGGTACAATATCTGTCAACATGGATATGTTTTGAGGCCAAATGTAAAAAATCGTCACTCGATAAGTGTGACGCTCGGGTAACCACGGTTAGATGGTTAGAACTTGTTTACGGTGTGACAGCATTTTATGGGCACACACGTGTAAGGAAGTACGTGTGGCGGACTTACATTTCTTTCGATCCTTGCACGCCCTTGGTCGTTATATGCCTTTGGCCCATATATTTCCTTACCTACTTATGTATGTGTGTACGTGTAGACATACCTGAATGTACGTACATGCCTGTGTATGAAAGAACGTATTGATATACTCATGGAATATTTTGTATGAATCGAACCAAAAACATTATTTCCCGCGATTAATGAACTTTCGACGAAGCGGAGAAAATCTGACGTTTTAATTGTGTATGTTTTTTTTTTTTTTTATAAAATCGCGAGGAAAAAAACCTTGCTGGCTCGTTTGGCCATGAATCCATAACACAATCTTGACACTACCGCGAATTCACTGGGAGATGTTTAGACTTTTTCGGTGACAAAACATTGACGGATTTGTCGATGAAGTAAATAATAATAATCAAACGGAAAACCATTCAAACGTCAATAACGGTCCGCAGTTGGATGCAATAATCAAATTTTACGCCGAAACGAACGTGAACAAACGTCGCTGTCGACATAAATGCGATAGATCGGTTTTTTTTTTCTCAAAGCGCTGACGATCCTGCAATATCGGTGCGCAATAACGTTATCGTAAGCCGGTTTGCGAATCCGTTCGGCCGGAAGTCATTGTCTCGGGAAATGTCCTTCGCGTTTTGCATTTTTATGAACGCCTTTCGAAGTTGTCGCCGATGTGGACTCGGGAAACATTTGATAAATCGAAAAAACACATTAAATGTTGTATGCATCGTGCATGTAAAGAAATCAGTGTCGTCTAGCTGATAGTAAATTTTTGGGGAATAATATAGTAGTTCATATTTTTAATTTACGCTGTTACGTACTTAGTATGACATTTTCTCTTCTTTACAAGTTTTTTTTTTCGCACTTTCTTTCGAAATTTTCTTGTTAGTAATACTTTTTTTTTTAAGACAGATCAGCTCAAAGTTGAATTAAAAAAAAAAAATAACTTATCAAGTTAAAAGTTGACGAAAAAAATTAGTAAACGAGTTAGTTAAGGTTAATTATCGAACTTTTTAATTTAATTTGAACTCTTAACACGTTGATCCTTGACCAGCTTTGCTTGTTCGCCGTCAGTGTTACAAAATTCGTTAAATTTCTTGTCGCAGACACAACTGAGACGTGAGAGGACAGAAGAGCGGCGGAAAATGTTTCAGCTGGTCAACAGTAAGAAACTCGGTGACGACGATTACGCGTGTATGGACTCGACTCTGTCCAAATGGAGACAAATAATGCCAGACAGCAAGGCGTTGTCGGATGGTCCAAACTTTATGCTTGGGAATAACGAGAAATTAAAACCCACCGGTAAGTGGCCATACTGTAAAAAATAATTTTTGCCTAACAATACCTCAGAATAATTTGTGTTAAATCGAGTCGGTCTTCCAAAATACGTATCTATCAATTGTATAAATATAATTTTCATACAATTTAACATTTTTTATCCGTCCATTTTAAATCTTTGGCCGTCAGATACTTTAGATAAAATATAAAATCGAACAATGCTCAATTTTTCATGGACACGACTCGTTTTACACGCCAAAAAAATGTCGAAATACATTCGTTAAAGTTAAGTATTATACACGGTATAACTGGTAAACATAGGGTTGTTTAATGTTCATATTTTATATTCTACATTACAGTAAAAAACCACGTGCATAAGAGATACGTTATTTGATAAAATTCTAAACTGAAGTGAATTTGTTATGGATAACACGCTCTGATTATTATAATTTATATTGTTGATAAATGTATTTCTAATATTGTTTTGAATTTTCATTTCACCCCTCAAAACTTAAAACGAAACATTTTATTCTTAATACCATTTAAATTTTTTTTTTATGAGAAACTTTCAACAAACAAAATTCTACCACGCCCACGTGCATTAAGATATTCAGTGTCTTTTTTTCGCTTCGGGTCAACCGCCCTTGTACTATATTTCACCTCTTATTACGATCATTTACATCTCCTACACACACGTTACACACCCTCGTGTCTTTTCCAATGGTTCCCGTTCATCTCTTATTCGGTCTTCATCCACCTGTTTTTCCTCCAACGTTCATTTTCTTAACCGCGCTCTTACACTGCTTCAGTTTCTTCTCCCCTTGTCACACGTCCAAACCGTCCCGGTCTATTCTCTATCATCTTATGCGTGCAACTCCAACTCTACAATTGTTCCGTTCGTATACGTTGTTCGTTTCCTCGAATTCATCTCGACGTTTAGCGTAACGACCAAATACATAAAGGCCGTACAGTTTTTTTTTTTTCATAACGTTTGTTCCAACTTGTCGTCGAATTCAAAACAAAAATAGTAAATTAGTCTTGAATGTATCTCGTTTTACCGCAGGAAATGACAAAATCTTGGAGAGAGTGCGGGAAAAACTGGTGCACATTGAATCGGACGATCAACAACAGAAAAACGCAACAAACCTGAACGATCACGGGGTCCAACAACAACAACAACCGCATCATCATCACCGCGTTTATCAGAACAACTATCCTCATAAGCACCATCTGCCCCATTTCCGCCATCACCGGAGACCGTCGAGGAGCGATGAGGCGCGGGACGCGACCGTGTCGCGCAAATGGAAAAAGTCCAAAGTGATCGCGTCCAGGCGACCGTCCACGGAGTCCGAGTCGTCGGATCAGTCGGAGGCCGTGCCGGAAATCCGGGTCGACGAACCGGCCGCGAGCGACGTCGGAAAACCACCTGGCGTCCGGCCGCCGCCGCCGCCGACGATCGTGGTCGGGAGCGCTCCGAGCGTCGCGCCGTCGTCGTCGTCCCCCGCGGCCGGAATCGTGAGCGATTCCTCCGTCCGCGAGACCGCGCAGCGCGCCGGCGAGGAGACGTCCAGCGGGACGCCGGAGAACGGTAACGGACGCGCCGAGCCCGTAAAGCACAAGGCTCGACTCAAGTTGGCGCAGATATTGTACAAAGAGGCGAGGCGACGCAGACAGAAGTACGTGGAGGAACTGCAAAACCAACAGGAGTGATCTCCGGCTGAGGGACGAGGAGTGTTGGTGGGACCAAAGGAACACTTAAAATACGCTAGCCGTTTATTTCACTCAAAAATAAATAACATTTTTTCAACGTTTAATCGAAAAAATAACGTTCAAGCTACGGTTTCCACGGAACGTTTTAGGTCGTATTACGTGTCCGTGTTTGTAATTCGTGTGTTATTTTAATATATATTCCCTAACCGTTCGATCTCTTTACGACGCGTACAATATTTCACCGTCAAAAACTGTGCGAACATTTTTCGAAAACGGTAAAATTTACGGTAAACTCGGTTACGAAATTACGTATTGTTTTTTGTATTTTTTCTAATAAGAAAAGAATTTTTATTCTATAAAGAATATAGAATTTTTTCTAATAATAAGACTTGACGTTTTTACGCGATTTAAAAATAAGTATTATCACGATTCATCAAGTTTTCACTGGTCAAGTATGAAACTTTTTAGATTTGCTGTTTTTTCTGATTGTGTGTTCACTACGATTTGAATTTTTCGTACGTATCAAAGTTTATTAAAGGTTACATTACATTTAATGCATAATGGATTGAGTGCGTAAGAAGTCAGTTTCTAGTCGAACGATTTGTATAATAGTTATTTAGAAACTAAAGCGAATTGCAATTTATAATAAAAAAACTTAAATTTAAAAAATGAAATAAATCATAAGCAAATGAGAAGAGCCTTCAAATATTTAATCTCGATAAGATTCGAGTTTCGGTAAATAAATTGGTGTGGTAAAATTATAAAAACATAATCGATAGACATTTTTAAAGACATTTTATTGTATTTGTATAACAGGCAATAATCATAGGTACATTTGTTTGTCACACACACACGCTTTTTCGATTTGTCAGGAGTAATATGTTATTCGTGTTTTTATTTTGAAGTTTGTGTTTTGTGCAACTTATAATTAAAAAAAATATAAACTAGATTAGAACACAAAACTATAAATATGTATGCACAGTTGACTTATTAATTACGATAAATAAATAACGAAAGACCGGCAGTGTCTTTTAAGAATCATTTTTTTTTTAAGCCTTAATATTGTTATCGCTCTCAGTTCTGTTGTTATTTTTTGATATATTTGAATTTAATTCACAAATTGCTAAATAAAATAATATCCGACCACGTAACAGCATTTTCATTTCGTTCGAATAAGTGTCAGAAGTTAAAGAACGATAATCCACCATTTACTACGGTTATGTACAAAGAAGTGTAATATAAACTTATTTATGTGTGCAAATTAACGAATTTATGTTTTAAGAGATACTGAATTAACATCCGAAATTCAAAAATAAAAATAATCTTTTTCGGAAATACTTTTTATTAAACGTATTTCAAGTACAGTGTAACAGAGAACAGCATTTATCAAACGTATTTATAATACCACTTCGAAAGCATTTCGAACACAGTTTTTCAATTATTTTATTCAAGTCTGGGCAGAAACGATATACGAAAACCTGCACATCTGCTATTATTAGACTACGCGTCGTTTTTTTTCAAGTCCAAGCGAGGTGGCTAAGTGAGTACTCGATGTACTAAAATAAAGCGTCGTAGCTTATTTCGGCAACGTCTGTGTGACGGAGATTAGTCAAGAAAAAAAAAAAACAGATTGCGTGTCAACAAAATGTTTTGTGGGGTGTGTTTGGTTTTCAGCGAAACATCATTTTTTTTGTTTGTTTCATAAATGACTACCGTATTTTATTTTTTCAACGTGACTAAAACTGGACGGGTAGAACGAAAAAAGAAAAAAAAGAAGTCGCAAAATAAGTCGACTAAACGGAGACGTTGTTGTGACACTTGCGCTAATGTTGCGAACGAAATCGCAGTTTTAAACTGAACGGTAATTTTACGGTAAGAAAGAAAATCAGTTCATCGATCATCTTACAAAATGAAAATAATAATATTATATTGATTTTACTAGTTCATAATCGTAAGCCTCAGAAATAATGCCACACCGAATTGTTTAAGAATAATTTAAAATTTTACTTTTGAAATTTATCACTAAAAAACAACGGGGGTTTTTTTTTTTTAACGGCGTATGTTTTTAATTAAACGCGATGATATTCTGTCAGTGCACAATAGTGTAGTGTCTTAACTTCAGGTGCCGTTCCGCTCATTTACGTTTATTTCTATGCACCCAAATCAGATGAAACCCAGATCAGATACCTGTATAACGAAGGCTCAAAAGTTCCTGACAAACTTTTTGATTGTTCGTCTGAATTAACGTAGCGTTTCAAAATACTTTATAACAATATGTTAACACGGTCGCAGAAAAGTAATATTGTGTTCAACATTTATTTGCGAAAGGCGACGAAACGAATTGCATTTGAGAGATTCGTATAGCTGAACTATAGAGTGTTATTATGTTTTCCAACATCGTGACGCGATTAAATTAGTTATGGCCATTGGATATCATATAGTTTAATTACTATACAAGGGGATAATATAAATACATACGTAATATGGTATTTCGAAAAGTGTATTCTACAGCTTATTTTTTGTTCAAACATTACGTTTTGCGATGTCGGTTTCAAATGCATTTCGTTGCATATAATCTGGTGTCCCTGAACATGTACCGTTTAAATGATTGTAGTTAAAAAAATCATGTAGTTTTTTTGTTTGTTCTTATAACTGTTTCTTCGCACGGTATTCATTTTACGATTGTACATAATGCATAATGGCCAATGTATAAATGCAGTGTGTTAATTTGAAACGTAATATTTCTTTTGTACATAAAAAATCTTACACGTGTACACAACAAAACATATAGTATCATAGGATAATTTGTATAGAATAAAATAGTACTCGGTAGTTGGTGTCATATTTTGCATACGGCATTTATCGTTTTTATATCTTTCTCGTCCCACGATATCCATGTCCTTTTTTCATTTTGCATATTGTCGCCCTTTTTCTCGGTCTTTTCAACGCGTTTTTGTTCGTTTAAATATTTTTTAATATTTTCACACGCGTCTTTGTCCATTTTTCCCGCACATTCAAAACGATTATTTCAAAGCGATCCGAGTTTTTCGCGTTTTCGGAAGAACCAAGCAATAAATCCTCCCCCGTTCAAAAGACAATGTTCACTATTCAAAACTATTATACGTACGACGGTGGCCAAGGTTCGCACACATTATATGGACGGAAAACAGTTCTTTTAATCATTCGCGATTTCGTACACGTACCGATCGTAAACAGTTTTCCGAAACATTCCCCGCGGTATTCGCAAACCATACATACATTCGATGGAGGCATTTTATGATTTTACACGACTTTTGTTACTTTCCCTCGGTAACGACGCGTGCGCGAAGTTAGCACCACCACGTTGTCCGAATCTATACCGGACCCTACCCAATATTTTGCAACCTATTCGCAATTTATTTGCAAAAAGATTTTAAGAATTTACGATTTTGTGCTTAGGCCTCAATCAAAATTTTCCCAATATTGAGCCACAGCTGCCCCCCAATACTTTGTTCGATCGATATCGGACGCGCGCTAACGTTCAGTCTGACGCACGGACCTGAACCGCGATTTCTAGTTTTAGACCAAATAGACTAGACCGATAAATTGATACCGTGGACGGTCCGTACAGAATTTGTTACTGTAAATTATTTGACCGAACTGGTTCAGACCACTATATCAGTGACGGTCAAACGAAGGGGCTGAGGGTGATAGAGCTCCCCATGAATTTTTTTAGATTTTGAGCATGTTGTAAAAGTTTGTATTGATTTTACAAAGATAACTTTTTTTTTTTTTAAATTAGCTTTTAAAGAAGGTTGTAAAAAAAGTTATTAAAGTAGTATACTAAAAGATTGACATTTGAACATTAGACAATACTTTATTTGAGAATTTTTTCAACATTTTCTCAGTTTTAATGTATCTCATAACCAATAAATCAAAAATATTTTCAAAAAACCGAAACATTTGCGATATTTATTGATCACGACAATTTGTCTAAAAATTTTTTTTTTATAGTAATTCTTTTTAATTTACGTAAAAAAAAAACGAGGTCACAAATTCAAACAATTTTGATGCCAATCGCATTATAAGTAGTAAGATTTTTTCGAAAATTTGTGAAATTTGATCGTCGCGTGAATACTGCATTTGATAAAAACTTTAGAACTCTGTTATCAGTCTACTAAAACAAAATCATAAAATTTTACTTTTCTGTATATAGCTAAAAAAATGTTGAGAATTTTTCTTCACAACTTTCGTTTATAGTTTTACCTATTGAAAATTAGCAATTAAATTTATGAAAATTAGCGTTCTTGTTACAATTTAATTTTTTTTTAACATCAATAATATTTAATTGGAATATAAAAATTCAAAAATTAATGTTTTGAAAAAAAAAAACCATGTAAAATTTAAAAAATTCACCCCGTCCCTTCCCATGACGAAATAATTTGACTGCCACTGAACTATATGGATTTTAAAACGGAAAGACCGACACTGGACTGAACCGAATTTTTCCCATGTGAAACGTCCCAAAAACTACTATACTAATTTAAGTAGTTAGATCAACCGGACAGTTATATTTTGTAAAGTAAAAAGACCAGATCCCGGTTCGATTCAGACCGGACCGTGCAGAGCCATATGATCAATATACGTTAAAAATTATTGAACATAGTATTTTTAATTGTGTAACATGGTAAATTTTCAGACAGTAATTTATATATTATGAATATTTATGTCTCATTTTATTGCCATAGGAAAATGCACATGTCTATTTTTATTGCCTAGCAAATTGAAAATAAATATAGATAATACCTTCTAATATTTTGATTTTCTTCACCGATCTACGCACAAAAAAGTTTATAACTTTGATTTGCAAGCTAAATAAAACACTAGGTAAACATTTTCTACGAGTACAATGGAGTTTTTTTCGATAAACATGTTAGAGCTAATACATATGGCAGTGGATACGACGAATGTGAGTTACCTACGTCTAAATTCTAAAACTCTCTAAAATGAGAAAAAAAATTTTGTTTCAATATAAGTAAGTTTTTGATACTTAAATTAATTTGCAGGGAAATTTAAATTTACATTTTTTAAAACGATTCCTGGAGGGTATTGTTACATTCATCAATTTGGATAAGTATGAAATGGATTTTAACGGATCTGATGCACAACGAGCACAAGTTAGTCACTGAAACGAGTATTCAATTTTAGTAAGCCGCAAGGATTTCAATAAATATGGAATCTTTTAAATTACAGTCTGTGTGGTAATAAAGAATGAAAACAAAAGTGTAAGATAATAACACTGTGATAAGTATAGGTAATTAGTAAACAATAACAAAATTAAATTAAATTTCCAAACCTTTAGACGTTTTTTTTTCACTATTATTTTATCATATGCAGGATTCCAAACATATTAAATATCCTGTATGTATACTATCTATAAATATATATATTTATATTATATTGTTGAAGTAAAAGAAATTATTTTAAGGGAGTATTTACTGGACTTCCTGACGAATTGGACTTACCTTTAGCCAGTGATTTTACCATGACGAGGCAAAATAAAAACGAAGACAACTTAGACACAGCGTTTATTTCAAATAAAAGTACAGGAATTGACGAAGAGCTGGAGACTGAGGCCACAAATTTGGTTCAATCGAAAAATCCGATGAAACTTGTATAAAATCCATACAAATTAATTTTTATACTAACTGATAAAAAAATAGTTTTATATTTATACGAATTTATCTCATTATTTACATACCAATAAAATCTAATTTAGTATTTAATTTTTGACAGTTCATATTGGTTTGTACTAAGAGTACATATTTTGTTTATGTACTTAAAAATGTTGTCAGTCGTTTTTTTAAATAATAAAAAAATAACAAGTTTAGGTCTGTTTTAAAATATTGTTTGTTTACCAATGTATTTTTCAAGTGAAAAAAACGATTTACTTTTTCAGAAAAATTACAACCATAAAGTGCTTCTTCGAACTGAAATGGATAGGATTGAATACGGAGGTGCATTAAATTTGAGGATTTTAAAACAAATTCAAGAATTGGTATGCGTTCAAAAGAAAATTGTTTTCATAACGTCACAATAAGTATCACCGTATAAATAACTATAGATAAATAAATAACTATGGATGAAATTATGGAATAAAAAAAAAAACCAAATAAAATTAAAAATGTCTTATACTATAACAAAATTAAAAATAGAAACTTAATTTATATTTGTATGCACAAAACTGGGGTGACAATTATTACGTTTCAAAATATTTAAATCATAGAAGTAGTATGTGGGAATACTTTAAACCATGGAAGGCTCATTTATTTTAGAAGCTCACACGAAAGATTAAATACTATTTTTATAATGCTTAAAAATGTCACTTTTTTAATTGTCTCAAATTTAATTAAATGTTATGTGTGATTATTTTCATACTTTTTGGTTTTAGGACTTGGGTGCGTGTGTTTTAGTTTATTTTTTTTGTGAGGAAGATTATTTAAAAAAATAATTATAGTATAATTTTAGAAATTTTAGAAATTTTTTATTTTATTAGTATATATTAATACATAATGTATGCTAATATATTATATTTTGACACATTTTAAAAAAAGTTTCATAAATAGTCTGCAGAAAATTAATAAACTTTCAAATGTCAGCTATAAATGTGTGGCTAAAGTATTGTGGATATTATTTTTGTGATTCAGTACCTTACTAAAGACACCAAAATCTATTTCAAATTAGTTTTTACCTACCTACGAAAAACAACATCAAATATTATATATTGATTTAATAAAAAACATAACCAACATATATTCTAATACCTTCAAATTTGCAAGCACATTTTATCTTTTTCAATTTATTTGATATATCGATAACGTATTAAATTTGAAATGAGGTTTTTAGATTCTGAGTGTAGAGAATAATTCATTGGTTTGAACGTGATGTGTTTTTTTTATCACTATGAAATCACTATTGGTTCCACAAAAGCGCTTAAATTTTAACACTCTTACTGAATTTCGGTTTATAAACGTTATAGGTAAAAAGATCAATAAATTTTGACGACTTTGGAGATAAATATATGGTATATGGAATTTTTAAATTTTCAGAACTTAAATGGTTTTGTCCAATAAAATACGTAGTTTCTAAATGTTTTAGTAATTTTTTTATTGGAAAACAGTAAGTGAAGGCAACTAAGCCCATTTTTTTTTGTGATTTATTTACAGATTACATTTACAGTTGTGGATATTTACAAACAATAATACTATTTCGTGGTATTTAAAAAGTTAAGGAGTTTTTTTTCCCACTAACGGATTGCCAATGTCTTAATTAATACTCGAAATTTATACACAAGTTTCAAATAATATATTTTTTAATACGACATCAATAATTTTTGACAAACAGTTATATGATTTTTTTTAGACTCATATGTATATATTTTTATTTTATTTTTTTGCAATAACTATTCTATCATTAATTAAAATTGATTTAAGTGTTTACAGATTGTTGAATTGGATAAAACTATTTAAATATCTTAAAAAATTCAAAAAATTTTAAGCCGAATATGAAACTTAAAAATGTTCAACCTGTTTGCTTGTTCGACCCTCTGAGCTTAATCAGAATCGTAATTTTTGTAAAAAATTCATTTTTTTACAAATTTATTTTAAACATCAAGTTAGTTACTTCTCTCAAACCAGTGACCATTGCTGTGAACCACTTCAAAGTGAAGTCATTTTACTCAATAATAAAAATACTAAGTAGTAGGTAGATAATATTTTTGAATAGTAGGTACAAAGATTCGCCAAAAGGTTGTGTAACATAAATTGTCCACATAATAAGCAATCCGAAAAGTAGAAATTAAAAACTGTCGCTGACAAGTAATTTTGCTTTGATAGCAACTTTTATATTAAATTGCAAAATCGTAAAAAAATAATAATTATTACTAAAATAATAGGTAAATAATGATATTTAATCGTAAACATTTGTAAACATTACCGAAAATTCTAAATTATACCATATTTTTGTTTTATTTTATGTGTATGAAAGTTTTAACTTGTCAAAGTAATATTTAGACCATAATAAACAATGAAGAAAAGCTATAAGTAAATATTATACCACACTCGCAAAATAAATGAATTAACTAAGTTTTGAAACAACCTTGTGAAACATGGCATTTTTAAACTATGTATATTGAAAACTTTTAAATAAATTGTTGTATACAAACAATTATTCAAATCAATGCAACTTCGTATAAGCCACCATTAATTTTGTTGTCTTAAAATATTCTTATACATTTTACAATAATCATTGACAACCTTTATACTATTTTCAACCTTCATTTAACCTTCAAATTTATCGCAATATTTTCATATTTTAATAATAACGCAATTATACGAAACAGTGTATATAAAGTCGACAAGTACCTAATTACAACAAAATTATGTGCGTAAAAATTAACATTTATATTTCACTGCCTAACAAATTTTAGCAGTAAATGTTAAAAGTAGAAACAAATTTTTAATAGAGCTTTTATTGTTAGTACCATTTCCATAAAATTGGTATGTAATTTTGATCTCAAAAACACATACTTTAGAGTTAAAAACAAATTTTTTAATACTTTCAACAAAAATGTGATTTTTACATAGATAATACTCTTTACTCTTCTTGGTCAATGTAATGGAAATACTTTTTTTATAATATAATTAAATCAGTTGAAAAAACATTCAAAACAATTTTATAACGAGATAAAAGTATGCCGATTGTTATCATAATATTAGGTAGCATTTCTGTTTGTTTTGGCAAAAGTTCCTGATTCTCAATGGTTCATACATAGAAAAATATTGCATGATGAATAGAGCATGTTTTTGTAATACATTTTCTGAATTCTTAGTAAAACAAAAATTTCCAAAATTTGTGTTTCTGAGAGTATTTTTAACTCTTTACTAGTTTTATCATTTTTATTACAATGTCTGTTGAACAATTATTTTTCTATTGTCATTATACTTTATATTTCGAGTATGTTTTTTATTTATTAAAAAATTTAATTGTCCATTATAATTTTTATGATGTCAAATTTAGGTACCTGTACAATTTAAAAGCGTTTTTTTCAAATTTATTTTAGATGAACACAAACTCTATCAAAGACAATGAAAACCAATTGACACGGTATTAAACATTATGATAACCAAATGGTGTACGAGTGCGTATGTACAGTAAATACAAAATAATATGTTTTTGCTTTAAAAGGGTATTGGATAGAAAGATAAATGAAATAGATAATTCTGAAACTGAAGATTTCAAACAAAAAGTAGAAAAGCTAACAGCAAGAGTAGATAAATTTGAAATGGTACTCAAGACCATTAACGGTAAGTTATAAAGGACCTATATTTATACAAAATAATGTACCAACTCAGTTGGATATAAACTATGAAAAATCTAACGTTTTTATATAGATAAATAAATGTAATGATTTTTTATCTATAAAACTTTATAATAATAATACCATAATATAATGTTTATCAGTTATTTGATATTGATGAATTATAATTGCGCTGCATTTCAAAGTGCTATGGTTGATAAATTACTATTTATCAAATAAATGATAAAAATACTATTTTATTTGAATTGGGGGTTTTTTTTTCATTTTTTTTTTTTCAAATCCATCTGCACAGACACACTGAATAATACAAATTTGTTCTTTTATACGGTACTACCCAATAGGAGTCGAAACGATTCCAGTACCGAATTCCATTGATACGGATGAAGACTCAATTCAAACGGTAGTGATTTTTTTCACATCCGAATAATCGTTTCATACTATTATAATATTTTTTTTCAGAATCCGTCATCGTGTAGTGTTCGCCAGCAGCTGAAAAAGACCCGATTCAATTTGTCTCGCACGGAAATACCCGAACCAAGTAAATTTTTATATTGATAAAATTAAAATGTGACTTGATTTTTACAAATTATCCATACCCGCAGTACACAGGTACCTATCATTGTAAGGGCAATGACGTGCTTCTAAAACGCGTACGAAAAGAGTGGACGAAAAACGGGAGAGCGCGTTTTGATATATGTTTCATATTGTGTAATAAGATATTCGATACAATAATATTATATTGACGATAGAACAACGATGGAAAACTTTTAAGAACCTAGCTAGGAGGTAAAAGTATACCGTAAGGAGATCGACGGCTTTTTGCGAAAAGGAAAAATAAAGGCAAAGTGTGCAAGTATGGGCAAAAGAGAGCAGGGAAGGCATAGTGAGCGTTCGACTTTTGAACAAACGTATCACGATTTCACCATTTCACAGGGATGTTCTTTACACAATTCTCCGTATCATAGAATGTAAACTTACTCTAACACAAAGCCAGTCTTTCAACGGATTTTCATTGTGATGCAAGTGGCTGTTATTGTGCGATTGTATTTACACCAGTGTCCGGTGAAAATAGAGTTTTTGTTTTACTTAACACGATTTTTTTCTTGTTTAAAATGTTTTGTGTACTTGCGAATAATTCACCTTTTATTTGTTTCAAACTGTATGTGGTAATTAATGCATTTTTCCGTGCTAAAAAAAAAAAAAATATATTTTGCATTTTTTAACCTCTTATCGTTGTAGTCTAGCCTAGTCTGTACTGCAAATATTATACGATGAAAATTTACTTTAAATCTAGTTTCAATAATTTTGTCGTAGAAAAACAATTATTTTATGCCATTGAAACTCAACATTTCTGCAAACTTATAACAATGTTTATTTAATTATTGTGTACTCGCACTGTGCAGTGGATAAAAAATAGTAGGAGGACGCAGTAAAATTAAAAATGAAATCTGTATTGATGTGCCTATACTAGAGTGTACTTAAGTGTACTAAATTAGAAAGAATATGTTAAAATAAATTTTTTCTAAAGTACGTGCTCCACAAATCAATCATTGCCAATTCGTTATTTATTTGTAACGTATCTGTGTGTCCTGCATATCTAATGCGAATTGTAATTCTCTTGTCTGTACATAAAATGATGTTTTCAGATTTTGGGTCTAATAGTCAAATACCTGCAGGAACTGAGGACGTTGGTTATACAGAAACACCGGGATTGGATTTCATGCAGAAAAACGACTCGGTTCAATATCTCACCCAACTACAAGCGTTGCATAAATGCGTAAAATATAATGAGAAAAATAATTTTCCTTACGATCAGACGGCCAACACCTTTCAGAACGTTCACTGTTCTACTTTAGAAAAATATCTTCCGAAAAAGTTAGTCATCGTTAATAATTGTGTGCGTTATACAGATCGCTGTTGTAATAACAACCTCGGCATAAAGTTCCACAGGTCAGCACGCGGATAAAAACAAAAGCAGAGTGTTGGAAAGACTCGATAAACTTGAGCACATAACTTCTGTTTTAGTGAAAGAAACAGCACTTTTAAAAGACGCGGTACGTTGTCCCTCAGTTAATTCTGCCAAACTATACGATATCTGATATCTACTCCGGATAAGATCGAAAGTAATTTTCTGTCTTTCAGGTCGATTCGTCGTCACGCAATGGATGCACGTCGTCGTGCTCCGATTCAGAAATATCAGAGCATCATGTGATACTAAATAAAGACACTAGCGACACGTCGTTTTCAAATGTATAATGGTTACATCGCATCACACATCGTAAGACTGTAAGTATTTAAATATCTATTTTCACAGGCTGAAGTACAGGAAAAAAAATTGCTAATGTTAGCCGGAGAAGAGTTATCAAAGTTCCAAAGGATGTACGGAGAGAAACAAACACAAAATGATTTAAAGGCTAACGTAACGGTTAAATACTTCCGATCGTTTTTTAACGACTATACGGAGAAGTTTGGAATAATCCATGGTTTTATTGTTTTGCACGTAAAAAGATACTGGCTTTTTATTATGGTTATTTTCAATAAACCGAAACGCGTGTAATTATCGTTTGAAATATAGAAGGAACAAATGATGACGCTACAAAACGATATCGACGTGTTGTATACCAACAAGGTTGATTTAAAAGAATATGAGTGTTTCAAACAACTCGTTATTGACACACAACAAAAAATGAAGAACGATATTGAAGAGTATATTCTGAGAGACCCGGAAGCAGCGGGAATAGTTCGATACGTCAAGTAATTAAAATATCACATTTTTACCATGATTCTTATATTGTTTTCCATCCTATCTAGCAGAGGTATTGGATGCGTTAGTTTTTGTGATACTACGAATCAAACGAACTTTTAAAAAAGCTGAAAAGTACTCTAACATAGACTTTAGTAAACCGTTTAAAAATATCCCTTGGTCAAAAAAATAAAAATATTTGAACATTTTATTTACTATAGATACTGCAGGATAGGTATAATATTAACCGATAACAATTGTATTTATTTTGAATAAGAATACGCCCTATTCAACGTAGAAACAGAAGTGTATTTAATATCGACTATGTGTGTGGTTTTGCATCAAAAACTATATAGGTATCTAATCGTTTTTCGCACAGCTATATTATAGAACACTTGATTTATTGATACTAACACACACACACACAATATTGGTTTTCGGAGTTTTTCTCGTATACTCTTTTGTTTCACGGTATAAGAAAAAAAAAAAAAAAAGAAAGAATCAATCGACCATGATCAAATGTGTACACCTATAAATAACAAAGGTCAATAGTATATGTATAGTATTATACACTGCTAAACTGTAGTAAATAAAAAAAACTTTGTGGTTAGGTTTTTTCTGTGGATATTTTACAGTATTGAGTGAATTTTCGAGTGTTTGTATTTGCGCACGAGTATGTTTTATTATAAGTATAACAATGATTTTCTGAGACAAATTGTTATTTTCTATTATTAGAGGTGTAACGTGTATTTCGTGTGCGAAACTTTGCATGATGAAAACTACCAGCGAACCTCTCAAAAAACCCTTGAAATGCGGTGTCACCAACTGCCCGCGACCGAATAAAAAACTAGACTGCGAGATGCAAATAAAACCAATACTCAAAAAAATTAACCAGACACAAAGTCTATGTGAACGGTACTATTAATACTTATAATTTGTAGTACGTAATAAGTAGATGGATACCGTTGCTAAAAAAGTTACGAATTATTTACAAACATTTTTCACCATACCAATCGTACGTTAAAGTTTAAAACGTAGTTAAGTACCTATACTGTTTGTATGTTGTGCCATCATATATTCTAAAAAACTTATAAATTTAAATCAATTTTACTTACCACCTTTTTGTATTTGGATAAAAAAACTGTGAATTACCGTTCATTATA
Source organism: Hormaphis cornu (assembly GCA_017140985.1). Taxonomy (NCBI): domain Eukaryota; kingdom Metazoa; phylum Arthropoda; class Insecta; order Hemiptera; family Hormaphididae; genus Hormaphis; species Hormaphis cornu. The sequence continues at coordinate 35,115,145 of CM029358.1, read as the reverse complement.
CTTTTTGACTGCTACCTACTCACCAGGACGGAACTTTGTCAATTTATAGAACAAGCGTGCATCCGTATACAATAAGCCGTTCTGGATTAGAAGAGGGTCTCTAACGATTCCGGTACCTATAGCGTTAATTTTTTTGTGAAAACGTAGCTTAAACTGGTATCGATTAACTCTGATCCTTTTTAAATCGAACACTGGCGTATTATATTGTAAACTTGTGTTGAAAATTAAATAAAATAAAAAATAATTTACTACTGATCATTTTATTTTTCCAAAAATAAACAGTATAGTTGGTGCTTTTCAAGACCGTTAATATCGCTGGCTGGCAAATAGCCATTTAAGGAAAGTAAATATATTCCTCGTAAATTCAAACGTATATTTTTTTGATAAAACCCTCTCACTGATTGGCTGATATAAAATCGAGAGAATAATATTCTGTTTTTTTTTTTTTCATATCCGATGAACATATTATTCCATATAGTACAGTGTTTATTATTGATGTTTGTGTATTTTTCGTTGTTGTATAATACGTATACCTACTATTATTTGTTTTGAAACGAAAAGTCCAATTTAAATTTAATTTGAACCCATTTAATGTTTTTATGGCGAACACGAGTAAACGTTGAGAAACAAACGTAATAAAGGTGAGGCGAACGTAGGTACACAATATTATTTATGTTTCAGGTCGGCAAAAGGAAGCAATGACCTACACCGTTGGGAGGCTTTAGTTAAGACCATCGAACGCAAATCAAAGTAAGGAGTAGTATTTTCAATAAGTATATTTTACAGACGCGCACCTTCATTGTGTCCAACTTGAAATACTTAATGCGTACAGTCAATATTGGTAAAATATTACTAAGTGGTTTGCATCACAAACACGTGGCCGGATTCATTCATGGTTAAATTTTGTATGAATCAAAAAATAGTTTGGTCCTCAACATGTTGTTCGTATAGTAATTTTTTGGTTATTGAGTGTCTATAAATTCGTGGTGTATCGTTTATAAATTTATAGTGTTCGATCTTTTTTAAATTTTCTATGATGATTTCAAAAACAAAATATCATAATATAAGTGTTCGAAATGCACGAAGAGAAATTTTTCTTTCCCTTACTATTTTTACTAACTACTTATAGTATTGCATTTAAATTATTTTAACGTATGTTATTATTGAATTTTTTCTTAGTTTTTTTTTTTTAAATAAGTAAAATGGCTCGAAAAAAAGTACTAATAAGTGCGAGATTTTCAACTGTATTAAGCGTTGAATGAGTTCGGTTGAATTTTGACAACGTATACCGTTCTTTTTGCAAATACTTTAATCTTTATACTAAATTGTAAGGGTCATTACTCATATAAAAACAGGATAAAATCGTTACTTACGAGTGGTCATTAAAAGGCCATTATAAGAAAATTACGTATTGTGTTTTAAAGCTCACTTAAAGAATCTCGGAACTACATTTATCGTATAAAACGCTGATAAAATACAGGAAAAAAATTATCAACAATAAGTATTAGGATGAAATGATAATAACAATAATAATAGGTCCTAGCCATCAGGATGTAATCAAGATATTAAGTGCGTTTCACTGTTAAGGTTGGATTTAAGCCCACTATACTAGATATGATTAGATAGATTGTATTGATTCTATGGAACGAATTTCAACATAATTTTTTTAATGTAATAATTCTTTGTTAGTAATAGTTTTTATTTCACAGTTTTTATTAGTAGGAACTTTTCGAAAAAGTATAATTACTTATTTTAATGTTATGTTATAATTTAAATTGATGTAATATTGTTAATTGTTACCAGCAAACGCGAACGTAACTCATTAACGATTTCTTTTGCATTATGTTTATGTGAAACGGATATAAACTTTAATGAAGGGTTTAGAGTTAAAAAACCTGATATCATTATATACAGTTAATTTAATTTTTAATATACCGCTTTTTTTCTTAGTAAAGTGATAAATGCAAAAACTCGCATTTGAAAAACGTTTGAATCACTGAAATTTTGTAAAACGCGTATTCATCATACTTTCTCAAAATACACATCTTTTCATTTTTATATTAACCACTCTAAATGTAATTTTATTGTTTAAGTGCCATATTGTTATCGTTGAATATTAATAGAGTTGAGTTTTTTCTTTTTACTCACATTGTTCTTTTATTACTTGTTAATAAAACAAGCCATATTATTCCATGACCAACGACTTTTCGTATTTCCTTGAGATTTTTAATGTCACCAATAATTATATAATCAATGCTAACTTTTTTGTTTCCATTATGTTCTCATATTTTGTAGAACTCTAAAAAATACCAGTGTCGGAGAAATAGTAAGAAACAAGAAGCCAATCAAAACATACAAAGTGCGTGACATCATTCGTACGACACCATTTCAACGTTGGGAAAATCAATTTCCCGCATGGAATAAATCGACATGTCGAGTAGAACCACCGGCTGATTTTTGTTTTGATAAAAATGACGAATAAAAACGTTGCTTTCAAGTAGTACTCCTTTACCGTGATTTCATAGTATATTTTTAAAGTTTTTAACATATTTTTTTTTTTTAATACGTTGATACAATAAATAATAATTATTATAGTAGCCAAAGTGTTAAAAATATACACTGAAATGAAAACTAAGAAGTGCATATAAAAAAAAAAAAAACAAAAATAATAAAACAACTGACAATATAATGCAAATATTTGTCAAAATTTAAAATGTGTCATTTAAAACATACATTACCATTTTGAAATTTCCAAGATTTATGTTTTAGTTACTAATAATATGATATACACTAAGGATTTGGGATTTCAATGGCGGAACAAAGTAAATGACAACTCAAATTTGTAATTTTTCACTTTTTTTTGTAATTTTTTAATCATTAAGTTTCATTACATTATCGGTACACTAAGTGTATCGTTTAATACTCAATAGTTCGTATTAAAGAATCTGATATTATTATTTTGTATACATTTTAAATACCTACAGGCTACAATACGTCCTTAACCATATACATAATACAGTATATTCACCTATAACATACACATTATAAACTTTAATTTTTATGGATAATTGAATTTAAAACTATAACAAAAAATATTGGCCCCTAGACAACCCTAGATTTTATATTATTCGGTAAAAGATCATTACTTACCTACCTAATGTACCTACTTACTTACGGCCTATAATAAAACATGACGTACTCTTTAAAGTTTAAATCGTGTAACAACATTTTTACAATTCTCTAAAACAAGAATTAATTTCCTGCATTATAAAATATAAACATTTTTTATTGTTTTATTTGCTTTAGTTACTTAAATTGTGTAAACATTTAATAAGAAAACGCAGAACTACACGTTCGTTTACTAAACTTTTGAAATACCCCATACTATAATCGTATTAATTTATTAGCTACATATTACCACTACTTTTTTTTTTAATGAATTATCCACAATTAGTATGGTGTAGCGATAGTGTAAACTATAGGTGTTGTTTCTAGGTATTAGCAGGTATTTAAATTGTTAACAATACATACTTTTTGTAATAGTTAACTCTAGCTGACAATTTAATAGTTCCTTTCGTATTCTTAATATTACGTACAAATTACAATACAAGGTACAAAAAATGATTTTTATTTCCAAATAAATCTAAAGTTTTGCAAATAATTGACGTTTAATATTGGGCGCACGAAGTCGTAGAATTATTTTAATATGTAAAATCAGAATATAATATATTCAGTATTGGCTATTGAATTATCAAAATAGTTTACAAATAAGTGCAGATATAGTCTATTTGTGAATAATTGACAACTAAAATAGGTAAAAATATAGTATTTGACCTCATATAGTCTATAGAACTTTGACGTCACACTAATTTAATATTAGCACAGGTTTTCAATATTATATTGTTTTCAATCTAATAATATAATGCTGTTTGAACACTGTTTGACGGCTGTATTTATACTTGCGAAAAAACAAAATGTAAAAAAGAAAAACATTTTGTATTCGAAATATATCTAAATGGTTTCGATTTAATGTAATTGTGAGAGGTGACGGTGGAATAAAATATATTTTTCGGAAATCATTTTTAACATTTCCTTCTGCAAGCGATCTACAGATAAAACTGACGGAAATAATGTAGGTACTTTGTAAGTCCTACTGACAGACGGTGTATTTTAATTTTGTTCAGAGTCATTTGATTTTGAACAACAAGACGCGGACAAATGTTTTACATAGGTAGAGACCGATGTATATTTTATAATAAAAAAGAAAATCTCGGCTTTCACCTCGGTACATCATTGAAAATATTGATGTACCGTACTAGTTCTGTACTAATTTGTTGTGAATTTGTCGATATCACTAAAAATTCTATGTCAAAATGTATTTTACTAACTTTTAGCTATAAATAAAGCTTTTAAATACAAATGTATATAATGACAATATTATTATACAAAATTTAAAAAAATCGAAAATTGCGCCTACTCCATGATTATTGTTTTTTGTATATTTCACTTTGTGATATTATATTATCTTTTTTCACTTTATTCTATACTATATTACTAAAGTTTATCTGATCAATGTTAATCGTAGCTTGTGAGAAAAATGAGAACACTTTCTTCGCGTCGTTCTTCTCAAACACGCTTTCAAATTTATAACCCGTCATAACTTTGTCAGCACAGAAATGCATATTATTTCGTGTGAACGTTTTCAAAATATACATACGATATTCTACATTCGATTGTGAAGTTGAAATGTTTTTAAAAACAATTAGGTGCCTACTATTCAGTAATCTACCAACTATTTTGAACCATTAACGATATTTTGTTTTCATTAAGCCCTCTACGAAAAAAACATATTGTTAACAATACATCAAACGTTGAAAATAAAAATGATTCTTGAGAGAAAAAAAAACGCTACAAAAAGTGAGACCAAGACAATCGGCTGCTTTAAAATAAAAACACCCTGTATTCTTGCGATAAACGTAGTAGATATACGTGTTTCCTCCGATCATATCCACCTGTGCCGGTCGTGCCAAGCGATGGTGTAGTGCTGTTCTGGCTCGGGTGACCAGCAGTTATCGGACAGCCAGCAGCCGACTATAACGGTAGCCATGCCAATCAATAGCGCTAAGATTATGTACAGTTCGGCTTTGCCTGAAACAGAATCCGAACAATATATTTACGGCACACACACAATATCATACTACATTAGATATTATTTTGAAAGTCTTGTCGAATTTCTGTGGGAAAACATGCAGGAAAATCAAGTAGGTGTAGTTACAAGTAATAATTGTTATTTTTTCTGGCACAATATAGTGCCGTCGTCACATTATTAAAACAAATCATGTTGTATACGCGTCCCAACTGGTACGTGAAAAGTAAACTAACGTAATTGAAAGTACCTAACTAAGTTTTGTTTTCCTGTTTACTTCTCGAATGGAACTGCAAACCGGCACCTTTATTTTATAAAAACGATTTTATTTCATTTTTTTTCTATTTCACCTTGCAAAAATAACCCGTAGTATCAATAACACGAAGAACAATACTCAATAGTGGTTTTCGTATAATTGATGATAATCTATATATTACATATTATATAATAGTCACAAACTATTCAATTTTTAGAACCATTTTATACCGAGTGGATTCGTGTAAGATGAAAATTGTTAGCCATTAATGATATTTGTGTTTGATGATACAATAAAGCGAATCAATCGTAATCGATGCAAATAGAGAGAGATACGACATAACAAATGAACTAAAACAAACTGTAAATTACAAATTTCCTTTTGAATTATATAAACTAATTGTCAAATACGCGGTTCATAATTTAAATCGCAGATAACACATACCACGGTTGCGGATTTACGAAGACTATAAAAAGGTGTACGATATTATAATCTCCCACGATATATTATATTTTAATACTAGAAGCACGGTTTTTCGAGTATATTATAATGCGTAGTGAATAATATACTCTATGATGTATCTTTAAGTCAAAGAACAAAAAGAAAGGAAATACCTAAATGTAGTATGTGCTGGGTCGGGTGAGAGATTATATTTTTGTATCTGAACAACACAAAAGTACTACAACCAAGGTCCCAACTAGATTCAAAAACCTGTCTGAAAAATTACCGACATTGAAAATCGAAGCATTTCTCATTGCTACGCTCGGGATCTAAAAACAAAGAAACATATCCTACATAGATAGTGAAAACGGCGTATTGTTTATGTTTAAAACGATACACACGGAATTCTCTCGACGGATTTCTTTTTACACTCTTTGAAAAGTTTAAATGAAAACGATCCAACCAGAAATGAATCGTAAAACGATTCTCCAACTGGAGACTGCAAAAGTTCTAGAACAATCAACGATGCGTGTACTTAAAATTATTACACGTGGGTAGATTCAAATATGCGCGTGAAACGTAAATCTGAACGGTATTTATAATTTCACCGAGGGTCTGCCGTCCCTGTCTTAATGGTTTCTATACACTATTACGGTTCGTTGTTTTGATACTTTCACAATACTAGAAAATAATCATCTGAAATTTTAAAAATGCTACATTAATCAATATTTCAAAGATACCATTCTTACATTAAACTAGTATGCCAATGATTTGCAAAAAGTGTTTTTTTTTTCCAAGATAATACCAATACATTTCTCATACGAAGCGCAGTCTTAATCATAGTAGATATGTCCTGTTGTTATTATTTATAAAAAAAAGTACTGATTCGACCGACGTGTAATTTGTTTCCTTTATCGTTATTAAATTATTGTTTACACTTTACAGTCTTGCAATAAAACGTCACAAAACGTACTAATGTGTTGCCGCCATGACCCACGATGATATTTTTTTTTTTTTTTTTTGCAAAATGCTTCACTTAATTCGATAATATTAAAATTTATTTTAACGTAACGGTTAAAGTACCTAATATTTTCATAACACGTTACAATAAATATTTCTATGGTAAAATATCACTTAAAATGAATAACGTCTTCATTTCACGTAGGTGAAATCAATACTTTCATAAACAGCAAAATACTATACAATTATTTCACAAATAAGGAACATTTCCAAATTGTGTACTTCTGTAATGAATGTGATATTATTCAATAAATTTTACACATTTTATAGTATCTACACAATTTTCAATCCATCCATTTACATATTATATTATACCTGAAGACATTTTTTATTTATCTCAAGGCGCTGTCGGTTCGTGTTACAGTTATTTCTCCAGTTTACGGTTTCAATTTCGAGGTCGATGGCTGATCAATACGAGAACATGAAAAGTTTTTATATCTGTAATGATTCTAAAGACTATATTGACGTATAATATTCGTATTGTCAAAATTACAAGAGATTACGGGAATTGATTTAATACACCAGAAAAAATAAAACCATTGGAAATTAAATTAGTAGCTTAATAATATACGAGTACGACTGCTTGAGCCTTGCTTAATTGAAAATCAAAAACTATTTTACGATTTTAAATTAATTGTAAACATTTTAAAACAATCGAATAAATGTTGCTGATTCCTATGTTTAATCGGTGGTTTGGACAAGTTTATGTTTTGTTTGCTCGTTCTTGAATTCAGATCGTTTTTACATCAATCGAAGATGGAATCTTAATGTAATTTTTTTTATTCATTGAAAATTGAATGTTATTAGCTATGAACTATACAGTATAACATTTTAAATTATAAGAGATTGATAATACAAAAGATTACGCTAAGATAATTTTTTTTTTTCTATTAAGTTTTGTCAGGCTATTTCGGCTATGATTTGTCGAACAGATAAATTTGTTGAATTTCATGTTTCGATAACCTATATTTTAATTTTACTTTATTAAATAAGTCTATTGACATCGAAAACAAATTAAGTGTAGATCTACTAATTAAAAAAGAGTTGTTAAAATAAATTATTTTCCGTTTAATATTTGAACTGAGCAACAATTTTGAGTGTATATGATTTTAATGAACTTAATAGTTTTATGAGTTCATTGACTAATTTGAAATTATAATTGTATACTTTTTAAAATTTTAGCACAATAATATTACATACATTTTGTACTCATATACGAGTACACATGAAAATATTTTGTTGTTTTTGTAATTTAATATTCAATAGGAAAACAAATTATTAAACGCACTAGCATAGTAGTTAAGTAGATGCACATTTTAATTATAAATATAACGTTCATGTTTCTCATGGTTTCGGAATATCAAAGATTAAAAACTACAAGACCTTATCGTTTACATAATGTGTAATACATTTCTAAGACAAAAAAAAATATTTGCAAGTTCCTGTGCTTGATGCTTATCAAAATATTATGGGGTACCTAATAGTTATTTAGTTTGATATATTTACAGAGAAACTCGCCGCGGTCTTCACAAAATGTTATAATGTACAGTAGAAAAAGTTAATGTTGAACTATAAATTTACTTTCATAGCTTAAACGTTATCACCTAATACCTGCGTAACGATTAATAATATCTGTAACTTATGGTTTTGTGAGACTCAAAGGGATTTTAATATGACGTACTCTAGAACAAAATTGAAACTCACCTACGATTTATTATTTTGCGATAGCACAAAAATGTAATTTTGGCGTGTCTACAAAAAAAAATCCCATTGTTTTAAACCGTTAAAAAAAAAAATGGCTCGTAATAAAAGTTAGTGACCACCTGCAAGGGTGGTAAAATTATGTAGTTTAAAATGAATACTGTGTAGTAGTTTTATCAATCACCAAAACGAATGGACTTAATGGGTACTTACAGTATTTTACTTAGATTCGGAATACTATATAATATTTTATGAACCAACTTTATTCTCTATAAGTATCGTTCATTAAGTTCGTCAGGAAGCAAAAATTTAAAATTGTATTGAATTATTCAATAAATACTAAATGATTGACGCTTAATTCAATAGACATAATATTATATTAGACATGTAAAAACAAGGTATTACGCATTTAAAAATTTAAAATACTTTCTTAGAAGTTATTATTAAAAAACATGAAAATCACTAAACAATGATGTACAGTCGTCTATAATGGATCATCTTCTTCGAAAATGAAAAGAAATACAAAATTTTAAAAACGTAGCTTCCATTTAGGGTCACTTATGCCTTCCTCAAGATGGATTTTTTGAAAATGTTAGATAGGGTGACGTTAAAAAAATATCATAACATTATAATAAAAAACATTTTTACCTATTTTTTTTTTTTGGTAAACAATGCACGTGGAAATTATGTATCATTTTTGTTTTACGCATATTTCAAACAACCATCACTTTATTCTTTACGACTAATTTGTGTAACACTCGACTGTGTTTGATACTACTGTACGCATAGTTTGTAATTAAAAAAAAAAAAAAAAACAAATAGTTTATAAAGAATTTCAACGTTTCCGCGTAGTAGGCAAAAAAAAAGCAAAATTGCAAGAATTAGGTAAAATAAATGTAAATTATAAGAATATGAATAACATTTTTTTTTACATTTAGCGTTTGCGGTTCAGCATGAAACCGAGATTATCAAACTATACTCTAAAATCTCAACCGTTATCCTCCCAAATCCCGATTGTCATCGTACCGAATGTGTTCGGGAGGGAGCCCATAGTTGATTGCTCGTCCGTGTATAAATCCGAAATCGGCGCGTTTTCTCGCTAGACTGACACGTTAAACGCCTATAAACGTGTTAATCTCGCACAAAATGTTCGCTATTAGCAGTCGATGCGTTTGCAGCTGTTCTACGCGTGACGTAGGTACAATATTTCACACCAAACTAATAAACCACGTTCCGTTTATTATGGAAAGATTTAACTAAACTGTGATAAGTTTTGTGACAAATATAATATGATTCGTCAACTCATAGGACGAGAAATCAAACAGGTACCTAACACAAGCATACAGGTATATACCTAATTTGATTCGCCTATTAGCTCCGTACGTTGTATATTGGTATTTTTTTAAACTTTGCGACTGCTACACTTAATTTTCCAGACTTTATTAAATGAATAAATTTTTTTTTTTTTTTTAAGAGAAATACCCGTAAAACAAAATAGCTCAATGTGTAAACGATTTTAAGTCCGAATCACAAATAAATATCTATACCGAATCCATAGGTAGTCGATACAAACTCACCGAGGGGTTGGTCACTGCTCTTCCATATGTAACTGTACACAGTGCCCGGATCGGTCCTGCGCCATTCGCCCCGCCAACCCCGCCTCGATATAATGCCACTGTTGTTGTTGTTGTTGTTGTTGTTGTTGTTGTGGTTGACGTTGTTGCTGTTACTGTCATCCGGATCTACTGGCGATCCAACTTGTGGCTGATCCGATAGTTCCGACTGTGGTCTACATTGGCCATCTGCAATTGCAACGTGCTCGTGAATGTAAAGTAATAATTTATGTAAATCAATTTCATATTCAACTTTTAGAAAAATGATACATCATCAGTTAACGACATTATGAATTAATAGTGATTAACTATATTATTATACTCGAGTACTTGTGACTATTTGTATTAAAAATAAAATACCCGAATCACAAAACAACACGCTATTTTAATCGCGTAAACGCATTTCGACAACCGTGTTGTCATCTTCAGCGCGAATTAAAAAATTGTATCATTTTGTGATTCGGGTATTTTATTTTTAATAGAATAGTGATTTAAAAATAATTATTATATGTTTTCATCGTATACCTCGTAAAATCGGCCGTATTCATTATCCGAAAATGGCTCGAAATTATTTTGAATATTTCGAATTGTTTTTTATCATTAAATATTAGTTTAATGAAATTGTTATCTAATCACTGACCTAGTCATTTTGAAATTAAATTTCATCCGAGCAGCTGTACCTAGTTGAAATTCGAGTTATTATTTTGATACGCATATACTACTTTTTTTTTTTTACAAATACTTTGATTTGTGACTTTAAAAAATAGTTACTCTTGCATCTTTCAGTTTTGATAAAATCAATCAATACTTTTTTCATAGTAAAAGTATTTTTGATATTATTTACCATTAATTATATTTTGAGTAGATACTTCCTACATACTTAATATTTTAAATTACATATCAGCTATTATAAACAATCAATCATTGCGTTTTAATACAAATGTGCTCTGAAAAATAAATGTTCATTAATGTGAAGTACAAGTTTTGGTAAATAATAGGTATACTTTATCATTTATATTTTGTTTTTATATGGCTTTGAATGTTTTGATTGATTATCGTTTTTTCCATGGTACCTACATCAATAACATGTTGAAACGTCGGAGATGATTACGTCGATGTAATGTATGTTCGAACAGTCATGACAAATGTTTTTGATCCAATATGATGATGCTTTTATAATCCAAATACGATTAATTTAAATTAAAAGTTTGTCGATGACATTTTCCTCTTAAGTAATGACAGAGGTTTATGAATAAACTGTAAGTATAGATTTAAAAAATTTAAAAAAAAAAAAACAATTATATACTAATAACGATTATTAATGTGACAATATTTACAATCTTGTGCCGGTCGGGGCATTTTTTATATGTGTTTTATTTGAACTGTGTGGAAACCTCTAAGTAAAATGAATATTTTTCATAACGCTTAATTCTTCTCATTTCTAACTCTTGAGTAGGTCAAGAAAATAAATTTGAACTTGGTTGATTTTTTGGAAATTGAGGTTCTCATATATTATTTTCAAACACATGTAAACTGAAACCATACGTTATAATTTCCTAGTCAAAAAATTAGAAATATTAATCCATCATAAGAAGGGATATCAATCAAATTGGATGAAAGGACATACGATAATATTACTATCGACGATTCAGAAAAAGAAGAGCTCGGATTATTTTACCAAGTTAGATATTTCAACGTATGTAACCGAGATTGTGAACAGATTTTAATATTTAAAAATTCTAATTTAATTCTCTAAAATATGTTGCCAAAGTTCTTATAGTTTGGAGGATCAAATCTAAAAACATATGTTTTTATTTAACAAAAGTGGTTCAAGTATTTAAAATATTTAAAATTATCAAAGTTTTATATTAAGCTGAAAAGTAGTCAAAATGATTAAAAACTGATGTCACGCCTACATAATTATCATAAAAATGTTGAAATTCGTTATTGATTTTATGAAAAGTTTGAGTACTTTGAATTTCTATTTAAAGATATTTTACAACTTTTGTACGGTAGGCAATTTAGGTAAGCGTTTAGTTTCAAAAAGACGAAAAGGTCATGCACATCATGATAAAACCAATTAAACATTCTTTGTCACCTTCAGAATCCTTATAGACATTACTTGTTAATTTATACTTAAAATTGTATTTTTAAACATATAATACCTTTTGCCGATTTTGTGAATTATATCGTATGTAATTTTATTTTTCACACACGAATAAATAGTAGTAAAAAAGTGTTTTTAAAAAAAAACCACAGCGGTTACTAATAGTCGTTATGAATGTGTTAAAGGTCCGAAAAAATTGTGAAATCAATAAACCAAAAACCTAACATCGTAGTTTATGTTGTTCTATACTACACACCTACCTGTCATATCGGCATGACCTAAATTTGTTGAGATCGATCGATTAGCTTTCATGATTAAAGCGATAGTTACTTAACTATGTATGAACGAAAACAAATATAAACATGTAATAAATCATAATAACATGTTAAATGTTTTGAACAATGATTATTTTATAATCTAATAAACGATTTAATTGTTTATACGTTGTTAAATCAATCAACTAGGACTTTTAATACTAATGAGAAATACAAATTAAAATCATATCGTGGTATTAAAAATTAAAATAATGTTAAAAAAGAATAGAAATATTTAATCTTATTGATAAATTTCGTATTACAATGATTCTTGAGTCGTATAATTCACAACATCCATCACAAGATGGAAACATCTGAAAATTACATACGTTTGTAGATTTGAAACTGCGACGGTTGGGTAAAGACGTTTATTTATAACGGCTATTAATGTGTCATTCACGGTAATTGGTACATATTTCATTTTTGATAAATCGGATAGTGTGATATGTATTCAACGTCTGAATTCAAAGGTTATAATTCCTTATTTAGAAACACGAATACGACCATTTCATATCCATGATGTTTTTTAGCAAAATTTTTCGAGTAGTTACGAAAATTCATTTTTTTTTTTGGTTCTCTTATTTGTATTTATAAATATATTGTAAACGATAATAGTATTATAATAATTGATTAAATGTATATTAATGTTTGTTTTATCTCCAAACGAACGTTCTCACATAAAAATGCATTGATTATTTTTATTATTTTGTATTAAATCGCTGTGAAACAGTTATAGGTTTATTTTACAAATAGTAATAATTATTCACATAAAAATAATTACCCGTTATATTTTTATGATTCCATTAAAAACACTATTAACTGAATCAATAAAAATTAAAGACTGCTTTAAAGAGTTTTTTTTTACTACAATTTCTTTACAGCAAACAAAATTCATGAAGTTATCCATAAACCCATAAAAGTTAAAACAGTACATACGAAGTTAATAAATCATGTGTGGTCATGTCGATTGTTTGAATATAAGTCATGAAATTAGATTTTTGTTAGTAGTGATTAATAGTGTCATTAAATATAATATTCTAACAATAATTCCATGTTTAAAAAAGCAAGAAGTCATATGATTATTTAACCTCACAGCGTGAAAACAAAATACTCCAGACTTGTCATTTTTTATGCCTACAACTATCGTTTGACACTTTTCTATTAAATATAAACTCTTTTATTTCTTTTACTCAAAAGTGTAGGTAATTTATACGCGTATACGTGGCTCACGATACTTTATTTAAAATCAATATTCAATACGTAATAGTATAATTTATACTCAAAAATGAAAATTAATCGTAGCTGATGAAAATTTGTTTAAGACTCATTAAATATTCTAGAAGTAATAGTAGATTTAAAAATCGTAAACTGTAGATATAGATTCTTTTTATAACTGTAGGTAGTCATAAAATAAATATGGCGTTGTTTGCGTTTTTTGGGCAATGGAACATTTTCATTTAAGTACGAAATTTGTTGACTACTTAAAGTTATTGCTTATGCAACGCGTTGAAAGTGACCGCAATCTCGAAAGTTCATTCGAAAGTCAAAAAAGACATTATGTTCCAAACAATAGACGGGCCGAAAATTTTAACGATGTCAACCACAATAGTTATGAAAACGCACTTGAAAAAAACAAATGTACGTTGAAACGTAATACAGGTGTATTTATGAAATACTTTTGAGTTCTTTAAAAATTAACAGTACGGACAAAAAACTATCGCAGAAAAAAGCTGTCCACCGCGTAGCCTTTTAAAAGTGGTGATTTATCATAAGAAAATTAATGTTTTAACTCCGAAACCACTTATATAAAGGTGTAAGACTCTCCAAATGTATCGTTGATGATACGTTCTAAAACTGGCGCGACACCAGAATATCGAACAGACGGTCGTGTTTTATTGCGTTCTCCCCCCGACCTGGAAGCATAAAACTGCGCGAAAACGTTGACGCGAGTCACGTTCGGGAGGAAAAAAAAAGAAACTACGTCGACACAATTTTCGTTGATAGTGTTATTTTTTAAAATTTTCGAACCCGTGCGCGAACAAGAAGTGTTCCGTGTAACACGAATATGAGTTACAAGTGTTCGGTCCGTACTTCGTTGTGTTACAAACACGATTTGACGCGCGTTTGGACAGGCGATCGTAACGTCGTCCTGCCTGGTGCAAAAAAATGGATGGAACGTTTCATTTTTTTACGCGGAAAAATAAAACGGCCGTTACCGTCTCGTATCTACAGAGTACACGGATAAAAACTGCGGTTTGTTGAAACGGGGTCGTTTTCAAATTGATTTCGATAAAATCGTCGAGGCCAGGTGCGCGGGCCCGTTTTACGGAACCGCCGGTAATGGCTGTTAGGCGGAAGTTTAAGTGGCCGCGACGGTCGAGCGAGTAAAATATAACATCAGCTCCTCGACAAGACAAGAGCGGCTCGTTCCGCTGAAAACCGCCGTCGCCGTGAAAGTTTTAACGTCGCCTACCGGTAAAGTGCTCGTTTAGGCGAAAAGAGGGCGGAAAATCTCATTTGCCCGCACTCTTCCCTTCCGTGAAAGGATATTAATTTTTCTTCTTCTTTTCATCGTTTTCCGCACACGGCCGTCGGAGTGACCGCCGCGCGTCACGCGCAGCGAGTGTGTGCACCGCAGACACGTACGGCGGCGACCGCAACGGTGACAATACAAATAATAATAATAACAATAACAATATAAGGGTTCGCGACCCCTCGGTGACGAGGCGACGACGACGTGTGCGGGTCGAGTAAACGCATTCCGTATCTGGGTTTCGGTCGTTTGTCACGGCGGCTTTCCGGCTTGAAACGTCATCGATCACCTCGGACTCGACCGCTCTCCTCGAGCGTGACGGCGCCGAAAGAACGCGGGACGGCGCCGAACTGAGCTCGTACGGCTGCCGCGATCATCATTGCAATAGGTCAGGAGCGAGGTTGGAGATGGTTTAGTCGTGTCCACGCCGTGATTTTTTTTTTTTACCGAGCTTGTAGCTTCAAAACCATACTATAGCTATAGGTGGTTGTTGTTTTCTATTAGAAATACCGATCGTAAGAAAAAAACGGTACACCACGCGGTAAATGTGCAGCGACTACGCTCCAGGTGTTTCGAAATTTATCCGTATTAATATCCGAAAGCAAATCATTGCGTTCGAAAACAAAAAAAACTTTATCCTGACGCGAGACGTCTATTAAATCCCGGGTGAAAATAAAAAAGAGATCGCGAATTACTCCTGTAATACCACGACGTGTACTTTGATTACCTTGCAAAAAACTTTTTTTTCGATTGACGTATCAAACCGGTGTACAAAAGTATGAAAACGACGTGGAATAATTTTTCACGACGATGGTTTAATAGAGGTATACGCTTCTTTTTTTCACAAACAACCGTCGTAAAACGGGTGACCTGAATGTGGGCGTAAGACGTGTAAAGATTGGAGAGTTTTCAAGAAACCGTTTTGTCGGAGAAAACAAACACGACCAACTCGGAATCCAACGCGACCGTTCGACCAAATCTCATAAAATCATCCCGCGGCGTTTACGAGAAACATTTTTCGCCCACTGCCCGTCGCTATCGTAATAATATTATAACAGATTGTTTTCCCGGTGAGCTCGTGAGTGTCTGCGAGTGGCGCTATATCAACAAAAAAGTGCTGACGGCCCGATGTCTGCGGTCCTGTTCTTGTTTTCACACGCGTTTCTATTCACACCATCCGTTTCGCTTTCACGCCCGTTATTATTAATGAAAATACGGGGTTTACGCCGATGAAACAATGACCGTCACTTGCTGCTGTGTGGAGTATCGAAAAGTGGCTTTGTTTTTGCTACGTTCAAACGGCGAGCAAAATTTAATAAAATTTAATAAAATCGGTTTTGAAATCAACGGTAATATATTCACCACCTCTGGCCGGAAAACGGAAAAAAAAGAAATGCTGGAACTCACACAAACCGCCGACGTATTACGATACGACGCACTGTTGTGTAATCATCCCGAGAAGAACGACCGACTTTGATCCGATTAGTTTTGAATAAAATATATACAACGCGATTTCAACGGTCTGAATAAACTAGCTGGTCTGAATAAACTACGGGGAAAAACATCGCGTAAACATCGCGGGTGCCTCGAGTCGCCGAGTTTTATTGGCTCGCCTCGCCGCGTTTTTCTTTCCGTCCCTCGGCCTTTTATAATCGGTTCGCCGGATGAAATATTCACGCGGGTTTTCCGCGGTGCGGTGGCGTGTAATGCACGTAACGGCGTGATATGCGTTGGACTCGCGCGGGATAATACGACTCGCGGCAACGCGCAGACGACGGTCGTGTGTTTTCGCAATAACGGTTTCGGAAATCGGACGAACCGGCGGAGGAATCGCAAAAGTTATTATGTTATTACCATGAGCGCAGGTAACACAATAATAATATCGTGTGCGTGTGTGAACCGACCATACCGGTACGACGTACGGAAGATTATAAATTATTTTGCAGCCGGAAAGCGCAGCGTACGTTTTCGGGAACGCGCCCGTTGTTACAGGTAACAGAAACCGAAATAATAATGACGATAACAGTACGTTAGTCGTGTTTACAGTTACAGCTCGCGTACTTACACTAACCGCGTACACGGTCTTTGATTGGGACGCTACAGAGGCAGTGGCGTGCGCGGGGGCGGGAGGGAGGGCGGTTGGGTGTTACATACCCCAATCTTTTCGGGCAAACCTGCGGATTTATAACGAACGAATGCCGATCGTGAGATTTCGAGTAAACACGAAAAAACGCGAATAATAATGCGTACAACTGGATTGTATACAAAATATCCAACATCTCGAATGTCATGTATTCTTAATGTTTCCTAGCGCTCTCACATGATCCTTAAAATACGTCTAAAGGCTAACGTCGAAATACGTCGAAGCAACCGTTTAGGGTGGAGCAGGGATTAAAGCCAGGGAACAATCGTATGACAAAAAGCGATTTTCGCGAAGGACCTGACCGTTAAAAACAAAAATTTCCGAGTTATTCGTGGTTTTATAACGTTTTAAGATGTCTCAGGTCTCTTTGATTGCTTACCGGAACTCGGTACGACATTAAGAAGTTATATAAATTAAAATATTAATTCTTTTTCCCACACTTACATCCCCTCCCTATGTAAATTTCTGGGCACGCCACTGGATACGAGTATAATACGTCTCGGTCAGCGGAGTAAATTACAAATCGAAAATTATAAATTTTTATTTTTTTTTATCAAAGAGATCAAGTTATAATCCGTAAAAAAATTCAAAAACAATAAGTAAATCCTAATATATTATAATACTCGCTGCAGCCCTGACCCGGCACGGTTTGGTTAAATTTTTTTTCGACATTTTCACAGTGTTGTTCTGCTTTTTGGGTCGGAGTGAAATCCAACAAATCGAATGTTATAAAAATCGTTCCAGCCGTTCTCGAGTAATTAAGAATAAGCCAAATAAACAACTAAAATTATTTGATTTCACGTAATTATCATAGCAACCGTAAATAAACAAAAAACGAGAGAATTTTCAACAAAATTCGTTTTTCAGACATTTTTTTTTATTTCAATAATATGTCAGTGTTTTAGCTCATTCAGATCATTATTGTGCATGTTACGGTTAAAAATCTAAATTGATTGTGAACAAAAACGCGTTTGCCGTCACGTTTTTTCCTTAACTTTTGCTTAGTTTTTTTATTGTAACTTTTTAATTTGTTTATGCTTAAATCTATGACCCCTCAAAGTATCGTTTGTGTCCATATACCTATCATTAAAGGTATTGACGTTAAAAATCGGAGCATTATTGAAGGAGTTATCGTGATTACATAGCGGAAAAAAAAAAATACACACATCATGTGAAAACCGATACATTCTTTGCTACGCTCAGAATCTAAAATGTTTGGAAAGTTGAAAAATTTTGATTTATTTAATTAAATTCTGTTTAATATTTTATGTATATTCTTAGGGATTGTATTTACTTATATGTTATATTATACTCAAACTAGAACTAGATAATTATTTTCGCTGGAAACAAATGGATATAGAATACAGTGTGTGTTTTTTTTTCCTTCAATTGCCTGTAGCATAATTTCCAAATAACGTTTCCCGGATAAACTGAAATACTTTATTTACGACTTAAAATTATTATTCATCATAACAAGTTCAACTCCATGTCAAATACGTACATAAAAATATAAAACTCAACCTTACTGAAAATATTTACATACTACTAATTTGACTTTATTCCATGGAGATTTGAAAAAAGTGGTTTCAACGAATTGTAAAAATTGAAATAACGAAAACAGTTTCAACAAAATACGTATTGCTCTGAGCCGCAAACATAAAAAATATTGACCTTCAGCTATACATGTTTTGTTTTAACTGATCAAAATAAATTGAGGGACAACAATTAAACTAGTCGCAGTTACTTTAATTTAAAAATGTTGTATGAAATACAAATGTTTTGTACTCTAAGATCAGTGATAAGAAATGGTCGTTATCAAGATCAATATTTTATTATTTTATACTCTAGACGAATACAGCATAACAAACTTGTTGAATTTCTCTTCAAAAACAACGACAGTAAAATATATCAATCACTTTTTTCCTAGTATGCTACCTTGATTAGTGTATGTGTTATGATATAAAATATTGGGTTGGCGTCATTTGGACAGTTATTGGCACAGATATTACAGTCCAATCACAATTATAGAAATTATACGTATTATAGTATATTATTGTATACCTACAGTTTATCTAGATTTACTTAATGTTTTATTTATGCACTATAGTTTTTTTTGTGGGTTCCAACAGCTAGCACTAAGTGGATAGTTTTATAAGTAGGTAAAACTTGCGATTTCAAATCAGAAATAATAAACAAATAGTTTATTTCATCGTTTACCTAGTCTATATGATTTTGACTTAATGTTTTTGTTGGGGACAAACACTGAACACTATTTAAGAAAATAGATTAAAATTTAGTTTAAATATTTAGTAAATGTACAAAAAGAGTATTTTAAATGATCACACACCTATATGCATCTTAAAATCTAACACAATAAACAACGTACTTACAGTGATTTCCTTGGGTAAAACATAGTATCAACAATACACGGATCAGTATGGTCTTCATGGTTACGTGGCATTGTATCCAGTTGGTAAAGTTATGTGTTCTATTTTCCAACGTAACGTCATCTGCAAAAAGAAAAATAAATATTTAATCTGAGTTTTCGAAGAATCATGAACAGTAGGTTCTTTCTCTAATCTAACACAAAAGAACAAAGCAATAAACAAACAGATAATGATTGAACCAAGAATTTAAATTATTTAGTTACAATTTAAGAACCTACTTATTATTTTGTACTTGATAGTTCACATAATATTATATATGCTATCATCGTCATACTTATCCAGTTGTATATTGTTAAATACATAGTGTAATCAATAACAATATCTAATGAAATAAAGAACAAACAATCATTTTTGCGCATTTTTATAAAATCTGAAGAAAAATAATTAAATTATTGAACTCGTCTTCTAATCTGATTGTTCATTGCGTTCAAATAGATACAGTAAAGTGTATAATTTATGAACATCGGCCGTTATTAAACTGAACAGACAGATATTTTGAAGTAATTTAATTTCCATTTGATATTTTGAAAAATCTTGAATACCAAGTAGTCATTACAAATTTTAGCATTTAATAATCTTGCATTTTTCAATTGAAAATAGAAACCATGATTTTTTTTATAGTACCTAAATAAAAGTATACTCAATTTCATAATAATTGCTGTTAGATTACAAAATAATCCAAAAATATCAAGATATTTATTGAAGGAGAACCGAGCAAAGCGGAGCCTTGCCCTCGTAATTACATATATATTTTAAATTGGAAGTTTTCCACATATCGCAGTAACAGGTTGATTACTGATAGCCGTAATATTAAAGCGAGAATCGAGCTATGATTATCAAACTATGACAATGACATATTTCAAAGAACTTATCGGAATTTTTTTTTTTTTTTAGTCACTTTCATAACTTTGTAGTCATAATGCACATAGGCGTATTTTGTAAAACTGGTTTTTCGAAAGTTCCATATAATAAAACCAAGATGGCAAACGCCAATGTCGCCAAGACGGAACCGTGCACACTCGCTGTGTGACCCTTTTATATGAAAACATTCTTCTTAGTGTCAAAGTGTCAAAAGCCAAAGCGGCAAGCTATAGCTTTACTTATGAGTTTCACTTTGAAAAAATTTTCAAAGCGAGTTTCACCCACAAGCAAGTCTCGCCGAGTTTTACCCGAAGTTACAATTTACACGTCATTCAAAATTGAAACGAAACGATGACAAAACCAACAAATATCACAACAATGTTTACTACATCGCGTGATGTTATGTCTCTAAAGATCTTATTCTACGTTAATTTTAGTAATTACATTCGATTCTACTTAGCTACAGTTACGGACTCACTTGTACCACCAGAGGAACATTAAAAACCGCTTTGAACATTGAACAAAGTAATTAGCTACAATAGAATTGATTTAAGTTTATAAACTTGAATTAAATGATAACACAGAGCAAGTACACGCATCCTAATTTAATTTTGATTACTTTATAAATTATTTATTATTACATATATGATAATGAATTAATGCTGCAAATATACACCATAATTATTATTAATCAAGGTTTAATCAAATATACGATAAAAACCTAATTTACGTAATAGTAGGTACATCAGATGATACAGTGTTTTGAATTGGGGTAGATGCCTAAGATTTTGAGACTATAACAAAGTGAAAATAATTTTTTTAAGGTTAACGAATACCTGTGTATTTTACATAAAAGTACAATTAAAAGATCGTGGAACAACAATTTTTAATTGTATTTTTATGTTAATAATTGTTATATTCTGGCTAGTATATTATTGTAGAATAGTCCACTGTTTATTTCCATTTAGCTTTAATTTTATTGGGTGTTTAATTTAAAATTTATTATGCTAAAAATTCACGCAATACTGTTTAATCAATAAATAGGTACATAATGTTATACTTATAAAGAAATTTACATTAAAAATCACTATATTATATACGACAATACGTATAATATCTCTTTTATGAAAAAAAACAAAAGTATTAAAAATATCATATTTTTATGACTATTTTTATTGTATTATAATTGAAATTTTAATTTTATAGTACGATTGATATCCAAGGGGTGAATTTTTACATATAGGTACGTTTTATGTTTTGACAATATATTGTTACTAGATCATGAATGAAAATTTGGCTCTGGAGAATTTTTTGAATTTATTTTATAAATAAAATATTTTGTTGTTTGACTATAAAATATTATGAATATCAACCTAGCAAAACTTTTTTTGAAAAGGCGGTGCAGTTTTTCATGTATAGATAGTGTAAATAACATATAAAATAAATCATCAAATATCTTGACAAATTCTATTCCAAATATAAAATAATAGTATGTACAGTATATACAGTGGATATTTATCCATTTTTAATTGCGATATGAAAATTTCAAACAATTCAAAGCACTTTGATGGATTTTGATTCTTAGTTTTAGATTATAACTTAAAATGTTAATGCGTTTAAACTAAGGTGGGATTACGTTTTAAAATGACAATCATTTTTGTTAATCGCCTTGATTAAATTCTTTAAATCGCCGACGCACATTTTACTAACGTATCGTTAAGAAACCGTTAGAATTCATTACACAATTGTTCATAAGACGCCTTTCAAACTAATTTCGTCACGTTGTTTTTAATTTCCAATAATACTTTCAAAATTAAACGAGTATAAAAACACTGTTAAACAACAATCATCATTATAGTGTATGTTTGTTATGTATACTTATTAGACAACTTAATCAGTGTTTAAGCCTTAAAGTTTCAAACTTAGATACCATATTTTGAAACATTTTGTTTGTCTTCATAATTAACCCATCAATATCAATAATAAGTACGCATTATTTAAATGAATACAAACTTCGTTTATGTTAAGCAACAGGGAATTTGTTAATCGATTAATCTTTATTATTTGGTTAGAATTACTAATTGTTTAACATTTAAGCCTGTCAGCGGAATTCCGACCTTAACTTGTTACAAAATAACATTGTTTTAATTATTATTCAAGACTTAAGAATTTGTAATCCAAAAAAGTAAAATTTATATTTATTATTTAAATTCAATAAAAAAATCTAAATAACTTAAAATATTATGTACACGAATTAAAAAATGTATATGTATATTTATTATTTTTTGTAACATTTCTTTTTTAGCCCTGTGGTTAAACATTAATTGTTTAATATAGCGAGTAAGCGGAGTAAGTTTAGTTTACAATGCGTAGCTTATAGGTGAAATTTTTGTTAAAAAAGTTCTTTATTGTTTACTGAATCAAATCATTTTTATATGTTTAGTTTTATTTTATGGTTGTTGACATTTAGTCGAATTGAATTCGTACACCCGTTCGGGTTTTTTAAAGGATTCAAGGCAATAGCTTTAAGTTTTTGGCAATAATAATAATAATAACTCATCAGTATCCAACTGTTGTGTATGTCTTTGATAATCGAGCCTCCTAATATTTTAGTCGCGGTGTTAAGCTTTTCAGCATTCAGGACCGGATTTAGCTGATGAGTTATAGATTATCAAGTCTCAATTATCAGTGTTAAACTTAATAAAGGACACAGTTTCATCGTATCAATATAAATACTAGTATTTAATATCGTATAATCACGGTAAAGCGGGTTGTTAACATTTTCGGGTTATTTTTTTTTTTTCCAATTTTGTACTCATCAATGGCGGATCCAGGATTTTGATAAGGGGGGGGTCCAAAATTTTTTTAAGGGGGGGGGGTAGACATTTTTTCCTTGAGATATATGCATAATTACCACGTATATACCCATGGGGGAGGGTCCGCACCCGAAAACCCCCCCCGTGGATCCGCCACTGGTACTCATACATTGGCATAAATATTCAAGTCTAAAATTAAGCACTAAACCTTGTTCCAAATTCATAAATCAAGACATTTGATCCGTTAGGATGAAATTGTAAACGGATTTTCTTGGCCAAAAGGCAAAAAACACGCCAACGGTCATCTAAGTGTAGCGGTGCTAGAGCGCTAGATGACAGAAATCATATTGAACTAACTAGGCGAAAGAGCTGATGTTTGAGAAATATTTGCTTTGAATTGGTGTGATAACGAAAAAATGCACCCTGGTTTGACTTAAACAGTGAAAATTTTCAGTAAACGACGAGAGTGTTTTGTAAAATATGTTGAACATTTAACGTCGTTAGCAAAACACTCGTTTGATCTGACGTTTATCGTTACCTATCCAAACCTCTCCAATATCACGGTAGTCGGTACCTATTCGTAAAACCTACTGATTTCGCCGCCAGTTTTAATTTCCTCCCGGAGGCTGTTTAGGAGTTTTGTTTTTGAGACGAACGAACGCGTACTTTGGAAGTTTTCCAACTGTGCACGTTGGCCAGGAGACAATGAGCGCCGGTAGCCCCGCGATATGACCTATTGTTTCGAAGTGAAAACACTTGGCAAAGCGGTCGGAATCGCGCGTATTGGATTGCGATCCGCTCTTTCGTTTAATCACCCGACGCTGCCGGACACCAAGAAATCAATTTCGGAACTGACCGATGTCCCTGAATGAAAAGTACAAAACTAGTCGAGTGACTTCGCCACTGTGTTCCGATGATGGTAGACTTTAATCAGTAGCTGTATAATATCAATTTGCGCCGAACTCGATAAACTACATTCGATTCGGCTCGTTGATTATGTTTCTGAACGGTTTTGTACGTAATGTTCAAGTGTGGTTTGCAAAAAAAAAAAGCCACTGTCAGAATAACGACACCGTTTTTAACGACGCCGAGTGAAAAAAAAAAAATCAATTTTTTCAGTTCAAATATTGCGCCGACAAATTACACTGATTACTATTGCCGTAGTTAATAACGCAGTTCTCGTTTAGACCTAAAGAACGGTAATTTAAAAATAAAAAATGTCTCAGCACTTTATTCGAAATTTGGAAAGCGAATACATTTAGCCTCATAGTTGTTTCTTATAATTCTCCTCTAAAAAAAAATACCGAAATATGTAACTTTAAATATCACGTATCTAATTGTTTCTCATTTTAGAGTAAGATGAGTTTAAGATACAACTAAATCGCTAAACGTTCTTATTGATGAACTAGTGTGAGTATGTGTTTAGTATACAAAAGTCTATACACTTATAAAAATGTAATTAACTAGACTCATTGAATTCATTTAAAATCCATTATTTTTCCAAAAATCTATAAAAGTATAGTTGAGTTTTTATTTTTTTTTTTTGTAATTGACTTCATTTGACTGTATACGTAGAAATAAAACAGCCATTTATTTAGCTGAACAGTTAAAACGATTAATTTTAAGAACGTTTTGGAAAACAATTCAAGAAGGCTTATAAATTATAATACAAATTTACTGAACTTTTTAACTTTGTGATCCATGATCGGTACTTCATGAAACACTTTTGGACTAATTATATTCTTCATTAAACAATCGTGGTTTTTATTGTGAAACTTTACAGTACCTAAAAACAAGTTTAAATGTGTATACTCCTAAATAAATAAACTACTTATTTATTGAAAAATGTCTTTCGATGTTCTTTTTATTGGAATCAAGTTTAATCAATTAACCAAAGTGATATCAGTAACATTGATGAAATATCAATATTTAAATTGTACCAAAGTGAACTTATAACTTTTTGATTGAACCCTGCTACTTGATTATAAGTTTTAACTTAGAACAATAACTATTTACGTTTCATAATATTTTTTTTTGAAAATTTAGTAATATTATCATACAAAAGTGTCTCTAGTTTATTTATTTTTATTTTGTGATTCACATAAAATATGCAAGTTTAAATTATATAATAAATGTATTATATTAATATAAAATATTTTATTTGTATGAGAAAAAAATCCAATTTATTATCGTTTTTAAATGAAAACATCACAAATCTTCTTTAAATCAAAACAAACATTGTTATAAGTACGTATCTATTTCGATTACTTATATAGAAAACTATCTAGACCACAGTATGAGACAAATGAGAATTTTTTTTAATTACTCCTTTGGGTCAAAATGGATATTCATTATTTTAAGTTAAGTTTAATGAAAATCGAACCAATGAAATATGTTCGAGTTTCATATTGTAGATAAAATAGTTGGAAAAGTAAAAATGCTAAAAAAAAGTGTTCAATGTTTCGCGGCGAATTGTGTAGGCAAATTTGATGCATGTGTGTGTTCGGTGTATTTTTGTCTTTTATTTTACCTTTTGTTTTACATCATTTTTACTTTTTATTCACGAAATGTTTCGAAAAAACCTTTTACATATTATATTTCTTCTTTTAATTTCACATTAGTCACACGGTATAATATATCACATACAAATTTTTTGTACAGATTGCAAAGTAGTAAATTTTTTTGACGTAAAATTGCATTTTTACTTGTAGTAGGTTATAGTATAACCGTTATAAGACCATATTATACATTAAAACTTTAATTTATGTTAGTGTTTTTTTGTATTAGGTATTTTTTTTTTTCAATTATAATATTGATCATTTACATATCCAAATATTATCTTGTAATTGAATCGTAAGAGTATTTATTGGGCTTTCGACTTGCAATTATTATGGCCTGCAGATAACAATTACGCGTTAATTTTAATTATAGCTGTCTTCTTGTATACACATAAGAATTTTTTTTTTGTCTTTTGCATAATTTTATAAATATTGAACATTATGACATGGTTGTTATGGTATAATGCACCAAAGATGTAAGTAGTTGGAGTAACGAAACATGGGTCAACTACGTCATAATCGCAGCATTTTCCTATGAGCTCTCTTATGAAATGCCGACCTAGAAAAAGCACACACATACGTATTTGTAAAATCAGTAGCTTCCTCACTTCACTTAGAATCTTAATTAATTCTAAATTTACGCATTTTTTCCTTATTATCATTTGATGTACCTATGCACAATTAAACTTAAAATTAACCGTAAAAACACCCAAAAACAACATTAATATTTATAATCATTGAAACATACAATTATAAACGATATCATAGCTTTTACTTTTAACGTGGCATTTTGTAGTTGAACATAAAAACAGAAAGAATGACTGGATCGGCTTAGGGGAAAAGTTTAATTTTCGAAATCAAACATTTTTCACGTGCACGCATTAGATCAGTAGGATGAAGATGGATGTATTTTGTTTTATTTCAAACATATTACTGGTAAGTAAATCTACATTGTGTGGTCGAACGTTTGATTGGTATATATTGATTCCGGAATAGGTAATTTGTAATTTATTGAGACAAATAAATGAAAAAACGGCTATAGAAGGCTCTCAACATCACTTTTGAATCGATTTGTATTGATTTTGAGTTACAACGCGAATAATATTATGTGAAAAACACGTTTTTTTTCTTCTCCGATCAACCGAGATTAGAGTTAAATGATTGAACAACTGCAGACCACTAGGTATGTACCAAATAATAATAATTTAATAATTTAGTTTTTAAATAATTTAAAACCATTATATCTGTAACCAGAAAGTCTTTGAATGTATATTGATTTGGTTCCGGAACACCACAATATATAATGTTTTGGGTAAATAATTGTTCAGAAAATAAATGAGAATACGGCCACAAAGTGCCGTTCACATCATAGCTTTTGAATTGATTTGTATTCGTTTTGAGTTACAACAAGCAAAATAATATATCGAGTAAAAATAAACGTTATTCAATCCCCAAATCAATCGAAATCGTTAAATAAACAAAGTTCGATGTGGAACAAATAATAACGATTCGAAAAGCATTAAAAAATATGTTTTTTTAAACTGTTACAATATATGTATCCAGAAAGATTATGAATTCAGTGTAGGCACTATGAATTACCAAATTTTATGTATAATATATTAATTGACCTTGATACGTAAAAAAGACACTCGAAAAATGTTCGACACTAAAAATCTTACATAAACTTAAATACTTAACTATTAGGTAATTTTTATTTGATTGTTACTCACCAACACACTGCGTTTTTCTATCTAACCTAACCTATCTAAACATCTAAAGAAACAATTTAATTTAAGTAGGTATTATCGTAAAAATAAAAATTTTACCAAAGTAAAATTACAAAGTACATATAATAAATTAAAATTATTACAATGATGATGAACAAAAATTCCATCATTCATATGTTCTGAATGCTCAAATGAATGTTGCGTTTTGGACATTATACCATATTTGTTTACACGATATAGGTAGTTATTTTTGTACATTTGTCTTAAAATCTGACAAACGTTTCTAAAAACAGTACAATTTTAACCACTGTTTTTATTTTTTATTTATTTTAATTATTTTTATGTCTCGGTTAATGAAAAATCTCTATTGAAAATGCAACATATTGATTTTCAACAATAATATACGTCACCATACTCCATTTGGGTATTTAATTAAACGCGGAACACCACCAGTATACCTGCAGCCTAATAAAACTACAGTCAAAATATAATCGGGGTTTGAGAAATGCATTTGCATATTTGTTATTAGTCTATGAAATTAAAACAGCGTGTCAGCTTTAAATCCTTTATTTCAATTAAATGCATATCCAATAACAAAAGTTTCTAACGCATAGTTTCGCATATTTCGAGGATTTTTTATTGTTATTATTTTTTTTTAAGTGCGTGTTTTACAATATTAATAAATTGAAAATATGAATTCTCGTAAAATTAACTATGTATAGTATATAATTAAGTTAATTTTATTTGTTAAGAACTTTGCGTGCACAATAATTCATTAAACGATTATTTGACATAAATGTAATATAAGATATTAGTCGTTTCCAGTGGGAGCTGTTTCATTCCACTACTCTTAAGCGGGCGTGTGAATTTTTTTTACGTTTATTGTCACGTGGAGGTCTACACGAAATCAACCGGCAAATTTATCAGTTAGTCGTTTTATCAGCAGCATAAAACATTAAATACTGAACCGTATAATGTATCTTGATAAATTATGTACATTTACGTGCAAAAATAATTTACATTATACTGTCCTTTGTATTTTTATCTGGAATAATTAGTTGAAATTCACTCAAAAAAGTTTTTACCTACGTCTTTATGGAACATTTATCAACATTTTATACGCAAAACGAATTTGCCATAAAATCCTTTGCAAATTTACACAGAAATACTAGTTGAATTTCACTCTAAAATGGCTGTCATCCTAATAATCACCTAGGTATACCTACATATTTATACGTGCAAAATGAATTCATACTAATATTTTTTGTATATTCACCTACTCATGAGCGTGTGTCAACTCTAATAACACACTTTATATATTTATGATAAATTAATTTTCATTTTCATGCAAAATGAATTCACACTAATGTCCTGCATTTACAGAAAAAGATCGCAAACTCTTGCATCACATTTAATTTGTCTTACATATATGAGTTTTGAGAACGTCTCGCGGTTTTCTCTAGTTCCATCGTATCTTTTAATAATAATTCACGCAACTCTTCTGGGTGTCTCAGTGCCAACCATTTTTCAACGCCTCGCTTTGATCGCATCTATGAGTACGTTTTTCTCCCACAGTTCTAAGTACTTATTCGTTTGTTTTTCACTTTATCCAACTAATCCTATCCATACGCCTCCAGCATTACGTTTTTTTTTTTTTTATCTTTTTTTACTATTCGTTTGAAATGTGTATTTTGAGTATATTTTCTTTATTGAACTCGCGCGCATTTAAGGCGGTGAACATATAATGCTTCGGCAGTGCAGGGTTAAATATGTTTACTATCACCACCGAGTTCGGGTCCCGGGCTTAATGACCGCGGGTACTATACCCGTAATTCCCAACTAATCCATTTCAACCAAATTACGCCATAAAGTACACGTATAATAATGTAACGGCTAAACATATTATAAATCAAAAATGGGCAGAGCTCACGTTGAATAACGGTAATTTTTTTTTTTACATTTCGCGTACTATTTTCCAAAATAGGTACCTGTATCCACTGCGGCGAACTAGTGATTATTCTTATTACCACAAATATAAATCAATCATTTTTATTATTTTTTTAATTGAAAGACTTATTCCAATTTGTCTAAAAAAAAATTAGACATTTTTAATATGTTTTTAACAAAGTTTGATATAATATTTTTCATCCAATCGATCGATTTTATGTATAACATTATACTATATATATTTTTTTCTATTCAGTAAAAAAAAACTTAATCTCATTCACTAAGCGTACTGCACTTACCCACCGGTTTTTTGATTTATTCTGAAATTGAGCGTAAAACGATAATTACGAATATACAAATTGTATAACAATTTTTTCAGTGTTCTTTCAGACTAGGTACCTAGAGTATCTTAAGAAAATAAATTTCTCTTTTTTCTTGTACGAGAACTTGTCTTTAGATTGATAACGTTGTTAAAACAATTCTACGTGTTAAAAAATAAGGAATCAGCAACAAAATCCATAAACTCAAATAGACGGATAACTTAGACATACTATAATATTATGTATATTAGGCGTTGCACGAATGTGTAACACAACACAAATCGTGAGCGGTTCTAAAGTAAAATATTATGCAGTTATAAAACGTTATTTGTGCGGTAAAATCTTTATAACCAACTTGTTTACCTATCAGGTTTTTCGACAGCTGCAGGGATAGCATTAGATCCTAGGTGTTGTGTCTTCCAAAAATCTAACTTTAAACCATAGGCAAAAGACACAGTTTAAAATCATTGTTAAAACTAATTTATTAGTCCCTCTTCCTATGTTTAAGATAATAATGTACAGGTGAATTTTCAATACTTGAAAACTTTTGAAAAACCAGGAAAATAAAATCTAAAACTCACTACTATCTCTTCAAATTTCACCGGTTTTAAGCTTTGTAACTGTAACATACTTGTGAAGTTCTAAAATTTTCTTAGCGCAAGGCCTGCAGTGATTATGTCATCTAGTAGATATCTACAAACATTTATATTAATACAGATTATACGAAAACAGAAATGTCAAAAGTATGCACATTATGTACAGTTTAAATAAGTAGATATTATATCTGTTAAGTGAACATTCTAATTTTTCCGTACAAATTTCAAAAAATAAAAATCTTTTTTCTAAAATGTTTGCGCGCTCTTTATATTATAAGGATCTCATTTGCAGTTTCATTTTACGAACACGCGTTTTTTCAACTTCAGGTATAAACGTTTCTTTCAATAATAAAATAGTTAAATTTTAAACATTTATACGCTCAAAAAACAAAATGAAACATTGAATATTAACGTTTCATAAATATATACGATTCTAAGCGAGTGTTTTTTTACTCTCTTGAACTAGGTACTTATTTTACCTATTCGGTCGGACATCCAATCAGTGATGCATGTGCAGGTATGGTGCAATTTCAATACAAAATTCAATAAAATATATACATCTACGTTTAGTGCAATACTGTCATGTGCATACCACGTTGTTTAAAGCCACACAGTATGCCTTTCAGTAGGTAACAGTAAATCTTGTCACTTTACTCGAAATGTTCCCAATACGTCCAGAACATTTCTACTCTTAGTGAAACTCGTAAAAAAGATGAAAATAATTTCAAAGGATATAACAGTCATTATTATTTATGTCAAGTGTTTTTCCTTATAATTATTACTAAACATATTAACGTAACTGTAAAAAAAAAAAAAAAAACTCTGTTACATATTATTAACTATACAATGAAAAACATTTTATATCATATGTGTGTGTTCAAATGGTGTCCGCATAAAAAATATATTTTCAGTGAGTAATTGATGAATAAAATTAACTTAACAGTATTATATATCTGAATTTTTAACGCGTTTATCTTAAGATTTACTCATCAAAAAATTCATCAAAACATTGGAAAAAAATTTTTTGTTTACAAATAATGTTGACTGAATGTCCATTGTTCAAATAAAAACTGTAACATGGAGTAGAATTTACTGTTTTAGAGGGTGTACAATGATACGGATAATGACTGGTTAGACAAACGGAATCTTTTAAACCCAATAATTAATAAAATTCTCACACCTCTGGTGAAACAGTTTAATCAGTTAAGTGGTGATATTAATTTGTACGCTTCTATGCATATAATTCATTCAAGAAGTGAAGTTTCTATCACCTAAAACAAAAACGTATTTGACATTTTCAAAATAAATATACCGAACAAAGTCCTAGTGGACCAACTAATGAACATAAAAATACTGCGAAAACAAGTTTACGATTTTTAGCTTTGTTAAACGTTATTCAATTTAATAATAAGTTATGTTAAATATAAATATTTAATTTATGTAATTCAATATTTTTAACTAAATTATAAACAAGTGAATCGAAAAATAAAAAAAGAGTCACCTACATAAGTAATAATTTTGCACACTATAGAAAATTCAAAAACGGACATTAGACATGGGTGGATATAAATGAAATTAGGTGCACATGACGTTTTAATTTTGATATTTTTATGTACGTCTTGAATTATTATAATTTGCATTTACAATGATGTACGTTTACGTAAGTACGCGGTATGTACAACAATTTTTGAGTATTTATCTAATTTTTTATTTATTTAGATACATAACCGTAATAACTGCTATAAAGATGAACTTTCATGTTTTATTACGACACGTACCTAATACGACTAAAACGGGGCGGTAGTTATGCTAATAAATATTATGCATCAAAAGTTTCAACTGGAAATAAAATTAAGGTTGAAACGAACGGATTAATTTAAACGGGTCACCACAAATATTTTCAAATATTTGTTTAATTTCACCCTTATTTTTATGCATTTTCCATATTGCAATCGTGTAAAGCAATACAATATATTTTTAGTTTTACTGTACCCATAAATAGTTGGAAGTAAAAACACACTCGTACCTCAGTTAATGTTGGACGACCCACTACCTTATTTCGTGATAATATCATAATATCGTAACACGTACGACAGAAACAACCTTATTTATTTTACGTATTACACAGGATTCCATTAATACGTTATACATACATATATATATATATTTCCGGGTTGGAATGTATAAGTATACTACGGTACAGTATAAAATACGCATTGTACGTAAGTATAAAACTAATGAAAAATACAGTATAAAACTGGGAATTATATACGTTTTATAAGTGAAGTATAAAAAAATACATTAATTCAATCGTTACAACGTTATTATTCGAGTTTAATAATCATCCTACTTATTTAAAAAAATTTTTAAGTTCTTAGTATTTACTCATTAGTCAAACGAGAATAACGTGTGTTCTTAATGTTGTATTTGAAATATTATTTATTGTTTTATGGTACAACTTATATCGTTACTAGTTTGAGTGAGTTCATTATGTTTTAAGCGTACACACTTTGAAATTTTCATGAAATATTCAATATTGTATTTAATTTTAAATGTTACATACCTTTTGATAAAGATAAGACGATAAAGATAAAATTGAGTTTAAAAGAAAGTACTACACTACTTCTTTAAAACATGTATAGTAGTCAAAAAAGAAATTTGTTGGATTTAAAATATTTTATTCGTTGTACCATTTGCGTTGTAATTAGCATATTTTTTTTAATTTTAAGCATTTAAACATTTTGGAGTTTTAAAGACTACACAGTACATAATATAGTTTGAAAGAATGCGTATCAGTACTACCTATTAACTAAAAACGTCAAATAGGTATATTAACTATTAATTCATTAATAAATGAAATGCAAACTGAATTTTGTTTTGTTATTACTTGTATATTTAATATAATTAATTTTCGCCTACACTTTTGAAAACTAAAAACCGAAAAAAGTGTAATATAGGACGTTTTATACGTGACGTATTATACACGTAACGTAGAAAAGTTTTTTTACGCGAAAACAAACTAAACAAATCTCCAAACACATTTTAGGTACATTTAACAAGATGTTCAAAATTCGAGTTCACGACGATTACTATCACAAAAATTAAAAATAACATTTATTCAATGTATTTATCAAGGGCAGCTCCAGAGGACCATCCAGACCAAAAAAAAAAAAAAAAAACCATTCTTCTGAAGACTGTAGGCCTTCCAGACTCCGGGGCCGCTCCTGATATTTATTTAACAATTGCACATTTTGTATTGTCTAAAAATAATAATACGATTTTAAAGTTTTGTTTTTGTACTATAGGTAGTTTTGAAGTTTGTAATTAAAAAAAAAATCATACTTATAAGGTGTATACGTTTATTATCTAACGTAAAGTTAACGTTATGTAAATTTACTCTGGTATTCAAATCATCATTATGTTTGTGATAAATATACCCTCTACGCGCTGTGGAAGTTAAGTTAAAAGCTAAGTTTTTTTAAATTTATTTAATTGAAAGTTAACTATTGAAAAAAAAAAAAACCAACCCAACTTAAAACAAACATTACTGTGTTTAATTCACGTGGTTTTGTACCTGGTATGACATTTTCTCCGCTTCAGAAATTATTTTTCGTCCGATAGTTTTTATTTTTTAAAAAAAATAGTTAAAAACACATTTTAATTAGGTACCCGTTACAGATTAACGTACATCTAACCGAACGTTAATTTAAAAAAAAAAGAGCCGATTAACTCGATCGAAATCGACTCGAATTTTGCCCGGCCTTGTGTATCCGCTATATTTTTAGATGGGATACCGATAAAATCTATAAAAACGACGTTTTCCCTTCTGACAAACGTGACTAAAAATTACTGGTAATTTGTACACAGCATAGTCATATATTATACACTGTTTTCACTTACTTTCGGTGTTCGATTCCGAGACGAATGCCACGTTGGCTAGCGTTTGAAAAATAGCGTGGAATTCGCGGGGAATCGCGATTCGCGGGCAGATCGACACACCGACGCGCTACGACTGCCCGCGGGGTAACGTATTTCGGACCGGAGTACCGCGGAGTACACGTGCGCATGGCCAGACGGCGTGTTGGTTATTCGGTCAGACGGCGCGGCGGCAGGACGACTACCTGTTGTCGATCGAAGGCGACGCGTAAAGTCGAGACGGGGGAAAAAAATTGAAAACCGAAACGATTACCTGCTTTTTAAGTGATTTCGATGGTTATCGTTGTACTGTTGTGAAAAACGGTTTTCTCGTTCTAAGACGAGAAAAAAAAAACGTTGATTTTTCTATAATTTTTTGTTTTTGTTCCGACCGTTTACTGTGACCGTTGGCGACCTTGTGCGTTTCGGGTATCCCGTGTAATACACGTTTTTCGATTAGATCGAGTGTGTATTTCGCTTTACCTTTGTCCATCCGACGCGTCCGTTTTTCAGTTAGTTGTAAATCGTTGTTTTCCAATAATACGTATATGTAACTTACGTCGCGTATGGGGGCAAAATCGCTAACAAACTCGAAAAACACGATGCGTCGTTTAGATCCGGATCACGTACGTATATTCGGAACTAGAAATGGTTTATTATTTCTTTGAAGTTATGTTTTATTAGTTTATGTTCTATAACACGTACGACGCATACAGTATAAACAGCGTAGAGGCTGCACTTATCAATCAGTTTTGAGTGCGCGAAACCTTCCGGCTTTACGAATGAGGGTGATTGATGAACGTGGAGGATGAATAGAAAAATTCCCACGTTAAATCGGTCAATGTTTTTGACAAATGTGATTTTGTAAAATAATGGAGAAAACCGCTGCGGTGAACAGCGTAAACGTATAATAGAGAGGTATTATTACGAGTGTCTGGAGACGACGAGTGTCGGCTTTATTATTTACCCTTATTAACATTTTATTAGAAAATACATTTTTGACTTGGCGCTAGGTCCTATTTTTATTATTATTTTTTTTTTTTTACTACACGTACGAGTTTACGAATGGTTGGCAGGTAATGTCGCGTTTTATGTAGGGTATTTTATATATTAAACAGAACACAGCAACGGCTCGAATATTAATATTTTCCACGCACGCGGACGTAGGCACCCTTATTGCGGCACAGGCTTTCAGGCTGTTAAATTGATTTATTGTAATATTTTCCGCTCTCCGCATTAAAGTTTGTTGAAAACAAGAACCATTTCCCCCTTTTACTCCGCTCGCTCCGTCTTATATATACGGGTAGTTGGTCAAAATTCGGCGAATCTACGCATCGAAAAGCATATTTTTTTTTTTAGCCCAAGCATAAATCTATAGCGACATATAGAAAGGTACAACGTAAAACTATCCATATGTTACTCGTGTTAGTAGAGGTTAACGTATAGTATTTAGATTTCTCTGATTTAAAACAATCGATTCGGTTTACCGATAACGACTATTTCTGAATCTATTCTCGTTTAAAATTTAGTTTACGAAAAAAAATACTTGGTTTGTGTTTGATACTATATTGAAACGTTATCATTGCCAATACGTCGACAAAATTGAGTTGAAGCGGTTAGATATACTACTTGTTATATTGTACGACTACATAGGTAATATTCTTTTAGTGCAGCATACATTACGTTTTTTGCAACTGTTATTAAAAATTTCAATTCCAAAATGGCAATGTAGGCACCTATGTTTATAACTGAACATCGTTTTAGTGTGATAAACATCGCACTAACTAAAACATTGAACTAATAAACATCGCGCACGTGACGACATTGTCGAGTAACTATATAAAATACAAAATGTTAATCTATAACATAAGCTACCCGAGCAATTTTCTGTTAAAATAAACAAGCGAAACCATCATAGTTTTTAACATTTCTGGCAAGGCATACAATTATAATGCTCGTAGATTTTTTTTTTGTTTGTTTGTTTTAGTTCAATTGTATGTACCTATTAAATTGATCAATAGTTTTTTTTAAATATTTTTTATACCAATACAAAGGTTAATATTACCACTTATTTTTACTTTTTATACATTGTACTATTAAATTCTAAATGCAAAATATAAAACAAGATAAAATTATTTACTGGCTATTAAGTTATGTGAAATCGATTGATATGCCTTTCGTACGTAAGTGTAGTATAGTCACCATTATAAAAGTCACAAGAAAATGTACATATGTACACCCATACTTACCTATGTTACAAATACGTTTTATGTAATATCAAATTTTAAGATAATTATGATACTTTTGTGCGACAAAATATTAAATTGTCTAATTAAATAAGTAATGTATTAAATGTTTTCTTTTTTCAAATTTAAATTTAATAATAACTCGATACTTTTTCCATTTTTCCCGCGAAACCCCTTCCGAGAAACAGTATTGTAATAATCTACTAGAAAACAAAACTTTTAGTGATTCTTTTTATACATTTAAAAAAAAAAAAACTCAAAAGACAAAAATAAAATTTTTGAGCATTTATTTATAATTGAATCTTAAATGACGTCAGATATTATAAAAGTACCATCGTTATTATTTACTTATTACCTATTTTCAAAAAATTATAAAATTACTGCGATCTTCCTAGGTTGACTAACAAATAATATTTGTGAACCATAGTGTACCTACAGCGCCCTCTAAGACATTATATAAATTTTGTTTTCGCAGATGATTTCCCAGTAGATGGCACTAAGTATTACTTGACACAAATAATTATATCGATTGTAATTTTTAACAAAAAAGCACAATCTATTTAAAGAAATAAATTTTTTTTTTAAATGGCATACAATTAGAAAGAAAAACTGAAGTTCTTCAAACTTAATGCATAATGGTAGTGTGTAAGTACAACTACAACAGCTTGTTTTGCGTAAATTAAAATGATAACACAACCTGTTAATTATTATAAAATGTTTTGTATTTTAAATAAATACACAGATAATCATTACAACATATACTTCATTACTATACAACAGTTATCAACAATACCTAAACAATAGATAATTAATTAACATTTATTATACACATATATTGTACATAACATACATAATCCATACATATTTTACATTTATATCAATGGGTACATAAAATATATAAACGATAGACGGATTTCTTAAAACGATCAAATGTTGCACATGCAAATATTGTAAATAATACCTAGGAATTAGCCTGCATATGAATTTGGGACGCAACATAGGTTTAAAATATAGTATAGTTCTCGTTGTATTTTAAAAAATGGATTTGATATTATGATATTTCCACAAATGTAAAATAATTTTTCTAGAAGTGGTTTTAAGATAGTAAAATGTTTGTTTTTCGTACAGCAGTTTATAACTACACTCTTGTCTTTTAATAATATTGGTACTACTCACTATTTGAGAGATTTTTTTTGTTTCGTTGCATTGATTAATTCATGTATGATGATTTATTATTATAATATATATTAATTGTTGGTATAAATTCATATAGTATAGTTTCACAGCGATGGTTCACAGTTATTAAAAAATTGAAAAATAATAATTTTAATTTAAAAACTTTGGAATGTCTTCAAAAATATTGAACAAATAACAAAACAAGACAAAGTTTTGCATCTACAATGTATTATTGATTCAATGGTTGATCATAACTATTAATAAAACCATTTTGTCGGTGATTTCAAATACTTAACCACGAATTTGTGTTTAAAGCACGTTTGTATTCATACTAACAAACATGTTAGTTGATTTTATAAAAAAATGTCTTTTGGGTAAGTGGGTTTAAAAAAAAAATTGGCTTTATTTGAAAAAAAATAACACATTTATATAAAACAATATTTATACCTAAAAAATGCGATTTTCGACGATATTTTATAGAATAAGGGACGTGTACAACTTTCAGTTTAATTATTACAGTTGGCAAAATATAGACTATAAATAAATACTACATACATATACTTATAAATACTTAGTGATTTAGAAACAACATAAAATTCTTACTAGATTATTTTTGGCCAAATATTTGTAAATATCACGATTTTTCATAAACAACAATAAAGTAAATATGACGCCTATATACATATTGTAACAGTATAAATCAAACATTTGACATTTTGACAGACGCAACGAAGATAATCCTGACGGTCAGTAAGTATATACATAAATAAATTATTTTCCAATAGAATAATTTCAACAAATACAAACAACAAACAAACTATACCTATATGTAACAGAATGGGTAGTGAAAAAAAGTCAAAATGCATTTACATTTTCACTTTCAAAAGTTATAAATACACGCGAATAGAGCTCATTTGTTTTGGAATATTACACACGCAATCTTTTTAATTAAACGCGTGGCTGAAACGTGTGTGTTTTAACTGAAGAAACGTCTTCTTCGAGCATGGTAAAACTAAAAACAATAATCAAAACGTTTTCAAATATTATGCAAATAATTTATAAATATATTATACAGGTACATTTTAAAAACATATTTTGTTTTTGATATAACATAGTTGAGCACGTATATTAAAACATAATAACTATACCGAAACAAGAGAGTCTACTCTAATCGCGAAAATCGCGTTGACTTCTTCGACCGGTCTCGATGAAATAAAATTATGGAGAAAAATAATAACGTATGACGAAAAACATAACACAAAACGTTGACATTAATATGACTTACTCGTACGTACATACTATTATACAGAGTAACTTGGAAAGTGATACCCTATTAGGTATAATACTTAAATTCGAATAATTAAAAAAACATTTTTAAATAATATTCTAGTTGTGTTCAATTTCAATTCATCGATGTTGTCGAGACGTGTATTTCAAAAAAAAAAAATTACTGTAACTATCCGAGTATTATCGTTATCAAATTTTGAGTATGGTTTCATTTGGTTTACAGTTAATATTTGCGGACTATGTAACAATATTGTTGTTAGCTTTTGGTAACACGTTGGGCAATAAAAAATAACGTTTTGAATTATTCTTCTAAATCTGCGGACAACACCGTCGCATTTCAAACAAACAAATTAATAATAGAAACGCAACATAACGAAAAATCCCAAAATTACGTCGTACACCAATCATCGGTTATAAACGCTAAATAACGGTTTTTATCCATCAACGGATAATAATATGTAATGTAGGCGTACTTTCGTGTAGATGTTTATTGTTTAAGTACCTAGGCAGGTACAAAATATGTGTTTATAATTATTTACTGTAAAAAACGTTTTTCTAG
The DNA here is from genome assembly GCA_017140985.1 of Hormaphis cornu. NCBI lineage: Eukaryota > Metazoa > Arthropoda > Insecta > Hemiptera > Hormaphididae > Hormaphis > Hormaphis cornu. The sequence goes on along the minus strand of CM029358.1, from coordinate 35,075,416 downwards.
TCGCAAGATTATAATATTGTTATACGTCATGAACGTTAGGTGTAGCGGCGGTTGTTGGTCGGTACAAATTTTCGATTGCCATAGTCGGCAAGAGTGACCACTTACAAATTGATCAGTGAAAAATACATCGTTTTATAGCCTATCTATATTCGTGGTAAAGTCGAATTCCGTAATGAACCGGACAGTGTTGTAAAATTCAACCGAAGTTCGTTTACTGGAAACCTCTGGTCATAACAAATCCGACCAGAAGGTTCAAGCGAGGTGCAATCATACGACCAGTAACGATCGGTTCGAAAATCGTAGCTATTACAACGTAACTATATGTAATATGTACTTTAAAGGCGTTGGATACCCCTTGGAGGAGATATTATGTACGGACCGCAATAAGCTAGAAAATAACTAAGACGCTTTAAGTTACCCGTTTTCAATTCTGTAAAAACATTTGAATACCTACCTGGCTCGACGGCTCTGTTCTCTGTCGTGTTGGAAACGGAATTTCGATTTTTCGAATCAATGCGGTGCAAAACTTTTAAAAACTGCGAAAAATCCGTTATTCGAGACGGTTTTATAGTAAGAAAAAGAGATTCGGCTTGCTAGAGACGAAAACTGGTCATTTTCGCTTCTTATACAGAATCGAAACGAACGCCCGCAGTTTTAATTGCGATTCGTATGTGCGTGCACTCCAAAATTACAAAATGTCCCACCTGATTTGGGCCGATATATATTGATTAGTTTGATCTGAAAGGTGCTGGGCGTTTGTTTTTTGCTTCTAACCGCGACGACAACAACAACGAAAAACCGTATCTACATAACAACTCCTCGGAACCATTGTCCAACGTTAAGCACGATTTGATAAATTTTTACAAAAAATTTCGTTTTGATCACACTGTAGTTATTTTTTTTTTTTGGAACGAGACAGATCAGATTAGATTAGAGTTCCACATTTTCGGCGGTATACAATATAGTATACGGCCGTCACGCGGCCGGGCCGTTCGTCCCCGTCGCGCGCTCGACCGCGGGCTGTTCCAACTTTGAGTCGTCGACGGCTTCGGCGGAAGGCCGCGGGACAGTCGCTGGCCGTTTTCTGACGCGCCCGCGCCGCGGCCGCCTGTCCTCCGCCGGCGTCCGCTGCATCTCGCCGCTCATCGTGCTCACCGACAGGCACTCGCGCACCGTCTGCAGCACCAGGCCCACGCGCCGGTCGATGGCCGCCAGGTGCGGCTCCCACAGCACGGGCGCCAGCGGGTCCTCGGCCGTGGACTCTCGCATGTGCTCGCTGAGCTTCTTCCCGTTGTGGAATCTGAAAATCACGGGCAGTCAGACGTCAGCAGAGTGTTTTCGGATTACGAAAAATAAAAAAATATCATCGTTTTCTCAAAAACACGCTCAACGCGAGTACAGCGAGACGTGGACGCGCCGAACGAAAAAATATGGAGGCTTTAGAAAAACGAAAAAGAGAATGAAATGGACGGAAATCGCGAAAACAAACGACGAACGACAGACAGACACTGTCGGTCAAAGAGGAAAGAACCTTTCTGAGTTTATAAGATCGAGGCGATGGAGTACGCCAAGACGTGTGAATGAATGGAGAACTCAATCATACATGGAGGGTAACGCGGAAGAGGCAGACCAAGAACTATAGTACTAGTCGGGTGATGAGGAAGTCGTACAAGCGACTCAAGGATAAGGCGCGAGACCCTGGGTCGTGGAGAAAAAATTTTTTGCAGCTACGGGTTGAACGGGCACTGTTGAGACAGTCGCGACTGTTTTAAACAGTCATCTCGTCCATATCGACGTCTACAAACGCCCAATAATTCGGGTTCGTTATTACGTAGGTACAGTATAATACGTTGCTCAGTAAATGTGTTATCAACTTTGTGAAACTATATAGCCCGTGATAAATAAAAATATATCTTCGAAAATCCCAACGGCTCAATTGGAAATGGAAAAAATCCGTTTTTATTCGGCCGATTGCGGTTAGAGAAATAATTTAAACGGTTAACAAAACACATGTTCTTGCCGTATTGAACGGAAATAAAATAACCCTGCGTTTGATAACGGGTATTTTGAAACGTGTTATTTTCAAGGATCCCTAAAAAAAAAAAAAAAACAAATAAGTCTGTAAGATGGTGTTATAAAAAGATATGCGTGTTTCGTATACCCCGTGCGAAATTTACTTCCATATTATTAGTTTTACGAGAAAATATTGAACGCCAACAGCGCTCCGGAGTTTTCCGAAACCAATTCCAAATAAAAAGGCCGTTGTTTTCGCGTGGCTCGATTACCGAGAAATGACCCAACGTTTAAACTTTTCACATATAAAAGTTTTTCTTCAAATTGACTTTTCCAACGATTATATTATCCGACGCAACACTTTTATTGGTCTAAGATTGGTCGGGCATTACATTTGAGTTACAATCAGTATCACGTTTTATATATTTGTTTTATCGGAATGAAGTTCACCTGAGGAGGTTTCGTTCTTAAAAAATCAACAAACAAACAAATGTATAAAACATACCTAAGTTATATTAAACCGACTGTTTTTCGTTGACATTCTACACAATGTAATACCATATTACGTTCAAAGTTATTTGAAATAAATATAATATAAATCAACATATATCTAGGTCTTAAAAATTATTATAAAATATTATGTTTGATATTTTCTGCTGCAACACATACACGAAATGGCGAACGTAGAAACTAATATAGTTATTATAATATGCTACGACCTACGATGGTCTGCAAAGGACACACACATTTATAGTAATTTTATTAAACAATCTATTCTTGTTTTACAGTTACAAGCGTAATAAAAACACTTAAAAAAAATGTAAAACAAATTTAGAATCATTAATAATTACGAAAATTACAATCGACAGCTGTTAATTATTAGAGAAAATCAATTTAACGAAATAATTTCATTTAAAGTCAGTTGGTACCATATTAGCCGTGTTTAATTAAACATTATTTTTTTAATAGCCTTTGAACTAATGATTTGTATGTACCGCGGTATACAGTGTAATTAAACTATAGAAATTCGTTTACGAAAACGTTAAATAAAATTTAATGTGGTGTAAAGAAATATTGTATTACAGGGGCACAAAATTAATATCCTGAATTCATTTTTAGTACACCTACCTATGTATTGTTATACGAAATCGTACAACGGTAAAGCGTGTAACGTGATTTGATTGCGCCGTAAAAAGTTAAGAACGAATAATTAAAACCACCCAAGTTTAAATGAAGTAAAGGTCACAATACAACGATAATTTTTTATTCCGTCAATTCCTGATATTAAACTCGTATCAACTCTCGTATCCACCAATATTGCAATGACTATCAAACGAGTAGCGAGTAGCATGGTCTTGGTAGATAACGCAATAACATTTACATTCTTAATTTGTATTTTATTTCGTAAAACATAACAGGCCGAGTCCCAGAAATCATAAGATATATACATTTTATACTAAGAAATATTACGTAAACATAAATAATCACACGGAAACTAGACTTATATGTAGAAAGAATGGTCAGTATTCGCTATACGCACAAGACGGACGATTGGTGAGTTAAGATGGTAGTTAGAAGAAGAGAACGGAATATAAAAAGGGACAGATGACGGTGTACGGCGGTCATTAAAAGAGATTCGAGACAGTGATTCGGTGCTGTCGATTTTAGAGGAAAGTAAGTTGTATAAGAATAACATCTTGGCTGAGTGTCGACGATTAGCGAGAAAAAAACATAATATTTTGATTCACCACCGAGATCTCTGGGAAATGACCTTTTTTGTTTTTTCATTATGTTGTGTTCATAAGCCGGAAAATTCAACTACAAAAAACTAATAAATTTGATAGTTTTTACAATTCTAAAAATGCTAAATCTTAAATCTTCAGCGTTGTTGAATCATAGAAATCTAAAAAAAAAGTCATTTCTTTGTAAATTCAACGGTGATTTTAAATCGGTGTTTATATTTAAAAATGGTTCCAAAAATGTAATGATGAAAATAGTGAACAGTTTTCGTTGTTTGTGATTTTATATAATTATACTCCGAGATTACAAAATGGTGGACGTAGATACTTTGAAACAGTGAATTTTTAGTTTAATTTGAAGGGTTACCTACCCAACCTTTAGGGGATTTTTTCATTGCTTCTAATCACAAAAAAGTACTTATAATGAGTTGCCTGTATAATAATAACTCCTTAGAATCATCGGGTATGCAGACAAATTAAGGGGCACGATCGTGCCTAATTTTAAGGAGCAAAATGTAGGCAACTCGTAGTACATCGATACGTTTAAATGGACGAATTTTCGAAAAAAGTTCTCCGGTCTCGCAACATATTTGAATTTTTATTTTTTTTTTACAAAAAATAAGAAAAATTTCTACACAGCGCAGTGAACATTTTATTCTATTGATAAAAACCACGAAAAAATTAGTTTTAAAAAAAAAAAACAAGAAAAAGAAACAGAATTTGAAAAGTCGAACGCGTCCTTTATCTTTCCGAAAAAAAACAATAATTACGTCTTACGAAAAGCAATATTTATATTGTATATTTTGACTGTATTGTTTGCGTCGTGTTGTGGTATTTATGAAAACATTTTGTTCGAAAAAATAGCGGCCGCCGTTCCGGAGCCTTGAAATCGAGAGGGAACGCATTTTCACCGTCGAACTTATCGCGGTAAATTCAGCCGTGTCCAAGTCGGCGTTCATCAATTAGTTATTAACACTTATATACCGTTGACGACGAATGCGAAATGGCACCGAACCGCGAAAGCAACGCGTCGATTTATACGCGTTAGTCCGCGGCGATCGAAACAACGGTTTTGCGGTTTTTCGATGTTTGCGGATGTAAAAAAAAAAACGATACGCCGAGAGAGATTTTTCTCGAACGATTTACAACGATCCCGGAAACGTGCTAGGACCGTCATAAACGAAATCGGTTCCTAGTTTCTTACCCGTTTGGATTTTGGTTTTCTGCTGGTACTCCGAGTTTTCGAAATATGCTTTCTGTACACAAAATATACCGTATATTATTACCCCCAAGTACAGAATTCACTTTATGGTTTTCGCATTCCTATATAACGTCGAACAAAATAATTTACTACACCACGCGGGTGTTCTACGTTGACAATACGAGTGCCAAACATATCGAAGGGTCCTAACATTGTTGTCTTTTTCGCACAAGATTTGTATAAAATAAAAATGTACTGATCGCACATAGGTAGTCCCCGTTAGACCAACGTAATGATTTGTACCTACGATTTAGATAATCGTGGCGTGAAAAACGCTTTACGGAAAAATGATTTACGACTATTCTTCGTCAATATAGGTAGGCGCCATGCCAATAGGTACCATAAAAAAATACTAACTCGGACCGTCTGTGATTAGAATACAACTCGAAAATTTTAGGCAGTAACGCTATATTTTATGTGCTATTTCCCTGAACGATTTTTAAAGTTTACTGAACATCCGTCAACCATGTACGCGAACTTTAAGAATCGGAGGTATTCGGATCATCGTCCCGCTAAAAAAATTGACTTGTTCAGTACAATCGAGAAACGTAAATAATGTTTTTAATTTTTTCAGAAGGTACTATAGTATTATTAATCAAACGATACGACAGGTAGGTGTACAATTATTTTACGGGTAGAACTTTTACTCGTATAGTTTACGTTGTCTGCACGACGACGAAGACATCACTTTTTTAAACGGTCGGATGAAATTTCGTCAAAGCCGACACGCAATACACGTTTATTTTACGAACATTTTCTACTGACTTGCGTTCATTTAATGAAATAATAAACGAAATTTTTACAACAGCCGACGAAATTTCAACTATTCCGCGTTAAATAGTGATCCGCGGTTTTCGGGCGCGCGTAATCGGCGTACACGTTCTACGTTTCGGCTGGTTTTCTACGTACCTGGTATTATTGTTATTATTCGTGCGTTGATTGCGGGTAACGTACGTTCGAACCAACGTGGATTTTTTTTTATTACCGAGCGGTGGGTACGCGTTTTTACGGTTTAATACGCGGATTCGAGTACTCTGTCGCGTACATTTTGTACCGCGTGTTCGAATCAGGACTACTATACAGGAAAATCGTTTCGTGCACGATTTATCGGAACCGATGACGATAATAATCGAGCGCGAGATGATAAAATATACAAAAGCGCCGCCGCGTGCTCGCGCGAGAGCTGCTTTCCGTCGGTCTCTTTGTGTTTTCGCTGAATATATATATATTCTCGTCTACCCAGCGTGTTTGCCGACGCCTCGTAATGGCTTTTTTCGACCTCTTATAACCGCGCGGACCGACGTTTGTCTAAGACCCCCTGACCAACCTAGGGTATAAATTTTGAGGTGGTACACGACGCGGTGGACCCGGAACAGCACACACCGCTGGATATTATTGTTGGCACGCGGCCGTCACCGTCAGCAGCTATCCTCCTGGGGGCCCACCCCGCGCGCGACCGACCGACCACTCGCTATATCTCGAGTCTCGGTAAACGTCCGGTCAGGGCCGGAAATTCGCGAAGGGAATAGCGGGCGATATAGCAGCGAATCCGTAAATATTGTCGTAGTGGTGCGGTCGAGGGCGAAAGTCTCTCTGAGACACGCCTCGATAACGTACAAGGGTTTGAGTCGATTTCAGTGTAGTTAGGTAGGTAGGCACCTACGCTGTGTGTGTGTGTGTTCAAACGGATAAAACTGGAAGAATCGTTCGCCACGACGTATGGTAATTTTTTTCTAGCGCGGAGCAGAGAATGTCGCGTGAAAAAAAGCCGTACAGAACGAACGCATTCACGCGGTTGATCTTTTCACTAATACACATAAAACTGATCGTATCTCGTGGTTGTAGAAACTCGATTTCGCATGAATATCATTATTGTGTATTTTGAACACTCGATATTTCGAAAAAAAAATGCTCGAAAAATATAAAAATAATTTTGTCCAGCTATATACGAATCACTGCGGCGCGTCGGTCCGATTGCCCCATCGGATACCATTGCCAACTAACCACAATAGTCGCGTACAAAATATTACCTCACCGCTGTTGCCGACCATTCGGGAACGCTCAAAACGGCGGAAATCATATCCGTTCGATGTTATCCGTCCTATCGATACCACTGACCTAACCCAACTGACCCAGTGGCGTCCGTTGAGGGCAACCCGCGTGTCTTTTTTTTTTAAATTGTGTGGTGAATTGCGATTTTCAGGGTTTTGAGCACACGTATCACTTTTTCTTTTAGGTACGACACGAGAAAATGTTTAACCGTCTTGTGAAGCCCGAGACGAACATACGCCGCCGACCCGACCTACAACCTACCTGAGCAAATTCTCGAGCGTCGACTTGCGTATGTGACAGCACTGTATGATCGGCGCCAGTATGCTGAGCTCGTCGTGAAACGCCTTGCCGAACGCGCGGCCGTGGTCCAGATGAATGGGAAACGAGTCGTTGCCGAACAGTGTGAACGTTTCGTAATGATGGCGGTCCATGTTGCCCATGAGGAAATCGAGCACGGACAGGTCCATGATGTCCAGCATCCGGCGGCCGCTGCTGTACGGCGGCACGCTCCTGATCAACTCGCAATAGTTCGGATCTGCAAAATTGGCGACGATCAACGACGTCATTATAACGAAAAATTGTCGAACAGAATCACCGATGACTATAAATTATATTTGTTAGTTACTTGCACGGGAAGTGAGAATCCGTTTTCTCTTATCTGAATGTATAACCGTTTTAAGTTTTTAACCGATAGGTGCGGTGTTTTTTTTTATTAAAACAGAATTTCCCGCGATTGTGTCATATAAAAAAGAACAATTATTCCCATCATACACATTTTTGAACCTTACAAATATAATACAAACGTACCGTTTGAACTCAACTGCAATTCATCTTCCAGAGTTTTCGTGAAATGTGTAAAATAACTTATTGTATTTTACGAGTTGGGCGTGATAACTGCTCGAGACGTATCGAACGTATTCTAACGATAGGGAAAAAAAATTTTTTTTTGGCCGAAGACGAATTCGAAATAATGATTTTCAACAAAATACTATCACACGAAACTACTTTAAAATGTCATCTTTGTTAAACGTTTGAAAGAGTTGGTAATTTATAACCGTTCGTGTGAAAACAAAACGACATCAAGTCATATCCATCAGTGCGATGCGTACATATTTTATATTTTCACTGAATATGTCGAATTGTGTTGGCGTACGTAAAAATTATGAAAACATTTTATACATTACGCGGCCGTAAGTAAATTTAGGCGATTTTTTTTTTTTACTTCATTAATGTAATATAATTAAGTGTCGTGTTAGGTATTCAATTATTTTATGAACATGAGCGGTTCGTACGTAAGAATTTTCGAGCACTGGTTTGTGTGCAGGTTGTAAGATTGTTTGCGACGCCAGCAATTAAATTTGAAACCAAAAATGGTTTTTAAATGCTGTTACGTTGTTGTGCACCATGAAAAAACAAAACAAATTTAATTTTCTCAACAGGCGTCCGTACTAATAATTAGGTATGCAACGAGCCAAATATGGATAAGTGTAGGTTGGGGGCACGTGTGACGTGGAACGAAAAATAATAATATGTTATGTCAAGTAGAACAATACGTTTAAACGTAGAAAATATGCACTTCATATTAAATACCGGCTCGTTTATTGAAAAAACAATTTCAACAATTTTCCTTTCTACAGCGGAACAATAATAAGGTACAAACATTGAATTTTTACTTATTATAAAACATAAATTATATTTTATTTTCATTTAAATGCTTTTTAGGTTGTACCTTGAATGCCTGATTGTACTCCTGCGTATTCCATAACGACATCAAACTTTACACGAGTATTAGGTACTTCTTATGAAATTTTTTTGACTTCAGAGAGTATAATAGTTATTCTTTCAGAATATAAGACCAAATCTCTGAAACCATATATTGGTTTTAACGTAATATTTTTTTTTAAATTTTTATTTCCAAATGAAATCCGACCTAACGTCACCCTGATACCCATTCCTTGTTTTTCACACATTTCCAAAATTTAAAAAGTTACCGTCAATATGAAAAAAATGTATAAATTAAAAAAAAAACAATAAAACAAACGTGCTTTTCACAAAACAGATTTGGTTATTTAGTCATTACATCCAAAATTATTCTGGTAATAAATTACGTTTTACATGCATCATATACACCAAAACGTTATTGATAATTTTAAATTAATTAACAAATTTATCGTTAACAAATTTTAATCAATAAAATTAAATGATTTACGATATAATATAATACAATATGTATCATATGTATATAATATAAACTTATTTACAATCAAACTACGCAAGCGCGTACTTAACGAAATTATTTTACCGCTACTACTAAAATTTATAAAACATAATATATTGTAATTAAAAAGTAATACCATTTGTCTACTTTATTTACTTTTAGGTAAACTATAGTGGAAAACGAATACTTAAAGATAATTCTAAAAAAATTAACGTAATCAACGTTCGTAACTCTAAATATTTCATTAAAAATAATGTTATTATTCTGAACGCAAAGTTGTTTAACTACTTGTTGAAGTGCGGTTTTTGATTGTATAATAATTTATTATAAAACCTACAGGTACACATTATTTAGTAATTGGAATTTTGAAATTAAAAGAGTGGATATTTAATAAGTAATGTTAACGTATTTATTATTTTGTTAACACCCTTTGCCTATATATACTGTATACACAAACGCAATCAAACTTCATACTATTATGTAAGTGAAATATCAAAATAAAACGTCAAACCGTGAATTAATGAAATCTCAAATCAAGTATAGTATACAGACTTGTTTAAATAAAATTATAAATTCTCGCCGAATAAAAATCGATATTAGCAAATGAGAAAGTTCACCAACAAAAAGTTGTTTAACTGCATACCAAATTAGTTATAAACAAAACGTATGTTAAATGTTGTTTTTGCACAAAAACACCATTACAATATTGTTTTACGTATTTATCCGTTGTTATTTAATCGTTCCAAGTCACATTTATGAATGAAATATTAAATAATCAGTTATTAAAACACTATTAAGTAAACATACAATTTACTGTATTATCTTTGTGGTGTTATTATAGAAAAATTTAAACATTTTTTTAATACTGTGCCTACTATATAGATGTATTATTATTGTAAGATAAATAAATTGATAACTAACAAGTGGTTATTACAGTTATAGAGTAATTAATACATTCGTAAATAACATTTCAGTTTAAAACACATTTTTCTAGTTATATTACAAACACGTTATTTGTACCTAGCAGTTATGGTCAATATGTAGTATGTAAGTATAAATAGATGCATAATAACAGTATTGTTGGTCTTTCATAATATTATATTATAGTTGTTAGTCATTAAAAAATCATTAAAATATGTATTATTTAATAAAACTAATATCGGATCCAAAATTGAATAAACACAAATATAAACTTCATTTTAGTTTTCTTGTAATGTGTTAAAAAAAAAAAAGTAAGCTATTTTATGAAAAAAGTAATTTTTTCTTGTATAAATTATAATTTTTGCTAATTATCAGTGACAAATCAAAACACGAAAAATTAGTTTTTATTTTGTTCATAAATAATTAGTTCACTATATTTTATAGGCACATGCATTTGATGCTAGAGAGTAAAAAGTTGTTTTCTCTAATACATAAATAGTATGTGAATGCTTAGTATAGTAAATAATTATCGACGTAACAATTAACATTTTAGCATGTAAAAGTTTTGGTAAGGAATTGATTTTTATTATTAGTTTTACTGAAACCACGAGTCAAAAATTTATAATAAGGGAAAACATTATGCAATTAAAGATTAAATAAAAAAAAAATTATTCACCAACGGTGATCCTACATAGCTTACTGGCTTTTTGTAAGTCATTGGTTTGAGTGAGTAGCTGTTCTGAGGAAGAGAATTTAACTGAATTAAGTGCAAAAATTTTTAAAGTTAAATCAATACCTTAAAAAAAAAAAAAAACGATTCTTAACCAACAGCGTCGTACTAAATTTGAAGACAACTAATAAATACTTTACTTTATTAAATTGAAGAGATCTATTTTTACCGAAACTATTTTCGTACGATTGTCGAAACTTCACCTTCATAAATCAAATGATAAAATAATAACGCCAGTAGTACTTGCTAGTAAATAACAGAAAAAAAATAATTTTAAAAATGTCAGCATGACGCAATTAATTTGTGCACTAACTGTATAAAACGAATAAATTTTATTAATTTTTTTTTTTTTTCAACATTTTAAGGGGTCAATTAAAAAGTTGAAAGTACTTAGTTTAGCTTTTCCGTTTCACCGCGATGAATACATTTTCTTATAAATTAAATTTTCAAGATTTAACTGAAAATTATAATCATATTATTACTGGCCGTATTGTTTTTAACGCGCACTTAAAGACACAACTCCTTAGCTATTTATAAATTATCGGCACAATAATATATCAGAATCTGTCAGATATATATATATATATATATATTATTACGATTTTTGCATTCGGCTTCTGCAATTACTGGCAACTCGAGGCAAAAATATCCTTTTTTTTTTTTTGAAACATATGGTTTATAAATACACAATCAATTATACGTATTGATACATCGTGTTTATGTGAAACTTATAGTGCAAAATGATTATTTTTTCAATGACTATCAGCGTTCTTCCGTATTAAACACGCGTCTCCTCGTAATTGTAAGTTTTGATTAAGCAACCACTACGTAAAATAAATGCCCATAGAGAGTGTTAATGGTGAACACTATTAGTCGTTGATTTACAACTGACGATTTTCCCACTACAACTAAATTGTTATTGTGCGTCAAACACCTCGCGTTGACCAGAATCCTCAGCAGACCTGCACTTTTAATACTTTAAAAAAATATTACGATACAATAGTTATTTTTTTTTTTTTCAACTAACCTGTTTCCCATTTCGCTTTTCTCCGTTTGTGGTAGCTGCGTCGCCACGGATGCCTCCAAGTCTTGCGTTCCAAAACTTCTTGGGACGGCAAATACGCGGCGAAGGAGCCCTCTAACGTGTCCGGGTCGCCGCACACGGCGTGCGAAGTGTCACAGTAATACGAACACTGGCCGTGGAAGCACATGTTTTTGTCGGGCGACACGAAGAATGTTTTAAGCAGATCGGACGACGTCACCTGAGCCATCAGCTCTGACGTGATGTTCACCAGTCTGCCGCTGACCGGCATGGCTCTCCGAAACCCCAGTATCCTGTGTGACGAACATTGTAAGCGTGATGGTAATTGATTACAATAACTTTTGCACGAGAGAGTTCCTCGAAAGTATAAAAGAAAATTTGAAAATTACGTGTTTGATAACGCAAAACGCGAGTAAAATGTTGACATTTTTTTAGGTTCTATACATAAATTTTACCACGTCCGTCTCGTTGACATCGTTTTTCACCAGCAATCAGCGTGTAATAAAACTATCACGAATCGGCATGATAACTTTCGATTAAGCATTCGCTGTTTGCCGGTTGAAAAAAAAATTAAATTTTTTACCATTTTACTCGACGATTGTCGAGACGATTATTCGTAACTTATAAACGATTACGTTTAAGATTCATACGTCTTTTTAACGATTTGAATAAAACATGCGTTTATGGTCCGATCGTTGTGCGTTTAGTTTCGATTAAACTTTCTCTAAGTTGAAAATTAACGAAACTGTGAAAATGAGCAAAACGTTCTATAAATTCACGCGAAAAAAAATGTTTCTAATCGATATCGATTTTTTCCCGTGAAAATGTCAAGAAGGTAGTTGGAGCACTTTTAGAAATTTCGGATCATATCTTTCATAAAAACGTTTCTAAAATGTTCTATCAATGTAACGTATTGAATTATTTAGCTACATCATTAGGGATTATCATATTATACTCGAAACAAATAATTTGATACACGTATATATTGTACAACGTACATAATAATATGACGTTATAATCTTCTTATGTGATCGCGGGTATAATTATTAGGCTCATAGTTTCAATAAAGCTTTAACAATGAATGACTAGCGATCGAATGTACTACATAATTCAAAACAATACGAAACAACAAGTCAACTGTAGTACACGTATCAGTTTACATAGGTAGTTGTTGAACGATAATAATTCAAACAGGTTTATTTAATCCGTTGATCCTTTGAATTAATCGAATTACAAATTATCATATAAATACTGTGTATTATGATGCAGTTTATAAAGATTCATCGATGCCATAATTCATTACAAAGTCAGTCAAAAACGTTAAAACAAAATTTAAAAATATTATATCACATAGATTATTATATTTTACGATCAAACGAACACCAAATCTAACTGCAAACGGACGCGAGATTACGAAAATAACAAATGTACAGATGCAGCACGCACATTAACATAGGGTACAGTGTAATAAAGTTTATGTGAAAAACGATGGATAACACAGTAAAATATAATTATTGACCGCTGATAAAAATATCTACGTTGACTTTTAACGCGTGTTGTAGGAGTCTATGATGATACGTGCAGCCTATAATTATGTTTTTTTTTTTTTAGACACAAGCAATAAAAAAAAAAAATTAACGCTGTGTGTCAATAGATCAAAATCATCACAGTTCTCGGTATTTTATTTTGCGATAATCATCAGAAATCGAAACAACAGCACTGAGTATAATTTCTGAGAGTTCTCGCTGTAAAAATCACACTGTTTTCTATGCCGGGCGAAAGAAAAACGTAATGAAATAACGATAAATAATAACGATGGCGAAACGGTTTGAATCGTTTTCCTATCGCGCCAGCGTCTCGCAATGGACACGACCACGATAAAACAACAGTGCTCGGATAAAGAAAAACAGTAGGGTGACGGCGGTTAAATGAAACGTGAAATTTTTATTGAACAATTTAGAAGTGGTACGTTAAATAATTTTTTCTTAACCCGTTGTTAGCGACGTGAAATTTCTAATACTATTTTCGTTGACGTGTGAGCATTTCACTCCCGTCATATTAAAAAAAACTAGTTTTTTTTTTATACGAAAAATAAAAAAATAAAAATGACACTAAACAGGACAAAAGGAAGAACGTGATGAACGTTTTCCCCATATTATATTGCCCATAATATTGCAGATGCAGCGATGCCGCGTATTGGATGCACTGTGACACAGCGATGCCGCAACTCCAATGCACTACAAAATTCGGCATTGTCACTTTGGGATAATACAAACTGTTTGATTAGTTTAAATCATTATTATTTTGTTCCGTGATTGTTTTTGTTAACAAGTCAAAAAAGCGCAATTTAGTTTCTCAGCGATAGCGAATTAGTTTTACAAAGATACGTGTTTTATTTAATATTATTTTTTTATTCGTGTCCGTGACATGCGTAGAGAGCCAGAGGATATTGCTCCGATCTTGACGAGTGAAACGTTTTCTGAGAGCCAAACTTATATCCTTGCTGAACTCAAAGTTTTGCCAAAATACCAAAATGGTTATACTCAAAAAACACAAAAAAAAACTTAGAAAAAAATGGTAAAAAGTACGGTTAGTAAACAAATACAAACAACTAAAGTTTGATACATAGCAAACGTATGAATAAACAAAAAAATAATTGGATTTTCGACGATGGAATTAGAGAACACGAAAGACGTATTAGATTATACAGCTTGCTTGGAATCGTTTTCTCGAATGCAACGATTGCTTCCAGATATTAAATGATACATTCAAACCACAACATCCTCTCTCGATGCGTAGTCGCTACTTCTCCGAACTACCCACGCGACCTTTACTGATTCCGGCTTTTTAATTTTAACACGATAAAATGACGTTTGAATCAGTGGTTCTAAAAATGGCTATTTTGTGTGTAAGCGAATCGCTCATAGCGTCAACAACGACGGGTTAAGGACACACTCCGTACGCACCTTTCAAATCAAACAGTGGAAAATAACGTTTCGTGTGGAACTAATAACACGCGACTGGATCGTGATGTTGTACGTACCTGTCGAGATGAAAAGCGGCGATTTCGGCGTTGTGCCGTTCGTAGTCGGTGAAGTAAAAATGATTGGGCAGCGTCTGCTGGTCTCTGGTGAACCTGCGGAGTTTCGTAAAACACATTGTATTACAAGAAGAGCAAAATTATTGATAATAATAATAACGTATTTTTATATAGGAAGCCAATAAATAAATAGCAATAACAGCGATATGGTCGGAAACTAGTGAAATTAAACGTTTTGACGGGCATTTCATTTCACGACCGACGGCCGTTTTCGACGACGAGCG
Organism: Hormaphis cornu; assembly: GCA_017140985.1. NCBI lineage: Eukaryota > Metazoa > Arthropoda > Insecta > Hemiptera > Hormaphididae > Hormaphis > Hormaphis cornu. The sequence goes on along the minus strand of CM029358.1, from coordinate 35,060,116 downwards.
GGTGATTTCTCGTGTTCCGCAAGTCCTATATTTTTCAACATCATTTTTTTAAATAGATCTTTTACGATCTTTTACTAGCCGACTCTTTCGAAAAGTCGCCTGTGGAAATAATTAACCGCGGGTTTGGACTGAACGCGAACAGTCGAACGTTTTTACGAACGTTGTGAACGTTGTAGAATGTGCTAATAATACAATTCACAAAACACAATATTTATGCTTTGTTACGGATAAATGGAAACAAATTCAATGCCAAACACTATACAGTACATAAACTGAACAAATTCTATAGAAGCGCAACGTGCACAATCAACACGAATAACTATTATTATTACCTTATACACCCTTGAATACAAAAGTTTATAAACTAATTTTGTAGAGGCTTCAGTAAGTGTGCGAGTTGATAAATCAATAACAATTTGGTCCGAAAACTTATAATCGCAACGAAATAAAATTTAAAAAAAAATAATTTTTAAACTATACTTTTGCAATACAAAACATATTAGGTAATAGAATTTATGAACATCAAAGATTTCGAACAGATACCCACCACACCATATCCAATAATTAGGTACGTAGTAAGTAGTAATCAGCGAAGACTTTGAGAGAAAATATTATCACGCTGTTAAAATTTTATACCAGTATAAAAAAACGCAAGGTTAAAATAATTAATACGTTTTACTTTTATTAGGGTTTTTTTTTTTTATTGAAATTGTGCTTAAAATAAAAAACACGAAAATACAAATGTATTAATTTTGTAATTCCCAAAACATAGTCAAAACTACATTATTACCTTTCGGTATCTGCTCTTAATATATTTACTTGGAAAACAAAACCTTCATACCTAACTCTGATTGTGTTTTTATGGCCAATTAATTCTCATTATAAGCATGATGTATTTACAGACGCAGTTTCTGTTGTTACAATTGCGTTCGATTATAACGCGATAAAATTAAGTTATAGATAATATACATACGTAATTTTTCTATATAGGTTAGGTAATGCTTCAAAAACAATGATCAATATTATTAATAACACAACATGAGGAAAACAATCATTACTATACTTATCGGAGGATTAAAAAATGTATTTTTATCGTTATGAATTATTCCACGATTGAGCGTAATTTGGATGATTATTGCTTGAAATAATGAATCGATTTTTTCAACAAAATACAAAAGAGCAAAAACTAACGAAACGCGTTTAATAGCAACGTGAACAAATCAAAAGCTATAATGGTATACAATATAGATGGGTCGGAATAAGTTTTAAAATAATTATGTACAGATTAAACGGATTTATAAATTGTCAACGGCAAAATATTTATAGAATTACGTAAAATAAAGGGGGCGATAAACGTCGAGTGGAATACATTTGACCAATCGTATACTTTTTTATTTACAAAAAAAAAAAATACTCAACACAAACGATAAAACTTGCTTTTAAAGCTTCAACGGGTCCGATTTATTTACAGATAATGGACCCACGAAGTGCTCAACGTCCATTTGCATATATTAAACATTAACGGTTCAATTAACTTCAATTAAGCCACTTAGTTTTGTAAAATTGTGCGTAGATTAATTTTTGAAAAGCCTTTGGTAGATAAAATAACAAGTCGAAACAAGGGTCGTCTCTAAACATTTGTTGTTAGCACACATAAATGATTTACCTCATTGGCTTCATAAGAGCTTTGTCTCCGTTCAAATACTCGATAACGAGCTTTAGTTGCGTGCCTCCTTCTTTTTGGGCTGAAAACAAATTTAAATTAAATAAGCTACATGATAGTTTGCATTGTACGCACCTTGTGAAGGTAAGATATCAATACAGACAAACGATCGAACGAACTTACCGACACTGATGATGGGTAGACCAGCGAGGTTTTTCAAGATTAATGGCACATACGTGTCGTTTTCGGGGTACATTTCTCTTTTTGATATTCTGGAATGGAAAATAGTCAGTACCGTCGTGTTTGGCCTGAAATACAAGTTTTTAACGTACTTTATATAGTGTTATTCACTAACAAATAAATGTAATTGTATTAAGATATTTTTCTCACTATTCATTTAGTACGAATGTTAATTATGCACAGTGTAAGGAACAATGCTTGAATTTTCCCACTAATCACGCTCTCATAGAAAAGGTTTCGCGTTTTAACGGTCATATTTCAATATAAATTCAACGTAATTGGTGGAAACTCTTTGCGGAGATTTCTTCGCGGTTTATTATAACGAAAAACAGCCCCCGGCCGTATTTGTCAATACAAACCGTTGGTTTTCAACATGTGAAAACAAGAATCAAAGTAAAAGTATACTGTTCTCGTTTTACCAATAAAGACTCCCCCATTATCTACTTTAGAAGAAATTTTAATCACCATTACACTGATCGTATATTTGGGCTGTTATTGTTTATTACTATAGTCAACTGTAATTATTGTTATAATTTTTTTTTTTTTTCATCAAGTAGTACATATTTTTCATAGAACTTGTTTCATAAAAATTAACACGCATTCCGAAAAACAATTCTGAACCTATACGTCCTGGTGAAATCAAAATTTCACAAAAAATATCACCTAAATAAAACTATAACGACTTCTCGCCGACCTAAAAATGTTTTCCTTTTTTTTCTTTCCAACTTTTTTTTTTTTCCACGCAACACTCGAGGTACTTTTTTTCCATCGGCGCAACTCAAAAAATAACCAAAACGTTTCTAAAAAAAAAAAAAACGTTCAAACGAAACGCGTTTAAAAACCTCTTTCGTGGTGTTCAGCGTCAAGCTCCGTGTCACGGTACCCGTAAAGTGATTAGAAACTCACGAATGTCGAAATTTCATGCGGTTTTCCGTGAGAAAACGGACAAAAATTTTTCCGTAACTCGAGAACATAATTTCAAAAAAACGATCTTCGAGTCGACCTGTGAAATTTTCAGTGCCATGGTCCTCCTGCCCCGCCGAAAGTTTTGGGATCCGGCCCCCCCGACCGTAATACACGCGCGGTAGACGACATCCGGATCGCAGATAACCGAAGATCGACATCACCTCTGGCCCGTTCCAAAAAAAAACCACGCACCGATAAATCTTCGAGGCGGTGTCGCGCGGAGATAACGCGCCTCGTTCGACTGCTGCCAGTACGACGCACGCGGCACATTATAACGGGTGTACGGCATAAATTACGGACGTCGTTTCGTATTCATCGGTGGCATCGGCGGCCCATTAATATTCCACATATGTAGGGATTTTATTTTTGAGACTTGTTATTTATTTTTTTGTTGTGTTTTCGCGCGTTCTTCACACGATACTAATAATAATAACGAGGACAATGCGTCGTGCACCACTACTGCTACTACTACGCGTGAGCGCCGGTGCGCGCGACGATATCGTTATTGAATAATCGACGACGTTCCGAGACCGACGACGATTCGTCTTCTTTCGCGCGCGACGATTCGTTAGGGCCCGTTCGACATGAAATTGACCACACGATCGAAGAAAAAAAATAGACCAAACACACAACACTAACAAAAACTCTGGGGACCCATAAGTCTCGCTGAAGGTCGGCTACAATACACGTGTTCGTTATCGTTGTTCGCCCTGTACCACCATCTACGTAAAGTGTACGTTATCCGGCCACATCGACGATCAAGTTGCATACACGTCGTCTCGGAAAGTAATTTTAATATTGAAGTTGGAAAAACGCGTGAAAGTCGTCGTTTTTTTCCCCGCGGTCTTCAACAGTCCGAATTTTTTCGGTCTCTCGCGTCACGACTCTCCGTAAGACTTTTGTCGTGCGCTGTTTGCTTGACGCGCGATTTTTTAACAAACTCCGACGGTCGAATAACGGTTTTCCACAGAAAACTCTACGGTTATTTTAGTTCAAAAATGACAGTTACTACACGTCAAATCGTGCTAATCACGCTGTATATAGATAATAAATACGAGTCGTAATATACTGTGCAGAGCGCATACTCTGTTGAAACTTCCTGACTATAGTAGGGTTTTCTACGGAGAGTGATGTTGTTTTTAATTCAATAAAAAAACTACGCGTACAAAAAAAAAAGTATAGGGCGCTGCTTGAGTTTTAAAAGTTGATAACGAAAACACCTTAGACCACGGAAAACGAAAAACGATCGTGCGAAACGGTTACGGTGTTTTCAATAACTTCCGGGACGATTGCTGTAACACACTGTACGTCCCCGTAGTGTACGTTACTATGACGAGGGTGTCCGAAAAACACTTGCGCGTCAATCGAATTTTAATTCAATTAGTTTTATTCACGTCAACGTTCGTAGAAATCGTCCTCGAAGAACAAAAAAATCCGCGCGGCAATGTAATAAATGTGTTTTTTCGCGTAGCGATGTGATAATTTTTTGACAACTTGAAGGGTAGTAAAAATGCTCCGATTTTTAAAGTTAGCGCCTTCTCTGAAATTTCTATGCGCCCTGGTGGTACTTTGACGGTTATCGAATTTGAAAATTGAAAAATTTACCATCAAGAAACTAAGAAAAAACCTTAACCACGGCTTTTGACTTATCGATTTAGTTTTTTGGCCATTCAAAATAACGATCGGAACAAACAATACTAAAATACGTAACGCGCAGGTTCGATAAAAGGTTCAAGTGATTTCGAAAATTTTTTAGTGGTAAGTGTATAATTTTGAAATTCTCGAAAAATTTACCAGGACAACTGAGCTCGCACATAATCATAAAAGGCAACGATTGATCCCGGGTTTTTTTTTGCCAATCAACTATCGACAAAAATATATTTAAACGGTGCGATTTCAACCACAATACGTACATGTGTGCCTTAAAAATATTACAATGGTTCGACTATTGGCCTAATTCGTACACATTTCACACACACACAACATATTTCGCTACTATCGTAGTTCATCGTAACATTAAATATCCATAACAAACAACGAACCATTATAAAATATTTAAAATTATTATTCAACAGATATAACTGCAGATATAACAAATTAGTCGAACCAAACTATCACATAATACCAGCAGCTATCGTCAATAGAAGTGAAAATAATTAGCAATAAGATATTTTTACACGTCACACTTAATGATTCGGAGCAAAGTCTTTCAACCGAAAAAACCGTGTATGGCCAAAACTGTGATTTACACCAAACGTACTATTTACACAGACTATTGTTGTTTGAACAAAATTATATAGGCAAACGTCAAACGACGAACAACAGCAAACCGACTATATACGTATAATGCGTGATAAACGATTCAGATAAAATACAAAAAATCCATTAAATTAATCGCCGGATTAATTATACTGTTTGTTTTAGTCGAACCGGCTTCAGTCAGTGTGATGATAACAATTTGTTCTATCATCTCGTTATTTTTCATTTTAACGAGATCAATTTGTGATTTTTTCTTCTGCGGCGTATCGAATATTCACAGCATAAAAACTGAGAGATATGTGTTTTTATCGAACGTAGTACGTAGAAAACGTAACATTTTGTTAACATAATCGGCATTGACTGCAGCAGAAAATTCTACGATAGAAAAGCTATAGCCTACTTAAATAATTAAAACTGTATTGAGCGACGGCATGATATTATACAGGCATTCGGTTGAATTCAGGACACATCTGTAATGATGCCAGCACTATCTATAACTAAGAAAGCGTTTGTGTATTGAATTATTGAGAATCGATTTTTAAAAATAATAATTATAACAGCAACAAAACACACACAAATGAGGAACGAAGAATAACACAATACAATTATTTTTTAAATCTAAACATTTTTATGTCCCATCGTGTTCGTCTTAGTTTTTTACACGTACTACTCGTTTCCTACTCGAACTGTCGTAGCACAAAAGAAAAAAGCCAATACTTTTCGATAGACAATTGTAGTAGGCGTTCGATCGACAGTAGCAAATGTGTCGAAACTTATGTCGGCTGCGAACATTTTAAATTATATAAAACACAGTTCGCTCGCGCCAAACACGTTAAATCGATCTCCGAAGGGTAAACACACTTCATGAAGGTAAATTTAAAAAAATGCGTAATAATAGCGTGACGATGAATTTCGTTTTACAAAAGTTTCGCGATTCCACCGATCTACTGGATCTATCTACGACATCAAAAGACGAAAGACACTGAGAAATACTTATCGTGCATTCATCGTCTGGCTCGTAGGCGCGTTTCGGAGATTTTTGACGGGGCTAATTCGCATTAGTGATTTCGCGTTTTTCCAAATAAAAAAAATTTGACAGCTCCCTCGAATCGCTGCGTTTCGAAAGCATTTATTCCGCCAACGATTCGAAAGCGAAAGTGTTGCGATCCGTAAATCGCCGTTTGCTCACGCCTGACCGCCGGACGCGGGTCGCCCACGCTTCGAGTGTTTGCTTGTGCGAATGCCTACGTCGCCGCCCCTAAGAGAGTGGTGACCGCGGCAGAGACCCAGTCACGTAAAACAGACGTTTAAAGCGTTCATGTTTGTTTGTACGTTTCGTACGGGTCGGAAAAATATGGCGAAAAATTAGACGACTTTGGCGGCGGTTGTTTGTTCGTTCGACCGGCGGAGGGATTTTTTTTTTTTACGTTATTAAATTTACAACGGGAAACGTGAGAGAAAAAAAAAAACGCTAAACGTCGTCGCCGCGCTCGGAACATTGTTACGTTCGCTGTTGTTGTACAGGGCACGACACAGTTTTTACGCCGTTCGGTAGCTCGCCGCGAAAACAAACGTATTATTTTGCGCGTTGATTCCCCAGCGACCGTTCGACAAAAAAAAACACACGCTAGGTACTACTTATGAATGATACGCGCATTTAGCAGGGTGTGTCGGACATTCTGTAAACTGATACGGTGATCGCCTACATTTTTGTAGATAAAACTTTTAAGAAAAAAAAGTCGAAATTTCCGGATACGTAAAAGATGTGAGAAAGTCGATCCAAAGCAGACGCCGCCGTATCGAACTCGGTACAGTTTTTTAGAATTCTTATCGCGTCGATCGGCTGCGGCAAATTAAAAAACGTCCGAATTCCGATAATTCGCGTTTGATAATTAGGCCTCAGGTAAAATTCGGATAAAATGTCCGCAGTCCAAATAGAGTCTATTTGATCGACAGAATCCTTCGTAAAATTTAGACATTCTACCGAAATTCAATTCAGTTCGGTTTGAGTTTTATTCTGAAAATTGCTAAATCTTGACACGCCATATTAATATATCGTGCATTGCACACAACAGAACAATAAAAAGAGTTTGGTGTGAAAGCAAGAAAGACGACGACACACACGTGAACGCAAACGTTCGATAGAGAAACATTAAAAACTATTGAAAGATGTATGAAATAGAAAATTGGTATCCGTCCAACATTTTACAAAGCCAATGTAAAAATTACGAGAACTTTTATCATTCAAAAATCACTAGTTTATTGCAACTATAATATTGTAAACGTTGATTACGATTAAAACTAATAATAATCCTATAAGTATCAGTTTCAAGGACGAATTGCAGGTCAAAGTCAAAGATTAAATAGCCGGAATCACTCTAGGTCACGCGGGTAGTTCGATGCTGTGGGTCACTGTTTTTCATATGGAAGTTCTATGTTATAATTATAAAAAAAAAACGATTCTGAGTGAGCTCAGGGACTCGAATGGAGAAATAGAGAGAATAGACAAATCAATCGTATATTATTAATTAGTTTAGTTTTTAATTTAAACAAAAAAATACAATTACAGACCATTTGAACCATTATTTTAAGTAACTGCGTTTTTAGTATCAGTTAAACAACATATTTCATTGTTATAATCAAAATAATACCGTTTTTCAATACTTTTTTAAAGGCTTTCAGAATCTACAGGGCGGACTTCTTTGAAATATTTTTATACGGATAACAAATTTTGTTCTACGTAACATGTAAAATTTTCAAATTTTAGATAACAAATTAGCGTGAGTTACGAATTTCTTTCCAAAAATAGTCAAAGGTATGACCAATTTTCGAAAATTTTCCAATTTCAAACAACTAAATATAAAAATTGTGACTCTGGATTTTGGAAATTTTTTAGTAGCAAATGTATTTACGTGTTTGAAACCTTGTATTAAATTTTCAAAAATTTTTGTGGAAAAGTTTGTTTGTATCGTACAATAATGAAAAAAAAAAAAAAATGAAATTTTGCAAAAATGTCAAAGTCCTTAACTTAGAAATTATCGAAAATTTTCGATATTTGTATCAAACTTGTAAATTATCAATTTTAATATTATGTGAAAGTTTCAGCATATTCCGATAATTATTGAGAAAGTAATGGCTGAAAATCCATACAGGTTATGTCAAAACACACGTTTGCAGTAATTTTTAACGTTTTTTCCTTTAATTTTTGCTTAGTTTTAAATTTAAAAGAATTACATAAAATCAAAATATCAGTTGAATTACACTTCATGTTATATAAGAAATAATAATTTTACGTACGTAGTGCAGAATCTAAATATTATAACCTATGATGATAGTATCTATGGTATAGTTTACCATAAATTATACGAGCACGTAAAAATTCGAATATATTTTGTCTTTTATTATTATTATCGTTGAAGTACAAACAAATAATAGTGTGATAAAACAATATTATACTAAAATTGTATGTAAAAGTATTATTTTGAATGTTGTGGGGATTTAATTTGTTTTTTTTTATCATTTATAACAATATGGCTTTGCTGGGAAAATTTTCTATGCTGACGCAGCAGAAAAAGAAAATTTCATCATTATTAAACGACGGACGCAACATTTTTTTACATCGGTAACTTTAATTTTTATATTTAATAATATTTTAATGAAAACGGTTAGTTGAAATAAACGATTTTCTCGAAAATAACGTTTTCTATAGTCCGTAATTATTAAGCGTAAGGTACATTTTATACGTCCCAATTGTTTATGTATGTATAATAATAAAATGATGTATTTCAGGACAGTATGATTGAGATATAAATATTTTTTTTTATTGGGTTGATTATATGTTTCTGCGGACAATTTATTTTTGCGGGCAACTATTATTGTCTATTGAGCTCGAGTGAAAATAAAATACAATTTACAATTATTGCTAGTGTACTATAACGATTCGAAAACTGTAAATAATTCCGCTTGGATAAATCATAAGCACGTTTCTCTTGAATGCTATTTTATATAGATATTATATCTGTTCAGTAAGTAGAAAATCAATTTTGTAATTACGTTTAAGAGATCGGTGTATTGTACGGGTTAAAGTTATAACATGAAAAAACAAAAATGATTTTATTGAAAAACAAAAAAAAAGCAAAAGTCTAAAAAATATATATCCTTTTTCAAAAAGAAAAACGTCTAACACACATATAAAACTATATAGTAAATAATAAATATTATGGTATTGTGAAAGAACTATAGTTTAAAATCCGCTAAGGTTTATAATGATACTTATATTGAGCACTTTGGGTTAAAAAAAGTAATGTTTTTATAACAAATTACAAATTATAGACCGTCGTAATATGTATACTTACATTGCGAATACGCCGAAAAAACAGTTAACCATCTTAGTATAAAATAATATTGTTAAAAATAATATCAAATTATCGATAGTTTAAATTTGTTAAATGATATATTTTGTCAATACGATTCGAATAATAAGCGTACGGTACGTAAGAAAACAAAAAGATAATTCGTCAAGCTAATAATACAAAAATTAAACATAGTTTACTTTAATATTATGAATTTCAAAAAAAGTGTTTGGCCCATATTAATTTCATACAACCTAATACTAATCTAATATCGTATTGTTCACGATTTTGAATTTGGATCATTGGCCAACATCCAACAGTTATTCGAATAAAAATTTCAATTTTCCACCCGGGACTTTTCAATAGTCACCTATAAAAATTATACGTACGATGCGTCAAAAAATCGAAACGAATAAATCATACAATCAATTCTGGTTTCATTTTAATCGGCCAATCGAGTTTTTAGTTATAATAGACACCGAAAAACACGAAATCAGTCACTATTCGAATCGAACTTTATGTTATCTAAGTACGATTACAGCTCATCAAACAAAATATTACCCAAGTAAAAAACGTGTGCCCGACGACGCTAAACACGCGTTTCTTTACACGACACGCGTTCATATTGGCTTATACGTCGTATTACGCGATATTGACTTAACGCAGAGATAAATGTTTTACTGATTTTATCACGGCATTTGGAACATTAAAATTGTACACGGCGACGCATAGTCACTCCTGAGGGTTTAACTCTTACAAAGGCCATCCATATCATGTTGTTGTATCCCAAGGTATCGACTACTGTATCAAGACATTACCTGTAGAATTCAATTTACGATAAAATTTAAAAGTTCGTTATAAAATCGATGTACGTTTTAAATGATATCTACAAAGTCAGTTATACAGGTGCAAGCCAAACAATCGAAAACGAATGATTTTCGGAAAATCGTACAAGTACAATCGCATCAAAGACGGTGGCGTAGACACGGGAGTGGAGGGTTCGCAATTCCCGAAGCAGAAAAAAAAATTGTGTTCTGTTTCGATTATGTTATGATTTCAATATTTTTTTTATTAATTTGAGTAAAATTGGTATCTATATATATATACCGATGCATGTACGGTTTATAACACGCATCATATTAATTTGTGTAAATTATTGTGTATTAAATAATGTTTATACTCGAACGAGTAGCGAAAAAATGGGCTTTAAAATGCAACATTGGGTTTAATCTCTATTGCATTATACAACAATATTATCTAATATGGTCATTTTTATCTGTAGTCTGCAATTAAAATGCAGCAAATATAGAAGCAATAGATAGACGTCCCTGAACTTGGACCACCCACCAAAAGCCGATCAATTTTAAACCTATTTCAAATTTTCGCGAATAATTTGCTAAAATTGGCTAGAACATCGCCTGTAGAGGGTGTAGACCGCGTGGTATGTACATGTAGACCGCATATCCGAATAGCACCTTTTAAGTGCAACGAGCAACAAAAATAATTAGATTAGTAGTGTTTTTGCATCATATGGGTTATATAATTGTTTTCGTTTAGTGCGCAGTACGGTTAAACGGTGATTATTTCAACATTTTATGCTCGTAATTCGGAAAAATGCGCGTATAAGTATATGTTTTGTATATTTTCGCGACATTTTCAACCTGTTTGTCATCCATACACGTTGCGTCGATATTTTCAACAAACAAAAAAATATAAATATTAAGTACACGGGTTATTTTATTGTTGATATGGTTGTATACGTATTATACATTGATTGACACCCGTTAAAAGAGTAATATATACATAATATTTACAATCGCATTAATCAATGTGCAATTAATTGAACATTATGCAGTTTTATCGAGACCGCTTTACCGATGTTCAAAGTACTAACAAACATAAAACATACGTCAGTACCTTCATAGTGTATAATACAATAACAATAAATTATATTATTAGTTTCTACATAACAAAAACCTTATACCGATCGTCAATTAGTTGGGAAATCGATAAAATTATTACGAAGTACGGCGATTTTTGTGAAGTCGAATCTGTTTTGAACATGTTTTCTCATCGAGTACAAAATTAAAATTTCTATTGTTTATTCGACCGTAAAAGTTTAGACCGAAAGCAATTTTTATACTGACGACGTTGATATTCTCTAAAAGTGCACGTCAAGAACCTTAAAAAAAATCATTTCCCAACACAAAATTTAACTACAATTATATTTACTTCCGATAGTTCACCCATATTATATTTTAAGTATATAACATAAAAAAAAAAAATTAAAATTAAACGTTGTTTACGTAGACAACAGTGTACAAGCTGATTGCCACGTATTGTAATCCTTACAGAGCGTATTATTATACTTCTACAAAAACAGTTTTTAAATATTGTTCCGATCCTGTTGCTTCTCGTATACTTAAATTCATAGTAGAGCCGGTAAAATATAATGTTGTTGATCATTATTATTGTTTAAAACAGTTGAACACGTATAAATCACTTCAATTAAAAAATGCGTTCCAATGTAATACTAGTAGAAGTAAGCGGAAAACAAATCAAACCCAAACAAAATTTAAACATGTTTATTTACTGTTCTCTATACGTCACATTTGGACGTGGATCGATTCTCCAGAACCGATACGGACCGTGACTGTGTTTGATCATGTTTTCAGAGCTATATTGGCTGTCAAAAATACATTTAAAATAAATATGCTGTTCCACGTATAAAAAGACAATATAATTTCCAGAAGAACATTATAACATGGTATAAAAATACTAAGTATAGGAAATCAAAACTATAACTAATAGATATTATAGTAAAGTTTCCCGGTTAAAATAACCTATTAGAACCACTTATAAAGTATAGATATAAAATATAATAATTCGAGAATACCTACATTTAAATTTTAAAGAAAAAACAAACCCGAACATCTCGTTCTCAAAGTGGTCCAGAATAAGAGAGGTGAATCAAAGAGGAATAAAAGGAACGGTGGTAGAAGGATTAAATTTTTTGTGGGAGGTTTCGTATCTGTAACGGACACGTAAAGGAATCAAAATTTAAATAAGTGAAATGTCTCGGGTTTCTATTCCCTAGCATCTCCTTCACTTCTTTTGTCAACTATTCTAGTGTATGATTATTGACATCCCTTAAGAAAGAGTCTTTAGAAAATTCTCATTATACTGAACAAAAAATAAACGCCTAATATTAAATTTTTGAAAAAATAAAAAACACTCCTAAAAAAAATACATCCGTTTTTGTAGTTTCTTACTTATTATTTGATTACACACGTGCGTATCAAAGTTTTCCTAAACCAACGATATAATACGGTCCTATAGAAGCAAAATATCACCTGCGGTAACATTAAAATGGGTATTTAAAGGAGCATTTTAAAAATGCTAAAAATTTGATGCAATTCGCACCGAAAGATATGACAGATTTGTTTAAATCAAATAATTTAAGCGCAGGAGAATTAAATATAAAACGGTTTTGAAACTATCGCATACTAATTGACGATAATTTTTCTCGATAAGGCAGAACAGAGCAGCAACTATTTTAATTTTTAACCGTTTCTAATCGGTTGGGAGCATTATTCAATTTTCTTTTTTAATAATTTACATTCACGATGACGATGACAGATTCGAACATTTTTCTCAACGACAATGAAACGTAATTGAGAAGTACTGAGTATAGATTACTATGTTTTATTACGTATTATTATTATCTACGGGTTAACGAATAATCTTAGGAATTATTATTTGACTCGAATTATTGTTTAAACAAACATACACACACAGTACATAGTCAAATATATTATTACAACGACGCGCAACAATTTGTAAAAACAATTTTCATTGACCCACGCTGAAGGTACGTAATATCCACATTTCAATAATCCACGTTTTCAATAGGTAACAAAAATTAGTTAAATCTTTCGCTGCTCGGTTTGGTCGTGAATTTCGTGTTGAAAGTCGATTGATATTATTATAATTATTCGTCGAAATGAAATCTTCAAACAGAGGAAAAAAGAAACTTAACCCACGAGTACAGTGTGCCTAGCGAAAACCCATTTGTGCTAAAAAATTAAAAAAAAAAAATCATTTGCTATAGCGCATAAACAGTGTTAAACAGTGTTTGATCGGTGCCGCAACAATAGGGGATGTAAATGTATGTGTTGCATTCAATGGGCCATACACTTAATTGAAGCTCACCCAGGGTGTTGGGTGAATTTCCAGTGCCCGTGGGTTGATTTTCACGCAGCTATTCTATTATACACGCGAATAAGGACGAGATAAACAAACGTGCCGTGTATAAAAAAAAAAAAGAGTAAAATTATTTCAGAACAAAAATAATTGAATATTATTGTTCGTAAATCTGATTAATAATAACTGTAACGCCTATTCGTCCACACGTGTATACCGTTTCGTTAATTATTTATGTAATTGTAAATCATAACATGAACAAATATTAAAATATATTTATACGCGTTTTCGTCTGCGTTCTTTCTAAAATTTACTGTACACTGTGCGAGTTCAACGGTAGTAGCCGAGAAAAAAATGTATTTTTTTTGGAATTTTTTGTTTTTTGGGCCCATTTTGTAGTTTTCTTTCGCGTCGCCGGGGCCCTGTTGCGGCACCGCTGCGTTCGACGGCCGTTCGAAAACGACAGTACTCCCCCATCCCAAGCGGGCTAGTGAATTCGCTTACCGTAATCCGTGTTCCAGGTACTCGACGACGTACTCGTTGCTCACGGTACCGCCGTCGTACGTGTCGTCCACGATGACGTCCCGGACGGCGGCCCAATCGGCCACGTTGCCGCGGCTCGGCGCGAAGTCGGGCCGCGTCAGCCGTTCCGTCAGATCGTCGAACCGGTCGTCGGCGTACGGGTCGGCCGGCGGGACCGGACGGTCGGCGCCCGGCCGCGACGCATACGGTTGCGGGGCGCCCGGCCTGGGCGGCCCGCGGGCGGCCTGGTCCCGCGCCGGAGGCTCGTCCCCCGGCGCCGGGCGGCTCGGCTTCAGCGTGGTGCGCACCAACGAGGACGCCACGTCCCAGACGGACTGCGGGCGGGACTCCGCCGCGGACTCCCGGGACCGGCCGTGCAGCAGTCCGAAGCCGCCGCCGCCGCCGTCGGACTCGACGTCCGCCATCCGACGGGCGCTCTCGTTTTGCAGGTCGACGACGAACAGCACGGTGACCACGACCAGCGACAGGCAGAAGCCGACCAGCACGCGGTCGCGCAGTTTCATGGCGGCGGCAGAGGGACGACGCGGGCGCGGCCCGCCGGCGCGGCCGGACGCGGAGCGACGGAAAAACTGACGGACGAGCACGGCGATCGACGCATCGGACCCGCCGCGCGTCGCTAACAAACCGGCACGACGGCGGCGTGCGCGAAGCCGGCGGCGGCGTGCCCTGTGCCTCGCCCCCCCAGCACGCGAACGGCTTTGTTTGCGCAGTTGCTATTATCGCTTTTTTTTTTCTTTTTTTTCCACGTTTTTTCGGGTTACGCGCAACCGTCGCGATAACCGTCTTCCCGGCGCACGCGTCGGAACCGTTTCGCGCGAACTGGACCGCGCGTCGTTTTTTTTTTCTGTTTTCTACCTAAAGTCCGCGGCCGCCGACGTCCGGATCGGTTCTGCCGACGCCGCCGCAGACGCGCCGCCCCCGTCGCCGCCGCGGTGGCCGGCCGTTATCGCCGCGGCTTTGGTCCGCGGCCGACGTGGCCGCGCCATGACCCGTTGCGGCCGGTCCCGGTTGATAACCGCGTCGTGGGGTGAAGAAGGTCGCGAAGGTCGACGAAAAAATACTTATCTGAAACGAACAACGTGTCAACACGTCATAATAATATAATATAATGTATAATTTAGACACGGTTTAACAATATTATACACATTTATTAATAATATAATGAACACCGTGGTTTAGAACGACAACGTACGGAAACGATCGGAATGTTTATAACCATCTACGTTCTGTGTGATATTGTTTTCAAACAATCGATCGGTTCTGTAAAGAAAAACGCGCAAAATCCTGTATGAAACATTGCCTCGTCGGAAAAAAAAAATTTAGATTCTAGGTCGGTTGGTGAAGCTAGTTAGCTGGTGGTCTACGCTTTGGAGTTGTGGTTATCGTACGAAAAACGTTCGAAAAAACGGTTTAGAGATACCCATAATCGCCAATGTTAAAATTTTTACTCAGTTTTAGGATATGAATTGATGGTTAAATTTTTTTTAAGTGTCCCAAACGATCGACCAAAACGATGCTCTTGGACTATTTCGCTTTGTTTCACAATACGTGTAATGTGTTCGTATTCAAAACTCCGATCCGTCCCATGGCTGGTACAGGTTCGATCGTTTTACACTTTTTATGTAAATTTTATCATTTTTTCCAGGAGGTGGTCAATTCAATTGCTAATAGCTACATAGCGCAGAACCGTTTTCCGAACGCAATGCTCATTATTGTTTTCAGATGCTAGAGTGCACATTATTTGCTACGAACTAGTGGCTCAACCTGCAAAGCTACTATAAAACGTTATACTATCCAACCGACTTCCTACCTGATCTAGGATTTGCTGGTTTCACTTTTAACTTTTAACTTCACTATTAACTTTTAAAGGATTTCAACGGTTTACCGTGTATAGAACTAAAAGTGAATTCCTATTTTACTAAATAAATTGTAGTAGTTTACCTGTATAGGTATGCTTATGAAGTAAAATTAATTTTTTACAAAAACAATTTATTCATGAAACGTGTTTTAAACGTGCACGTGTCTTATTTCACATGCTAATTTGAGCTAGTGAAAATGACAAGTGACGGTTAGGTATAATACATCTTTACAAACACGATTTTTTTTTATCAGGTAATCATATCAGTTCACATTTATTCAAATTCAGTTGCAAACCACATGTACAGTACAATATAATATCTAAACTCTATGTGTATTTTATCCTTGTCAAGTTAACACATTTTAGGTTTAACTTTTAAAGTTTAAACAATTGTCGATAATATTACAGAAGACAATACATAATTTTTGTATACTTTAAAGGATTTTCAAATTTACATAATAGCTTATTTGAAATTTGTACTGCTATACTATTACGGATGGTCTATAGGCATTATTATAGCGTGATAATACTTAATGGAAAATAATTTGGACTATATATACGATATTTAAAAAGTATAGCGACTACCGGGACGAGTGGAAAACTTGTTGGAATAGCGACTTTGTTTTGGAGTAGGTCACAGTAGTGGGTGAATCACGAATTATTTAATATTTGTATTAAAATTGATTTTAGATTCAGATTTTTTACGAAAATTATGGTTTGAGCGCGCTACCGGTAAGCCAAATACTAGACAGATTCCAAAATTTAAAATGTTATGTTTGGCTCAAACTTTTTGAAAATTTGTCTGGTCGTTTGAATGCGTATCCAAAAATATGTGAAAGTTTCAAAGAGTTAATTTCAACTGCTCTGGAGCATGATGTTATAGTTTTACTCATCCTAACGACGCGTGAAAGTGTCAAGTAATTCAGAAAAATTTTACACTTCTGTTTTTCGTTTTTGATTACTATACAACAAATAGTAAAAACTCTACCCGAAAAAGCGTTCACAGAAAAAAACATCTTCGCAAAAACAATATACGTTACACGCGCTGCGCTCAGAATCTAAACAAAAAAAGGTCACTATATGTGTTGTTTCCTATATTTTTCTATTTCGGTGTACCAGAAAAGCGAGAAGAGTTGTCATAATAATTATGTAATATTGTATAGTTATAATACATTATTATACATTTAGAAAAGTATCAGTATACATAAATATCTGGGATCGATTATTACGCGAGATAGTGAGATTAAGACGGAATAGTGTAGTCGAGAATACAACTAGCTAATAAAGGGCACTACGGATTAGAAAAAGTACTAAAATCTAGAACTCTCTCTCTAAAAAGTCCGAAAATAAGGATGTACATGACATTATTACGACCTATTTGCCTATATTTATGTATTTGAGAGGAAAATGCCAAGAAAAATATACGGGCCGGTCTTTGATAGTCAAACAAATGAATGGAGAAAATTATATAATTATGGACTCCAAATGCAGTTTCACAGATCTGATGTAGTGAAGGAGATCACAAAAGGAAGACTCGTGTGCCATGCCTGGCGTAATCAAGGATCTCTAGTTAGGCGGGTAATAGAGAAAGATCTTCTATAGGGAGAGACACGAGTTAAGGTGGGAAAACTGTGTAAAGAAGGATATAAAAACGATAAGACCGGAAATCGGACGGAGAGAAGCTGCAGGGACAGATGTCGATATTTGTAATTAGCGGCACGGTCTTAAAGACCGGAACCAATGGAGAAGAAGAAGAAGAAGAAAAGAAAGATAATTAATAAGGTTTTCTGTTATTTGTGTTCTAACAGCAAACACAACAATAATAATAATGCATAACGTACAACTTTATTGTTTTTACTATAGTTGAAACCAACCTCTGAAATACGATCATCGGTATTTGTTATTAAGTATTATCGTAACTAATAAATTACACCACGTGTAACCCGAACAAATAAAACATTATGTTTACCGTTATTTATATTACTCGGTTTTTACGGAAATAGACTGCTAAAAATGTATTCTATGTAACGCAACATAGGTAGATGAAAACTGTGAACGAATGCGGAATGTTTGGAACGATTTTGACGGGTTTTTGACTATTCCTGCACGCGTCCCCTGCATATTATTGTCAGTTTTGACGTACACTTATGGTATTTACCGATCAGCGTTGCAGCACAAACGCAAATTATTGCACGTTTTCGGCTTTGTAACACACACGAACCCAATAATGTTTGAAATTGCGCGAAAAAACCTCGTACTGTTTTTGGTATATATATATATATACCTACGTCATGTGTGCTGATGTTCTAAAAGCATATTTGCATAAACGTATTCGAACACTCGCCTTTGGTTCGACTGCTGTTTTTTAGTCGCATTGTTTATTTAAAAAAAAAAAACAAGTCAAATTCGAAATCTGACGTTTGATGTTGTGGTTCACGTCAAATTGTATACCACAAGCCACACATTTGTCAGGTATAGAACTTTATGTTCACACAACTGCAGGTCACAAACGGGTACAAAAACACACAAAACGCTTTAGAAAAGTCACACCTGCACCTCGTGTACGTAATATTATGATCGTATCCGTTAAAACGTACAGTAATTAGTGTAAAAAAAATCAAAATAAAAAAAATGTGCCCCGGAAAAAAACCGCCAAATATTGCGTAGTAGGCCACTATTTGGGTGGAATTTGCTGTTTTTTTAGAATAATATTAAAAGCGAGTCGACTTTTGGTGTGTCTGAAAGGTATTCGCGTGCATAAAACAAAAATAAGTTTGTGGCACATTTTGTTTGTTACAGCTGTATAGGTATCGCGGACAAAAAAAAAACAACCCGAGGACACATATTAAAACAAATTTTAGGAATTCCATTAAATTTCTTAGCGCACCTTATACGAGCGTGGATAATATACAAACTTAGTGATTTTGCAGAGTTTTAACGTTGTTCTCGTATTAAATTTAAATAGATTGTAAACACTTGAAATACGACACTGCAGTTATTGACTTTTAAGTTATAACTGAGAAGCCGAATGCGCGGGTACACACATATTCCGAGGAGTTATGATATAACTGTATACCTGACGTTCACTAAAAGTGGAGTAATTGTGTTTGTATCGTTTCAATTTTTTGAAATAAAACAAATTTAAAAACACATTTACACTACTATTTTACAGTTATTTTTTTTAACAATGACTGGCAGCACATATTATTTTTACTATACAGATACGCCAACGGGTGGCGGCGTTTAAACTGTTTACGCCGAAACATGATTGTACTATTTTTATTTTTTTATTTTATTTTATGGCTTATGCACTCAAAAAATCTATATACTACGCTCGTAATAAACTATATCGTATTTCATCGATTTGTAACGTTAAATCATGGATACAAAATATATTTTATGTTATTGACCACTTTCGAACTAACGAAATCCGATCGATTCGATAGAACTGTGTCATCATCCAATTGCAGTAAATCCTGATTTTGTACGCGAAATTATTTTTAAGTTTTTAACAACCAAGTATGTACTATAGCTGAAAAACAGTAAAAATGATCGTTATAAGTAACTGTACAATAATAATAATATCAGATCTACAACACCACGATATTGGGATCACTATGATATGCGTAGGTATTATTATATAGATACCTATACTCGATTGTATTATAACAAGGAAAAGTCTAATGGTTTTTACTAGAGTAGCACTACTCTAGTACACTTTTAACGTAACTAGTTTTACTCAGAATTTGATTTTTTTTGTATTTATCGTGCATGATAAAAACAATATATTTTGTGTTCTGAAACTGAACGTTGTAAATGAAGTTTTTAACAATCTTTAAGGACAGAAGTCTTCAGTCTGTTATTTGTTCTAACGGTTTTCTGAACTTCTGTAGTATAATCATTAAATAGAAATTAAGGCGTTAAAATACTACAAAAAGAAAATCATTGGGCTTTAATAAAATATTGTAAAGATAACCTAAAAACGACTAACCTACTTATGTATTTCATTGCTTGTATAATATTGTTAAGACGCTTTGAGTGCACTAAAAATCACAGCTCAATTCTAGAAATATAATAAGAGCATTATAATATATTTGAGTGAAGACATATTAAGGTAATAAACTTAAAATGATTAAGTATAATTATTGTATTTCACGAGCGTCCAATGGTTTTCTTCTTATAAAATACCTTAATCTACATACTTGGTATTTAATTCAAGTCTAAAAATTGTTTTTCAGATTCAGAGCGTCAGCGAAGAATGATAAAAAAAATTTCAAAATAGTCTGCTCAATAGATTCCGAACGCGTACAAAAAAGGTATTGAAAAACGATGCAATTTGGTTATAACAATTACACGCATACTATTGTGCAATTGATACTAAAATCGTATTAACTCCTCAAATAATGTTCCAAACGGTTTGAAATTTTCACACGTTATTTAAAATAATATTCTTTGTTAGTGGATACGTTTTTCGGAATTTCTGATGTAGAGATTTGAAGACGTAAATGCAATCCAAAATATGCCTACTTTAAATACTCACACGAATAGAGCTGATTTTGTCGTTATACTTTCTATGAATGAACGAAGGAAAAATGTATTGATTTAAAAATAATGGCTGGGCCATAAAAAGCATATAAATTCTTAAGGAAAAGCTTTTTATTTTTTATAAGAATATCAATCCTAACAGCACAATGTTCTTATCGTGTTATAATGTTTGTACAATAAACGTTGTATAAAATTACGATAAACGTATAAATACCAATTATTATTCACACTACTTAAGAGTATTCTAGCCCGGCACATTTTTAGTAAAATTATAATGAATCGTACCTACACATTACAATATTTTAAACGTAGCACAAAAATTATTTTGTGCGTATTGACGAATTTTAAGCCTAACCATTCTAAAAAAGTTTTCCAAAAAACAATCATTTACTAAATCTAAAAGTTTTGTCAGCGGCTAACGGTTCAGAATAATATTGTGTGACCTGGATGTTATCTTAAATCGTCTTTGCCACTTCCACGATGTAGATAAATGTCTAATAAATTATCTACTTTGCGGTCACCTCACTAAGAGAAGACTGTGGAACCAAAAAACCATTCTGGAATTCAATAATAACTATGGTTTGGTATAGGTACTTAAAAATTGTTCTCAAAAATGTTACTAAAAAATAAAAATCATTAGTACCTATACTGATTGGATACTGAAGTTTTTGAACGTGATCAAATCATCTGAAAAAAAAAAATTGGTGTCGGACGAGTTGCTGTCCTCCGTTTCACTATTTTTTTTTTTTTTTGTCAAGTTCGTTTCACATTGGTCACCCTAGTTCCACTGCGCTGTGGCTTGTGAGTCAACAACTATCCGTCTAATTACCTAGGTACACCTTTTTAGTTAATTAAATGCAATTAATGACCCGAAACGCTATCTAGCTAACGTAAACAAAATCTGGGCTAGTAATGTCTGCCGTATTAGAAAACTATTACTTTTATTTATTATTTATATACAATTTAGAAAAAACTTCCGTTCGAATATTCAAATGACATGAACCGCATCAGAAGTAGGTAACAAATACCCGGCTGAGATCTTATTTTGTTCATGTTTCTCTACGGAGTTAAACTGAAAGTAGATGTAACGCATACGTATTTTTAAAATTTTTAATAATGAAAACCGATTCTACTAAAATTAAAGAATACTTATATGTTACCCAATGATTTGCACTTTAAAAGTGTTATAAATATTTTTAGAATATTTTAATATTTTTGCTTGAACAATAAAATGGTCGTATTGTTTTCTGTTAATTAATTTAGATTTGGTTTACCTACAAGTTACAACGTTGTGGTTGACTAATTTTTAATTCAACAAATCATTTATACTTCAACGTATCTAAAAATCAAGATTACCAAGTGTAAATCGCATATATCTTATTTCGTTCTTATAGATTATGCCTACTGATCATCTTATTAAAAATTGTATATCGTTATAGACATATTTTAACGTATTTTTGAATAATTTTTAAGTGTATTTTATTCATATTATTCCAATACTTCTGGTAAATATATGGTACTAACAGCTTATCCTATAATAAATTATACTCGTCACACTTGTGTAACCAATAAATAATATAATAAGTACTACCTAATTATTAATAGTAACAATTTAGTTGGAATTATAATAATAGCGTTTATTAAATTTTACTAACTTACAAGTTATAATACTATTAAAAAACATACAATTAAATTATGCATTTTGATTTGATGTTCACAGAACTTATGATTGATGCTAGGTAGTTGGTAATTGTACTAGGTGTTTAAAATCATACTGAAAAATACTTTTATATAAAATATACATTTAATATTATTTTCGTAATCCAAACTACAATAATAATTCATATAAAATTTAGGTCGTCCGACGGCAGACGCAGATGTATTATGTGAACATTCTTCATACGTTCTTTAAAACATGTTAGTGTATAAATTGTACAAACTTAATTTAATTTATCGATTCCCAACTAATTTCTCGGAAATTACAAAACGAATAAACCAATCGGTAAATCGATACCTAACAAAAGTAATCAATAAACATCAATTTTATTTATTAACCGACCAAACCACATCACAAGAATACTATCGTTTATGAAATGGTTTTTTTGTCATTATTTTTAATTTATAATTTTTATAACTCATCAGTCATGGCTGTATTAGAATTAAATCAGTTGTTACAGAAATCGATTTGATTCGTACTACTATTATTTTCTTCTAAATAACGCAAACATATCACACATACTATAACTAAATCTAAAACATTTATGCAATATGAAGCTCGTCAGTTTACTCAGCGTTGCCCAAATTTAGTGATTAACTTGCTACATACTTGGACTTAGGTGCGACTTGATGACCAGAAGCGTACGACAGTCGGTTTGATATCATACGAGAGTATGTAAGCCTGTAAGTTTCTAATTAAAAAAAAAAATCCTCGTTTTTCAAATAACCTTTTTTACCCCCTTAGGAGCTGCGTTTTGGAAAACCTTCTTTCGATGGGTCTGTTCATCATAAAACAAAACTACTGACCGAGTCTCATACTTTTAGCTTCAGCAGTTTTGACTCGACGACAGTGAATGTTTTTTATGTAAATATTATATTATATAAAGGATGTTTATGTCATACAAGTGTAACATGCATTTTTTAAACTTTGAAAACGTTACAAGTTAAAATTAAAACATTCAACATACAAATTGAATAAAATTAGTATCATTCTACTTTAATTTGTTTATAAATTATTCAATTTTGTGTAATACGATTGAGTAATATCAAACTCATAAATGTTAAAATAAATACGCAAGTATGACATAAATGTTATAACACAACGATATAAGGCAAAATAATTAGTAATCAACAATAGAAATGTCTTTCAAATAAATCGGAGTTTCCCGAATTATCTAAAATCCAACACGTAGAATAGCTTTGCAATCTCAAATGACCCAGTAAAAATTTATAAACGTATCGTAATAATTGAAAATTATCGATTTTTTTTCTTTTAGCTTATTTTAAATAAAGCCAAGATAAGTTTTTTTTAGGAATTCTACAGTTATTGAGGAAAGGACATTTTTCATTTACGTATCGATGATAAATATTTTGTTGTATGGTTACGTGCTGTCTACTGAGGTACAACATTATTTACTTAACAAACAATAGATTAAGGTCCATAAACAGATCAAATATGTAGCATTTGGCAAAATTTGTAAACAAGAATTACCTATACCTATTTATTAATTTCTAGACCAATATGGTTGTATTTTTATAACTTAAATTTAAATGGTTAAATTGTACTACTTACTAGGATTTATACACTCTATATTATATAATTTAGTTAAGATAATTTTTGTTTTATTTCTAATTCAACATGTATTTTTCAGCAAAAAAGATAAATAGATGGATGTTTAAATAGATATAGGTACATTAGACATTTCAAATCATTATTTAAACACTTTGGCTATGTCAATTTAAAATGACCGATTAAATAACTAATAATAATTACTAACCTGTTATAATTTTAAACATATGAAATACGTTTTAAATAAAATTGTGAATTAGAAAAATTAAATAATAATAAACTATATTAACAAAGTACTTTGGATACATACACAGTACTAAGAGAGACTAAGACCTAAGTGGTCGCATATTTTAGAATAATGAATAACCATGCAGTTCACAAGTACGTCACATAGTTTGTATTTTATCTACAAGTGAAGGTATATATTTTTATGGTCATTATAGATTTATTTAAAAAATATGATTACCATTTTTTTTTTTTTCTTTTCATTCATTTGATTTTCATAACATTTTTAAAAATTTCTAATACATAAACCTGCGTAACCTCTTAATTATTAAAAACTTGTATTAAATACCTATTTTATGACTCACCAGCTGGTCTCCTCAAAAATATTCATAATAAAAAAAAACTTGTCATTAAAAACGTTATGAGACGTTTCGTTTGCAATCGAAATTTTTTATTACGAACATATCGTTCGTTAATTAATTAATTTATTCGTGTTACAGTTACTTTCGTTTCTTCAATTACTAATATTAAAAACTTTGCTTTGCATCATTGATTTGATAAACTACCGCAATCTTGCTTATTAAGTAGAGAACGCTACTACACAAATATAACTTTACGGTTTGTATTAATAACGAAATTAATAATTTATTTATCATTATCATGCTGGATCGATAGAATATAAATCACATTGAACTTGATTACTTAATAAAAAACATTATATAAAAAAAAAAACTAATTACTTAAAAAAACTTTATTTTTAAAAGAGTTAACAGAGTTTAAATTGGAGGGTGACAGGGGGAGGGAGGACGACATAATTCTTTATTTTCACAAATATTTTAGTGCACAATTTAAAATTTATTTGCCCCTGTGATCTGGTTCAGAGAAATTGAAACTCTCGTAAGTCTGTAAACTGAGCATTGTTCCCTACTTTTATTTTTCCAAATTAAGCACTTTCTTGATTTCATTTCGCTTTAGAAGTGCTACATTTTACCCACGACGGAAATATCATTATACTTGGTACGATTTTATTACGTATAAATATTCAAGTATTAATACAAGTTTGCTTTTCATCAGAATTCATTCGTTCCGGGTAATTTTTATAACATTAAACATTAATTGATCATAATACCTATTTAAAAAATAAATTTCTGGAAGTCCAAACAAATATTTCTTATTGTATTCATATTTATAGTTCGTTTTTAATTCGACGAGTGCGTGTTGTATAGTAGAAGTCTATAGTAGAAGAAAGCTGTTATTCTTGAATAGGACAAACATTTTCAATAAGGTTCAAAGAAACGCTGTTAAACATAAAATCAGGACGGGATACGCCTTAAAGTATTTAAAAAAAAATTATATTGTACTTAAATAATGTCACTTTAAAGTAATTTATGCATAAATCATATCTGTCAAATGTTTATTTTATATTTCTGTTATTATCTTGAAATAAATATATTGTTTGTACAACTTTATAAAGATACGAGTATAAATATTTTATTTATTTATTTATATAAAAACAATTTAAAAGAATTGTTGATTCGTAAACAATGTTATATAATATGCTTGTACTTGAATGTTTTAAGTAGTACATCACTTACATGATGGCTTACATCCAACATCTAAAAAAAAAAATCTTTAAACTCTACCAGGCACCAACGTCGACTTCTACAAATTTAAATTTAATTTTTATACGACATTTCTCTATGTGACAAAATAATGATTTACAAACTAATAACGTGTCCCGTGATCCAGCGTTTAACTTTGAAGCGCAGATTATGTGGCGAATATATATTTACTTCACAAATTTCAATCCGTAAATCTAAGATCAAACGCTCTATCATAATATTCAATAATCGCTCAAATTTATAAAACACAATAATTCCTTTAATATCGATATAATTTAGTTGACTACAATTACAATCGCTTAGTTCCATGCAACTAAATTTCACACACGTATAACTATTCAAATCCACTAATATGTAATATTTTTTTAGTTACAATTCCAAAAAATCAATCTCACATTGATACAGAAACGTTTATTGTGCACTATAATATTTAAATTGATTTTATTTTATCGAATTCTAAAAACATAATTTGACCTGCGTATTTGTTTAGTAGAAATGATAAAATTCAAAAGTAAATTTTAACTTTTTTCACTTTTGTCGCGGAATTTCGTGTTCTTTACAGATTTCTTGTATGCATTACATAATGAATTTATATGCTTAGACACGCCCGCACAAGTGTCTCTACAGAATGACAACCATAAATCGGATCGGGATTAATCAGAAAATTCTTTTAATTTTTTTAATCTTATGTAATGTGAAAATCACTAACATACACTGTTGAAGTAACGCTTGATAAAATAAAGACATGAAATTTCCCGGTACGTTATATTTTTATTTATAGCTCTTTACGGCTCGGTTAGTGATGCCGACCGGCAAAATATGACAGATTCTTGTCATGATTTTTGACAGGCAACTAGAAAAAGTAAAAACCGCATTTTGATAAACACCATGGAAAAGATATCGATATTCTGTTAAAGCGTTCAGACAACAGTAAACCGTTTATAATTTGTTACGACAAACTCATAATACGTCACAAGCCCTTGACTCGAAACGAATACTATATATGATGTAGGCAAATAACTAGATTCATCACATTTTTTGTCAAACCTAACAACGCAATTCATTAAGATTTCTACAATCAGGAACAATACTGTTGTATAAATAACCTGATATCTGCAAAATACAATAGGTGTTCAAACTTTTTATAAAATATTAAAAAAAAACCTTCCTAAAGATTTGCGAGGTCCGAGACGAATACAATTTGTGACACTATGATCAAAAAACTTTATATTTTTATGAAATACATTTTAAAATAAAAATATCGGGCACGGAGCTAAGTTTTTGCTCATTTTTCCATGGAAAAAAAAATGGCTTCAGTTCTTTATTACAGTACTTAATTGAACATCATTATAACAGCCGTGTATAGATTCTGAACAGACAACCAATTTATATTATTTTTACAGCTGAGTATGGGCTTTCTTCATATTGTATAAAATAAGTCAGATTTTTAAAAAAAATTTTACGTTTAATCTGTTTTTAGGATTAGAAAATTGCATTCCCTATATAACTACGCATTAAAAAACTTACAAAAAATATATTGAGTTCAACCGCTATAAAACAAAATGTCAATTTTTAAATTGGTTTCAAACAGATTTCGTTCATAAATCTATGAAAATTCAAATAATGCACATAACATTGACCGTGTACTATATACATGTACTAATAATGCGTTTTTAAGAATCATTTTAAGCTCTTACTCGTGTTACTGTACAATACAGTCTATTTTGTTTTTTGCTATAACTAAAAAGTTGCAGTATACTTTCTTACAAATATTTTGTTTTAAAAAAAAAAAATATTTATTTTTGGATTACATAAGAGACATATTTTCATTATCAAATGAAATGTTTCCATAGAGAATGAAATATAATTATTATTTAAGAAAATATAAAACTTCCAAAATATTTTAAGATTGATGTGGTTTGCGTTTGCCTGTCAAAAAGGATAAAATTTGCGGCTATCGGTAATATATTCACTATATTAATTGACAGAATTATGCGTGCTCGGTTAATTGTGCAACGTCGCATAAGCATTTTTCCAATAAAACCGTGAAGGTTGTGTAAACGGAGACACATTGTTTACACATTTTCCGACTGACCAAACAGATATTATGCCAGTCATACTGCGTTATTTCAATTTCACAAGTTTTCCAGAATTTCTCACATATTGTTTTTACCGCTAAGATTAATAAAAATCAACCTCCCGTTTCACATGCTTTCAGAAGGGCACGCCGCTAACGGTGACATTATAATTTCACACTCAAAAAGTCTTCGGATAATCGATCTAAAATCATGCGTTCAGCGATAATACATGTTTTTTTATACCTATAATCTTAGTATACAGTTAAAGTGTATAAAAAAAAAATGACAACAAAAATTGAAGTGACAACAAAAAATTATGTAAAACTACGAAAGTATACACAACCAAGTATCAAGTAGATATAATATTAATGACTTATTTTTGACTGTCATGTTATGCCAACATAGTTTTAATAGTAAAATGTACGTACGTAGGCTTTTGTTACGAAGATAACAAAATTAATTTACGTCCGATTTGTGCGGGTACCTACTACTAACTTTCGAATTATTCGACCGTTTTTATTCGTTTTCTAAAAATAGGATATAAATTTTTCGTCGCCGATCTATAATAACATTTGTTTGGTTATTTTTAGAACACGACTTCAAAATATTCAAAAAATATTCATGTGCTTAATATTAAGCCGAGCATCTTTGATGTGTACGTTTTCGTCATTTAGATTGGAATGTTGATCCATTTATGAATTATGAATCAGAGAAACGCCAATGGGAATACTTTAAAAAATATTGACACTGAATGGATACGATTTTATTTTTGACAAATAAATGTATAAACATTGTAATTAAAAGTTAAAACGTAGGGACAGAAACAAATTAATCACAAAAATAAAATATTTAAGTAAAAGATAGTCTTTATAATACAAAATGCATCAAGTTCATTGTTTTTCTTAGAATCTTAAGTGTTTGACGTAATAAAGTACTTTATTTAATTTAATTATTTTTAGTAAACGTTCCAACTTATTGTATTTCTAGTACCAACGAAAAATAATCGCAACTTTACGAAGGTGAAAAAAAAACGTCATTAAATAACTGAAAAAGCCAAATAAGAGGAATTTATACATTTCAAAGGAGTTAATTTGGTTCTTAAATATTTAAATGAACAAACTTCTAGTTTTGTATACATTCAACTCAAGGTGATTACAGTTTGATACGAAACGATTTTAACAAAATATGTTTTGTCCTGTGTTCAATAACCTTTTGTTAATAAATTGTAAAATACCAAAAAAAAAAACAAATTATTTTCATTCACATAAAAATGTTATATCTCGTAAGATATAAAAATACTGCAAATAATAATAAATAGTATATATTTTATACAGTCTACTTTCTTTTCTTTTTTTATTGTTGTTTAATGTATTTTGACAAATAGTTTTATAAAAAATTCGCAAGTGTATCCACCTCAATATTTTACAATTAGGCAATAATGATATAGGAAACCGTCCATAGTTTTATTTGAGGCGAAATACTGATGTTTTGAAAATCAAACGTATTTTAAAATGTGAAAAATTTTAGTAATCATTTTCGTGTTCCACACACTCGTACGAGTTTAACAAAATACTGTCGGCACCAAAATAATCAAAATCCGATCGCGTTGTTGGTTAAAATAAATGTACTTCGCAATCGATTGAAAACGTCGTCATCGAGAAAATCTGTCGAGTATTAATTTAGTTTTATTCTTCGAGTCACGAACATTTCGATCATACTGTCTGCAGTTACCTCAGAACAGCTATTTACTTCGCATCATTATTTCGAAATCGCTCTTATAGTTTATTTATAAAACAGTATTTTTTTCCCTTTCCGAAATGATATTATGATAACTTTCGAACGTATTTCTGCAACTTTTAAATCACAAATACGCCACGTTTCCCTTCTGTCGACGACGCCTTCTTTGGTTTCATCGTGTTGACTGCGGATGGTAACGGTATGGTAAAACGCGCAACATAAAAATTACCGAAACAATTACGAAAAGGATAAAAAAAAATATGGTCCGCCGTCGGGTGACGACAAAATCGACGAAACGTTTCAATTCAATTTTCAACTTTGAAGTTGTAAAACGAAACGTGCAGTTTCAAAACAGAATTTTCGCAGTAAAAATGCAGTTTTATTTTCAAACCCGTTTACTCGTTGGACTGCGTGTGAGGAATGTTTGTTATCCGAGAGACAGTGGCGCAACTACGGGGGTGCTATGGGGTGCTGAAGCACCCCCAACTTCTTTTTTAGCACCCCCAACTTTGTTTTGAGCACTCCCAAGTCCCAGGCAGTGGCGCAACTACGGGGGTGCTATGGGGTGCTGAAGCACCCCCAACTTCTTTTTTAGCACCCCCAA
>CM029358.1:34891122-35029925 GCA_017140985.1 Hormaphis cornu | reverse complement strand
GATTTGAGCTCTAGTTGCGCCACTGCCGAGAGATCCGCCTTTATTTATTTTATTTATTTTTATTTATTTATTAAATAAACGCCCGAGGGCTCAAGTACAGTACATAATAATTTAAATTAGACAGTAATAGCAAATTAATAATACATTTAAGATTAAATAACACTACAAATTACAATACAAAAAAATTAACAATGGGCAAAAAAATCAAAATTATTTAGATTATTGAGACGGTTACATACAGCAGATATACGATCAATAGGGTTATTGGAGCCATAAGAAGTGCGGTGAAACGGAATTGCGAATATAGGAAAGGACCGAATATTGAAAGTGGGAATGTAAAAGTTAAGTAGGTGTAGCAGGTCTGAGCAAGCAATGGTACCCTTTACAAGTTTTGTAAGAAAGGATGCGTCCAACAACTCTCGTCTAGTATTGAGAGATACCAAATTAAGACTAGCTTGAATAGAGATTAAAGTAAAACTAGATAGATTAGGATCTAACCCAAGACGTCTTTTATAGCCAATGAGCCGCAAGAAACGTCTTTGTACTCTCTCCAGAGATTCAATATGACCAACTTGTGAGGGGTTCCATAGTACTGAACAATACTCTAATAGAGGTCTGACTAATGATATATATAAGGTTTTAATACATAATTCATCATTAAATTCCTTAGTGCATCTAGTTAAGAAACCAAGTCTTTTTAAAGCTTTTGCGCACGAATTGTCAATATGAGAGGAAAAAGAAAGGTTAGATTGAAACCGTATAGACACGGTCTAACGGGACGAAAATTACGATTGTTTTTCGAGCAAAATTGTTAGTTACCACACATTCGAATTCTCGACGCGAACCCGTAGAGGGCCCGGCCCTGGAAAAACGCTTCTTGTCTCCCCGAATAAGCCGTGTTGTACGTATTTGTGGAACTATTGTTGCAGAGCAGTTATTAAATTTTCTTCGAGCAAAGCCTGCGCAATCGTTATTTTCGTTTTATTCACACCGCCCTGGTACCTACACCGTACACCTAATATCGCGGTGTGTATCGCACTGCACACAATGCGGCGTGAGGGGACCGGCAAATTGCCGTTAATTGTAAACAATAAACGTCGGCCTGGCTGCGGCGAGACGTGTCACGTGTGACGACCGCCGTCGGCCTCAAAAAAAACTACGCTCGTCGGCTCGGAACGGTAACAACAA
Source organism: Hormaphis cornu (assembly GCA_017140985.1). NCBI lineage: Eukaryota > Metazoa > Arthropoda > Insecta > Hemiptera > Hormaphididae > Hormaphis > Hormaphis cornu. The sequence goes on along the minus strand of CM029358.1, from coordinate 35,028,737 downwards.
CAACAACAAATGTAACCAATAAAAAATGTTTAACGCACGACGTTACATCGTACATTTTGTGCGGACACTACTGTAACGCGTGTCGAGGGGACGTGGTCGACCGGTGTCTGTCTAACCGAAAAACCAAAATAAAAGGGGGTTTTATGGATTTTTGAAATGTGTAACGCACCTGCTACCGTTTCGTCCGTTTGTGTTTTAACGTCAAAATCTATTTAATTTTTTTGGAAGCGGGGTCCGCCCCCGAGCTCAGATTTGTCTCCGCAGCCACGTGCTCGACTCGGGGGGAGGACGCAGTTCTTAAACTAGCATTTCGTTTCAATCGTCGTTCCCGGGCTACGTTTTTCCAAAAAGGTAAAATATTCGTTTTTTGATTTGTATCGAGTTCACGATTGAAATGTTTTTTTTTTTTCACTCGGTAAGTATAAGGGTTTTTTTTCCTGTGATTACAAAAAAAAAAAATGTGAAAATACTAACACACGTTTTCAGCAGACAATCTGTTCAAATGGGGGTGTAGGGGCCCCCTACGGCTTGGTATCAAACAGATCAATCAACTTGGAGCGCGGTTTTTTCAAATTTCCATCCCTTTCTTTTGATTTCCCGAGCACTGCCGCAGTGCTGTACGCAGTATGAAAAAACGTCGACTCTTTTCCTACAGTCGGTCGAACGGATGGTAAAAAAATAACGACGATGATTTGCACCGAGAAATCGCGCGGAGATCGTTGGCACTCGCGGGACACTCGCCGCGCGCGATCCGGTCCGGTGGGTGTAAATCACTAAAAACTCGATCGAAACGATTCTTCCGTGCTTGTTTCGCACGACGACTACTGTTGTGCCTGCTCGAATTGATCGCGTTCAACGTGAAGGATGTCTGGCCAGCTGCGGGGGCTCGTACTTTATTCCCGTTAAAATCGGTTTTCCGCCGGACGAACGGCGGTGGTTCTGACCGTTGTATAACTCGCGCCATTTGATTGTGATTCGGAAATACTCGTTCTGAAACTGTTTATTCTGTTCTACAATTTTTTCATACGTTCTTAAGTTTTTCGCGCTTCAATGATTTATATAAAAAAAAAAAAAAGTTTTTAATACGAAACATTCCGACTACGGTACCGGCTTTTATTTTTTAACAATTTTCACAAACGATCGTAGGTTTGAAAAACAAGGTAGTAAGTTCACCAAGCGTCTTAATACCGCGTAAAATTTCATTAGAGGGTCAATACAGTTTGGCATTCGTCAACCTTAAATAATGCTACGCGTCCGCGATGATGTGTTTAGAAAAAACACAGTTTGCTCGAATGGGTGCCAAGAGGACTGTAATAACCGTATTAACGCGGTTGTACGAATTCTCTGACGGATGTCATAAAACATTCGGTGTAAATATCGAAAACTAGATAATAAACGTATTATTAGTGCAATTCACCTATAACTGCATTATCTAAAAAATCACTCAAGCCTAATATTTATGATAATAATTGTTCGCGTTGTTTAAGCGGTTTATTAACAATGACGTTTGACGCCAACATATAACTTATAACGTACGTCACACGTTAATTTGTTATAAATACCACTGATCGATATAAACCTGGATAAAATAATATGACTTAATTAAAAATACAAACAATACCTACGCAATAACATATACATTTTTAACGTCAAGCGCAATTTGTGTAAAACAAAAATACCTATTTATGTTTAAGGAGGAATATCCCATCATGTCGATTGAATGAATAGACACACGTTTTTACCGATCCACATACTAGGATGCTTAATAAATTATTACTAGCTATATCAGTTCCAAAAAAAAAAAACCGTTCATCAAATTATAACAATTGGTATTTGAGAAAATATAAATGAAAAATGACTATAGGTACCTTTATTTAAGTTGAATTCGGCGAATTATACGTAGCTGGTAACAATAATGTTATGATAAATTAGGTATTTTTTTATTATTTATTAATATAGGTATTTTCATTTTTAACTATTTTCACCGGATGGTATGGTTTAATATTCTGTTTACGATTATTGCACTTGACGAAAAATTGCTCAAATTATTTAAATAGTCAGACAATAACTCTACAATGCTAGGTTTTTATTTCATGTTTATGAAATCTAATTTAATAGCGTGAATGAAAAATAAGTATCCACCTCTTATGGGCAATCTCAAAAATTATAGAACATCAGATGAAATACAAAAACTGACGTTGCGTTTTAGCGTATTATTTATAAAAATACGATTAAATTGAATAAAAGGTTACGACGAGAAAGCGGCATGAACGGATGTACTACGTGGGTAAGCAGAGCAACCGTTATTATTGTACTTACTAAGACCGCGACTTACGAGTATACACTTTTTAGTGCATTCTTTCTGCTACATAACACTATCATTTCGTTAATTTTCATCAAGTTGCTATCATTCATGAACGCCGTGAAATCGATCCCCGCAAAAATAATTCTGTGTGCTCTAATATATTATTTTACATTTACACGTGTTTAACTATACACGAGTATATTTGGATGCGTATGAGTAATCAGTATATAATCTGCAGCGTCGGTAATTTTTTATTACGCTGGAATTAGAAATTGAATAGCGTAAACGGTTTCTTTACGGTTATACAAATTCCAAAAATTAAAAAGGAATAACGAACGGTTTGAAAATTTTGATTTGTAATTCCAACAATTTTTCGATTGATTTTAGTACCCAGAGTTTAAATTTACAAGCGGTCGACGCAGGTTATAGAAATCGCATTACTTTTGGCCCCGCAGGTAACCGTGAAACGTTCGTATCACAGCCACTCGTCGTATGTTTTTGGTATCGGTTCTGAATTTAGCCCATCGCCACAAAAAAAAAGTCTTCGACTCTACAGTTACGCCCACGTAAAAATCCGTATTCAATTATCTTTATTTTAATAGTTTACGACGATTTGAAACAAACCTAAACTTTCCAAACTATATATATATATATAAAATCAAAATTCTATAAAATGTACCCGAATATTTTCGACGTGTTGGCTTATAAAATTATACATATCTTATAAAAGCGTGTGCTACGAACTGAGTGTAAACTAGATAAATGAGTAATAAAACTCAGTTTATAATAAACCGTATTGATACCGTTGCCGTTTCACTATCGAGGCAGATGAGCGCGATTTTATTTCAACCGCCACCGCGGTACACTGAGACGAATCGATTGCTCTCGGTCGATTTTCAGACGTAATCCTGCGTGGTAGGTAAATGGAAAAAAAATTCGTGTATACAGCGAAATACATATATATATATATATTATAAACGTATACGGTCTGTATTACATACGCGTATATCTATTGTGTGTATACGAACAAAACAAAAACCTTCTCGTTTCGATTCGAGTAAAAGCGTGCAGGAATACCTAATCGACGAGGAAAAATACCACTCACTCGGACCGAACATTGTGTGATAGTATGTATTATTATTATTGTTTTTATTATTGTTATAGTAGTAATATTATGCACGTCGCGTTTTTATCGAGGTTCAAAATATTATACGTTTTACCTATGCGCGGGTTCCCGGGCAACAAGTGAACACGGTTTTCGATTAAACTGCAACGGACGTTTTAAAAGTCACCCTTATTGACAAACGCGTTTCGTAATTTGCACGATATTACCACTGTTATACTATTCAAAACGATGCATATATATATATTATCAAAAACCCAATAAACGAGTCTCGAGTCTCGTACGAAATGATAATGATTAATCAACCCGAGGGATATCTACTGACTATCAGTAAAAAGGTTAAATCGTTTTGTACACGGCGAACGTCTGTGTAATAAATTCCGTTTAGTCCGCGAATGAAATATCCGCGGTGAACCTGCAGTACCTACACGCGATCGGAAACCTGCAAAAATCTGCGAGATAAAACTCTAAAAATTTCTAACGAAAAAAAACAATAAACATTTGTTTTGTTTGTTTGCACATAATATGTAATATATTAAAGGCGTGCAGTTCTATCGCGAATTATATATTATAAATGTATAATTTTTTTTTTTTCCAATAGTGTACAACAATTGGGTACTACATTTTTTTTTTTTTGACAACTGTTCGCAAGCGGCTTAAAACACACGTTCGACTTCTAAATCGATGACGCCGAGGAGAACACGACACAAAAAGAAAAAATTCTTAAACAAATAGCATGTTTTTTAAATTGTTATGCAATACCCTACATATATATATATATGTGTGTATACACGCAATAAAATTGGATTCAATTTTAATAGTTATTTACAAGAAAAATAGCTTAAAAAACTGCGTGATTTGATCCAAATTTACTATTGAAATATAATAATGTATCGTACCTACTTGAGATGAAAGATTTAAGATTATTAACTTATCAATAACAAAACTCAATCAACATAGGTAATCATAATTTAACAAAAATCGAAATAGGAATTTTTTTTTTTTTTACAAACATTTAACTTAGAATTTCGGCTGTAATGTAAAATGAGAATATTTTTAATTTGTTTTAGTTTGCATAAAAATTTTCGTCAACAATTTGTTTAAAATCTAAATTGGAGATTTTTTTTTTTTTACTATAGTCCCCGATGACTACATTTAAAGCTTAAACTATTATGAAAAACAACCTGGTGTAATACGAGTACAAGTCTTATATTATATAAGTTGCTTTTACAACTTTTCCCCTCATAATATAAAGCAAACCGAGCAAAAGATGTACATATTAGGCTCTTTTATGAAAGTCGGAAAATATACTTTTATTCTACTCTATAAAAAGGAGACATAAAAAATTAAACTTGTTGCGTAGGTACGACAAAAAACATTCAACTAACAGTGGATCGACCCAGTAGAATTTTTGATATTTCCTATTCTTCATTGCTGTACAGTTAGTGCCCAATAAATTATCCTTGGAGTTACCGCATTAGTATTGTGTTGGCTAGAAGCATTTGGACATTTGGAATCAAATGTAAGTGGTAGATAATGGATAATAAAGCAATGTAATACTTAAAAATAAAACAATTTAGATGAAGAAATAAAATATTATTTGTTGTTTTTTTTAAGTACATAAAACTAATGTCATTTCAATCAAAAACCATCAATTATTATTAGTTCCGTAATTTCTAATGTACATCAAAAAAAGTTTAAAAAACTGACATGCTAAAATAGATTCTAAAAATCACACACGATTAAAATGCATTTGTACGTACCTATAAAATTCAGAGGAAAAAAATTCGAAATGTGTTTTACATTGCTTGTATTATACTCGTATTTATCTAGCTGATTGATTCTGAATAGTTTAGTGCAAAATTATACATACATTTTTATTATCATTACAACTTTTATGTCGCTTGATTGTTTTAAAAATTCATTACTTAAAGTTCACTGAAGTTCACTGTCCACTTCACGGATCATTATATAACTGTTTACTTTAAAAAAACATTTTAAAAAGTCATTTTATTTTTCCTTAGTCATGTTTTTACTTCAGGAAATCATTATAGTTTCCTACCCATTCTTATTTAGACCAACGGTTTGATGTGCCATGAAAATTGTGTGCAAAATAGCGTGTGCCTTACTTGTATAAATTATAATAAAAACTTGAACATCACTATAGGATAACATAGGAACACTTATAATCTAACGTTATTTTATATTGTTTTCATCGACTAGCTAAAGTTTGATTAATATTTATATTATTTTGTATAATTTTATTTATGGAGTTACTGATACAGAGTAAAACAAAGCATTTTCCACTTAAACAGAAACTACCTATACGCCTTACAGCTTATTTATTAACCGTTAAATTATAATAAAAGAAAATTAATTTAATTTAATATTTTAGATGAATATCATATCCTCATAGAATTAAAGTATAGTTTACTCTGAAATCTAAATAAATGTACCTACAATTTACCGCAAAATTACCAAGGGAGCTGCAGGTGAGTAACATTTAAAAGAAAGGTTACACGTCAAAAAAAAAAAAAAAAATGGCATTTTTTCATTTTATTTCACTAAAATTATACAAAAGTGTTTAAAACATTTAAACGTCGTTGAAATGGGTTTATTTATGCACATGAACTTTTTTAGATACAAAGAACAGAATAAATCACAATTAGAATGAATTATATTTTTTAACATTAAGTATCAAGATGTATGATCCCAATGGAAACCCCAACGTGCTAAACAAAGTTAATATGAGTGCATTAAAGTTAGCTCCAATTTTAAAATTTCAACGTTGATCTAGGCAGATTTTTACATTGTGTTTTTTAAATCATAATGTCCATTTCTAGAATAATAAACAATTTAAAAATGTTATTTACCTAAACTGATTTATATCTACTACTACAACATCACACTGAATTCCGACCTTATTATTATTTTCAATGCTAATTAGATTTTTGTACAATAAAATAAACACAAATAATAATAAATTTTCTAATTCTAGGTTCTAATTCTAGATTTTCAAGTTTTGAAGTTTTCAAAAATTAAGAGTCCATAATTAATACATCAATTCATATAGCGTATTATTGATTTTTTTCCAAAAATAATCAGATAGCTTTTGCTTCATTACGTATAATATATATTGACTCAAATCTCAAAAATCATAAAGTACCTACATAAGTACGAAAATACGTAAAATGTGGTAATAACTCATCTCAAATCTAATTAGTAAGGCATTTGGAACTTCAATTTTGCAATTTATTGCTATATTAGTATTAAATTTGTTTTATGTAAAGGCGAATTAAAGTTTAAAAATTATCGGTACAACTTTTTGTAACTTTTGGTTTTTTTTAAATTTGTATGCAATTTTGTTAACTTTCCGCATTTTTATTAGGATTTTAAGTTGTTTTCAATGTCTCTACATAATTAATTTTTTTTTCTTAATAAATTAAATTTAAAAAAAAATTGTAACATTGTGTTGTTTCTTAATAGTTAAAATTAGTAAAATATTGTTTTTTTTTTCAATAATTAAAGTATAAAACATTTATAAAATTTTGTTTGTTTTTAATAGATGAAAAAAAAATGTATTGCAATTTTCAAGAGCAATTTCGGCTATTTTTTAATGCAATAATGCCATCAATTTTTGAAGTTTTTAGTGCAATAGCTTCCGACCCCTACCAATAAGTAATTAGCTATACAAATTTTTTGCATACTTATGTATTCAACAGTTATTTCAAATATTCAAATTTGTTTTAACTTGTACAACTAATATTAGACTATACTTAGATGAGTAATTTTTTTTTTATCTTAACTGCAATTATAATATTTTTAGAAAATCGACCTCCGAATAATATGGTTGAAAGCGAATAAAAACTTAATGCAAATAAACAAAATACATAAAAGATGAACATCCGGCTCGCGAGTCGCAGTAAGTCATGAAACTCGGATATTATTCAACGGTTTTATATTTTTCCGACGATCCGATTATTCTACAATGAATAATAGATACATTTGTCATTTCCTTTGCTCTATAGGTATCAACAAGTTTCACATTTATGAATGAGTATATCAATGAATATCGAGTTTCCTAAGACGTATATATTTATATGAACTGCAAGGACATTTTTGTTTGTTGCACATACTAATATTTTTATTGTAGGGACACGTCGTGTATAATATTAGTATTATCATACCGAATATATATCTGATATTTTGATATATATATCTCAAGCTGTGTTAGTATTGTAATGTCACGCTAATTAAGTATATCAAACTAGAAATCGGACGTTTCAATTCGTTCTTACGACCGTCAGTTCGATGACAAGATATTATTATGTATACAGGTATGCTGCATATTTTTTATTATTCGACTAAAGTGATCATTGAAACCGATACTCCACAACGCAATATTCACCAAAACTACGTTTTCCGTTTGTGTGACTATTCTTTACAAACTAATTCTACCGCGCAAACATTGAACATTTTTTTTAAACATATTTAAATTTTTAATAACTGCTGCAGACATTAAAAAAAAAAAAAACAAAAAATACGCGCTTTTCTCCGTGCGTAGTATATACCTACCACATTTAACATGTTTTCTGTTTTGAAAATCGAACATTGGTGCGAGATATTGTTTTTTTTTTCCTATTATATTAATAGCTGGTATACCGTCATGAGTTGTCATATGCATTATCCACCGGTTGCCGACATTATCAAACAAGTTTTTCCATTACACGGTGATACACATTCGAAACTCTCGTTTTTAATTAATGTTTTTCGGATGAAGTTATTTTCCAATTTTTCAACACGTTATTTTCCAAATTAACTGTGTACACACAAAACCGTCCCACTTTCTCCGTCTCTTCGGTGCGACAGCGATGCACAATGGACGTCAGGCCGTTAACAGAAAAGGGTCCTCCTCTAAACAATATAATGGTAATAATAATAATAATAATAACACTCTTCATCCGTACAAATTATTTGAGCAATTGTACACCTTCAATGAGAAGTTATAATAATAATGTTTAAGTAACGCAAAAAACAATAATATCAGTATGACCGACGGTGAAAAACAGACGTTTTCCATCATGTCGTGCAGTTTGATTGCACGACGATCTTTCTTCATTTTTGTTTTTTATTTTCATCAATCGCGTCTTCACGGCCCACGTTAACATAATCGACGTTGTCCTCGTAGAACTGCTAACTATTAATACATTGTTTTATACGTAAATTTTAGTTATAGGTGAGACACGTTTGAATTCCGCAACAAAAGTAAAAAAATTTGTTGGTTTCTAGTTTTATTGTTTTTTTTTTTTCACGTTTTTCTGACATTGTTTTAGTTTTCTTCGCGCGACCGTCAGCCACCAACGACGCCGTATATATTATATATATTATATATGTATTTGAATTCACACTCGGATTTGTCCAGAAGAAAAAAAAACCAAATAAATCACGCATTGCGGAAGCTCTGCGCGGATTTTGACTTTTGACGCTCACTCGTTGTTTATAGGTAGTTCATTTTGTTTCGGTCACCGACCAAAGTGTGGGTGTAATTTTTCCAAAAACACTCGTGTATTGTTGACGGGGGCCTTAATGTTTTCTTCCTATAACGCATATTATAACAACGAATTGATAATAACCACATAAAAGCAATGAACGCGTGACTCGCGGTTTGGACGACAACAAGTTATTATAGTTTGGTTCCCATTCATCCCAGACGTGACGTACAAGTATTAATAGTAGTCAGTTGTGGTCAGTATTGTACGACGGAACAAATTTAACTTGAATGGACAGCTGAAAATATCACATTTGTTCGGATATTTCGTTGTAAGTGCACGCTCCATAAATAACATTATGTTTTTTTTTTTTGTATTTTTCTCGTTTTGATAGTGTTTGATGACTTAAATGACTGAAGAAAATACATTACAACCAAGTAGAACGGTACTAATAAATTACACAGTGCTATGCGTAGAACGTGAGGTACAAGCTAAACTCGAATAACCATCAGCAGGTACGTCATAAAGTTTATAGTTTAAACGCATGTCTTACATCATGAATGTTTCGTATTATACCTAATGTCACGAATTTTCCAAAAAGGTTTAACAATTATTTTCTAGAGAAAAATTTTTCTAGTAGAAAACAAACAGAGTAGTAATGAGTAAATCCAGCTGTGTTGAACCTGCGTCAATATAGGCAATACCATTTTTTTATTTAAGTTTCAACAGCAGTTTAACACTGAATTTCCTGATAATTTTTTCAGGTTTTTATAGCGCGTATGAAGGATATATATTATTTTTAGGAAGATTTTTTTAAAGTTAGTAGAATTTCTCCGATTATTAGCATATACTTCCGAATGATAGGCGATTGGATGGAGATGGTATTTAGTAAAAATGTTTATGCGCTCGGTTATGCTTAATAATCCCGGTTATGTTCCAAAAAGTGAAAAATTTCTTAAAACTCTTCAAATTACACAAGAAATTTTCACAAGTTATTAGAAAGAGCAAAATTCATAAGTGCTGAAATCGTTAAACAGATAAATTCGATTTTTGAGCAAATTCAAAAAATATAAAAATTTTTTAATAACGATTGCAGTATTATTTACTCTATAAAATTAATTGTCAGTTTAAAATATTGTTTAAAGACTCGAAATTTTAATACAAGTTTGGAAACATGTTTTTTTCTATATCATTGGAAAAAAATTTGATGACAGAATTTCGCGATTTTTATTTATGAAGTTTATGCGTTATTTTGTTATTTTTCTTCTATTTTTTTCCTTCAAAAATTTTTCAACTTTGTTTCTTTTTTTTCTTCATTAATAGATTTTGTAAAAATGCGCGTGTGATACAAATTTCAAACAATTCCTTTCGAGTTAAAGTTGAAAACCGATTTTCAAATATTTTTGTTCTATCTAGGTAATTTTTTTGAATCTTCAATTATAAATTTAATTTAATATATTTTCAAATTTTGATTTTATTCACTGTGTTATATTGTACACGATCATTATTTTTGTTTAGATCTTAAAAAAAAAAATATACTAACTATTGTTTATCTGTTATAAGTATTGGATGGAAACAATTTACAGCTCGGTAATTCATGGCAATCGTGAATTGTAATGAACAGTAATAATGATAAGTGTCGATTTTCAAAAAGTGTAAATTTTCTTTTAAAATTTTATATTTTCAAAATAATTTTAAATTTTGTTCATTAACGTTTGTACGTACATAAACTGACTATTCTTAAACTTTTTATTCTTTTATCGACAATAAGCAAACGATTCGATAACTATTGAAATCCGTTCTAAATTCTAACTAACTAGCCCACGCAGTGCCGGATTAAACATTGGTGGGCCCCTAGGCAATTAAAATTTTGGGCCCCAACAAAATTATTTTTTACATAAATCTTTAAAAAAATTGTGGTTTTTCGTTTTCACGGGGCCCCTTAAATGAGTAGGGCCCCAAGGCGGGCGCCTACTCCGCCTTATGGGTAATCCGGCACTGAGCCCACGTTAGTACTTTCTTAAGAACGTATCGCACTAGTGATTTTTACTAATTTATAGTGAACCTATTATTAATTAGCCTTTTGATGTCTACTATTCTCACTTTTACTTACAACGAAAAGCCAACACACACATTTTCCCCTTTGTTTGCGAATAAAAATTAATGTGTACAATAGGTTAGCGGACGTCAGTCACCGTTTATACGCAGAGTATAAACGCAGTTATAAAAAATATCATCTTGCAAGCAAAAAAAAAAAACATATTTTATTTCATTTTAATTTATCGTTGTCATTGTGAATTATTATTATTTTTTCTAACGTTATGCTGCGAAAAACACACACGTTCCTAAAACGCTTTAAAAATCGCGTACCACCTACTCTATTGGCGTCGGACGGCGAAAGATAACGAGGACGGAGATTTAGATAAAAAATATATATAAAATGAAAAAAGAAAAGAAAACTAGAGCAATATACAGACTGATACACGCTTGAGCGTTACCCAACAAACACGATACGTACAGGGTGGGCCATAACGTTTACTAGAAAAAGTTAAATTTATAAGTCGTACTATTTAAAACCTCAAATCTTGAAGTGAACGTAAATTAAATTACCATGTGCGTCTATTGAATATTTTACGAGAAAATTCGTATTTTCTATTATACCTACTTAACTGGCAATAAAACGATTAAAAAAAAAAACAAATACCGCTAGTGTTTTATAAATCAAAAAAACACCAATCATAATATGCACAGGTAGTTATATGTATTTTTCAGGTTGTATTGTTTATAACAATCGCGTTAATTAATGTATACTTCGAAATCAACCATCACTGCAGTTGTACGAATCGTGTTGATTTGAATAAAATTTAATATTTATCGTTGCGTACGCCCTTTTTTTTGAATCACGGTGTCACTAATTTGAGTTGCGGCACACAGAAATCGATAAATTTTCATATCAATGCACACAACACTTTTATGTTCGGAAATATTTTGCCATTTCGTTCTTAACAATAAGGTGTGTTGATCTTATTACGGTATTGTATTGGAAATAGGTAAAATTTTGGATTTAAATGTCAACCATATTTCCAGCGGAACAATACGCGATAGGCAATATTATACCCCCCATTAGTCGCATTAAGTACGTACTAAAGTAGATTCAGTTTAAACGACTACTCCTAAAAACTAGATCGAATCGACTGAGAAGAATCGAGAAACTTCGATTCGATTCGAGTTGTAACACCTTCGCGTCTATCGCGGCCGAGTTAAACAAGATTAGACCATCAGTTTGGCAAAGACGATACGAACGTGTTTTATTCACGTTTATACGACGTATTAGTGTTATAATTATTAGGAGGTACCTACCTGTGGTAACTGGTGCGAGTTATCGTCGTCTAGGTTGTTTTCGATAACTTTTTCGCGACGTATTCGCTGCGTACGGCAAAAATCACCTGTTGATCTTTTTCTCTTTTCAAACATGTATTATATATAACCGTCTGTCACACACTAATCATACTACACGACGTCGCATCATATGAAATCTGGACGATTTTATGCGCCGCGTTCTTCGTTTCGTTTTATTCCGCCGCGGTTTTATTCGCAAAACGGACACCACGAACGAAAACGTATGGGCGACAACAAAATCTTGCAATAATTATCATAATATTACGACAATATCGCGGCGGCGTTTGTGGAAAATTTATTTTTTATCACAATTAAACGATACCTGTTATTAGAGTGCACTCAAAACGGACCGCGATCGATCGCGCGCACTGTCTTGGACGGTCGTCGGTCGGCGACTGCCGGTGGCCAGCGCGTGTTTTTGTCACGGCGGGCTCTCCGCGTGACTCGGCGGCCGGCGGTTTTTTCATAGGTTTTCGCGCACACGGAGGAGCGCGGTTTGCTGCTGCTCTGTGTGCACCAGTGGCGGCGGGTCTGCGCGGTGTGCAGTCGCCACTCACTCAGTGGTGTCGAGCCCACACAATTGGAGGGAGGGCACGGGAAACGTGGGAAAAATAACGATTAATTGACTGTAGGTAATATAACGGTTATCGTATATTTCACCGGATTCAAACTCGGTAAATATATTTTTTACTTATTGTTCGGGTGGCAGCTTAACCTTCTAAAACCACGAAACGCGGTTGTTTTCAACACGCGTCCTTTCCAAAAAATAAAATAGCTTTTCGTCGTCATACATCCCGCCTAAATGTTTCACGTGTCGAAAGCTTTCGAAAGAGCATTTCTAATGGAGGGGGGTGTTATATCAAGAGCTAGAACAATCATCACGCTGCAGGTTAGGTATCAATACGAAAAACAAAAACAAATTTAAGACGTCGTGTAATGTTAATACGATCTGGAAAGCTAAAATTCGCCGTTTCTTACGTTTTTTTTTTTCTTTTTTATTTACAAAATATTCCTTATACATAATTATTTCAATTTTATTGTTTACACGCTCAGAATGTAAAAACGTTCGGCGAAGCGACGATGACTTGCACACGCGGGTAGGTCACGATGGTGGACCGACCTGATCGATAGGTCTATTTCAGGACCGAAACATCGATTCGTGTCGTGTCCGCGGTTTTCACGCGGCACAAAGCGTACATTGAGCGAATTAAAATTAATTACCGTTCGCTTTCTTTGCCTCGGCTCGAAGAAGTTTAACACGTTTGGTCCACACGCCGTTGTCGTTGATTTCACCGATTGCCATCGATTTCGTCCAATACGTCACCCCGGTCCGCCCCTGCCATCGCTTCGTTCGGCAGAGTCGTACGTCGTTATTCGAGGGAACAAAAAAAAACACAAAACTACGGCGGTCACAAAACAAACTGATAAAAATCATCAAAATGATCACTGTTTACTTATTATATACTTGGAGTAGAGTAGAATTTTCGTTTAATTTTGTAAAAAACCGTAAATTTCGTAATTTTTTTTTTCATCAGGTACGTTTTCGAACGTTATTCAAATGGTATAAATTTTTCGTAGAACGAAATTTATTTTAACGGTTATATTTTTTGTGTACATTTATACGCGCACGTTTTTTTTTTTTTTATAAATCGTTACTTAGATAATTTGAATAAATACTTTTCGTATGCTGTTTTTGGTAGTTCGGTAGACCATTCATAACACCAATCTATCCACGTAAAAATAGATCACACAACGAAGATCGCTTACGGCACCGTTACCCAAATTCATACGCAAATCGAATAATTTGTTTAAAATAAAACTCCCCGAAACAAAGAGGCAATAAAAATTCTAACTTTGGTTATTCTGGCGCCACCGTTGGCCCTATTATGTTGTAGTACCGACGTATCGAGGTATCTCTACGATTATTTAAAAGCAATGATATTACATAGTGCTTACGAAAATAAATAGTAACGTGCGACTTATTACTATAGTATGTCGAAATTTCAACATCACATAATTTCAACAATAATTTTTGGAAGATTTGTGGTAAAAAAAAAAACTATTACTAGAGTACGTAAACTACGTGGGAAAAAAATTATTAAAACTGTTTAGTAGCGTGTAGGAAAATAAGTTGTTAAGCTTTGAGTCATAAGTATAAAAACTATGTGTTGTGTAAAAAAAACCTGTAAGACATTAAAAATTTCTGAGTACCTTAGCTGTAGTAGTGGGCTAAACATTTTTGGAAATTTTTTTGATTTTTAAATTTTATTTAGCCTGTGTAAATATTTTAATAAATCCATAAAATGTTCGAAAGAATAATAGTCATCACTTATCATCTACAGCAGAAATAATCACGATGTTTAAACGAACGCATATTGTGTACCTAAATGGGCTAAACCAATTAAAAAAATAATAACTGTACGAAAAAATTTGTTTTTAAGCGATTGTATCAAAGTCTCGAGACTAAATGTTGAAAATTCATCATACAAAAACTGTGAAAATGTATTTATTCCGGTACATACTTTTTTTGTTCTGTCGGATAAAATAATTCGGCGGGAAATTTTGAATTCACATAGCAGCTGTTGATAAGGTAAGTTGTCACGTGTTTTAAGTTTTATCATTTTATCATTTTCGAAAGATCCGTAATGTGTATGTTCTGTGTGCATAAGTTTGAAGTTTTACAATTAACATCATACTTTTAAAATTATTCAGTAGGTGTACGATTCCTTATTTCACTAAGTTGTTTCTTTTGCTCAAAGGTTGTATTAATATATTTTCTGCTTAGGACTTTGTAAAATTATTGAGGTTTCGTGATGACTGATTGTTAAACATTTGTTGATGCTTAGTAAGTAAATATACCTACTGTAATTATATAATCATTATTATTATGCAATGTACTGTACAAACTATCTTTAAAACTAAAACTTTTTTATTGTTTATCGCATTACATTTTTATTATGTTTGTTAATTGTCTTTTGAAGAAGCGTAATCTATGTAGGTACTTGCAATTATCCATTGAATTCAGTTTTATCAGTGACGTTTTTGTAACTTTTTTAAGGGCATAGTATGCATTCTACGCTATTATAATAGATCTTTTAATTATTTGTTTTCTGTATAGCTTCACTGTGCTCAAAAGATTAAATAAAAAAATTAACATTTGGGTTATATCCCCCGAAACACAACTGTATTATAGTTTAAGTAATTTTTTATTAATACTTTTATATTCTGTCATGTTTATCATACTCTATACTATAGAGTATAGGTAAAACTGCTAATGCCGATGTCTCAAATACTTACAGTTTACAAATAAGAGTTATTATTTAAAAAATCATTTTTTCACCTACTACTTACTTTAGTTTATTTAATAATCATAATAAAATAATTTAGTTTTTAGTTAATTTGTTTTGTTTTTTTAGTTTGAAATGCACAACGCTAAGGGAGAGACCAACCAAGCAAAAGATGACATTGATTTACTTGAAGATTTGTTGAATAAAACTAACTGTGCACATTTACATTACAAAGTTCAAGACTGCATAGCTACAACAAAAGACTGGAGAAAGTGTCAAGCTGAAGTAAAAGAGTTCAAAGCGTGTATTGAAAAAAATCAGAAACTTGCAGAAAAAAACAATGTTTGAGCTTATCAACTATGAATTTGTTACACCTTTTCTCGCTGGTTTTCTAATAGGCGCGGGAGTATCATATGGGTATCGAAGCATTCGACCACTTCTTTCTGGGCCATTAAATTCACTTACTATTAACAATAAACTTGTGTTGGTAGTAAGAAATGATTTGGGAATGACTAAAGGTAAAATAGCTGCTCAATGTTCCCATGCATCTGTAGAATGTTATAAAGCTGCTATGAAGTATAAACCTCAAGCTGGAAAAATGTGGCTAATGACTGGTCAAAAAAAAATTGTACTTGGTATAAGTGGTGGAGAAAAATGCCTTTTAGAGTTGTCAAAGGTTGCAAAGTCCCACAAAGTTTTGTCTTGTATTATTACTGATGCCGGAGCAACTCAGATCAAAGCGGGAACATCCACTGTAATAGGCATTGGACCAGATAGTTCAGATGTCATCGACAAGATTACTGGTCATTTAAAATTAATTTGAATATTTTAACTGAACTATAGTATTTTGTATACCTATTTAATGAATTATCTGTATTGTTTGTGCATCATTAGTTTTGTTAGCAACCCAATTTAATTGTACACAGGAATTGTATGAACTATGATAAACATTATGTGTTATAATTTATATTTGTTACACTCAATATAAAAAAAAAAAAAAAAAATGTTTATGTCGACCAATTTTTTAAAAGATCACATTTTACAATATTAGTGAAATGAGCTAGCAACTTGTTTAGGCATGTACCTTAGGGTGGCTAGTCAACCCACAGAATATTTATAGTTTTAACACTATTAAACTTCATATTAAATTCAAAAATTACGTACGTCAACTAGAATTATTGTATTTCATACCATAAAATACAAAGCGTAGCGCATCTTGTTAATAAACATATTTACAATTAATATTTACTATTTTACATTTATGGGATAGCAAAGCATTGTATGTAATATTGAAAAAAATGATTCGCTATCATCCAAAACTTATATTTTTCATATTTTCTTTGTAATTATGGGGTAGGTTGCCATCATTTCCTTAAACACACTATTGAGTCGGAGCATATTTACGAGTCATGTTTTACTTTAAAATAAAATTGTGCCTATGGTTTGGTCACACCGATTTTTTTGAACTTAACCACTTGGTGTGATGAACAAAAATCAAAAATCAATTTGGTGTAAAATATTGCCAATAATGTACAGTAGTTAATTTTGACAACATTATATTATTTGGTTAATTAAAAAGATAATTTCTAATATTATAATTTTACAATTGAGTGCAAGTGGTTGAGTGTCATGACTAATAAAGCAAAATGAGTTGGTGTTAATTTTAGAATTTAAAACCTGTCAGTGTATTACATCTTTTGGATAAATCATCATAATATGATAAAAATTGTACTATATATTATTATAATTATATATCCATAAAAAGGTATACATTTGTATTTTTCTGTCATTTTGTTCATTAGTGAAAAAATAATTGACATAAAGTTGCCAATAATGTATCAATGGTAAGAACTAAGAATACAAATTTGTTAAATTGTACGTATTATAAAAAAAATTGACTGCTCACAAGTTCTGTGAAATTTAACATGACTCATAAAAGTAAATTAGGTACAAACGTTTTTAATAACAAGAGGTTTTATCTAAGTGGATGTATAAAAAATATTTCTTTTTATAACGTAGGTTTCTTAAATTTATTTTTAACGCTCATTAGATACCTATTAATTTTTACAAAGTTCAATTAATATTTTTCTTTATGTATATATATTAAACTTTTTCAGCCATTTTTAGAATTTGTCACAAAACCCAAGTAATTACCCACCTATTTTATAATTTTACGTTGTATGCAATTTTTAATTATTTTATTAACTAATGCCTGTATTGATTTTAAGAAACAATAGTACATATTTTCTATTCATAGAATTCCAGCAGCTAATGTCTATAAATGACTTGTGGTTGAATGCAGTGGTCGGGACGATGCTGTTTTTTTGTAGCACGCTGATGCTACAGCTACTTCTTAAAAATTTGTAGCTTGTTTGTACCTCTAACGCTACTTTCTTATCATTTTATTACGCTCATTTTGACGCTACTGTTTAAATGTAGTGCGCTTATCTTTTTCGCCAATTTTTTAAACGAAAAATTTAAAAAGATTAAAATAACAATCTCTTAACAGCTTTAGCAAAAAAAAATTGTAAAAAGTTAACGTAAGCGGAAATTTTCGATACGCTATTCGATAGTTTGTAGCGCACTACGATTCTTGCTACCACTGACTGAACGTTGATTTCACCAGTGGCGGTTTTGTAGGTGAAGCAAGTGAGGCACCGCCTCACTTGTTGTTTTCAAAATTATTTTCTATTCTTTATATAGGCATATAATAATGTATTCGTGTCATACATATTACTGTGGAAAATATTACTTTTTTCCGAAGAGTTCTAACGAAGTGGCAAGCAGGTTACGCCGGGTCTAAAACATAGCATGCAACCATATATGCTTTAGCGCCGTTATCGTTTGTTTCGTCAATTGAGGCGATGACCGCTGTCGCCTATTGCCATGCATAGTTATTGTATGTTACACACACAAACACAGACGTGTAAAATGTACAGGAATGCGCATGCGCAAAGTGCTGCCAGAGGCGACAAAACTCAGTCGCCTCTACAGGTTTTTACATTTTTACCTGACTAATTCTTGATAACAACCGTACCTCAGCGGTTACGTTATCTTTTATCAGCGATTACTTATCATACTTTCTATTATTTTCAACTTGTATCATGTACGTCTAGAACATTTATGTTTACAGTGTAGTTTGAGACCAAGTGTGTGTATTTATTTTATAAATCAAGTGTTTGAAAATAAATAAATATGAATCCTATGAATGATCCGATTGTTCAATTATTAGAAACTCCATTTAGGCGATGGAGTAATAATAATAAAAACGAATTGGTGAGATTAGGGAAACCAACTCCTATGTTGTCTTGCCTGTCAAAGGACAAAAAAGGGGGCAAAGAATTTAGCAGGGTATTTAACAGTTATTGGTACAAGATGCATATTTGGCTTTGTGGAAGCCAATATAATCAAGCCTTGTATTGTTGGCCTTGTTTGCTACTTAGTAGAACCATATCTATTTGGACGACAAAGGGCTATAGTGATTTTAAAAATTTGTCACGTAGTATCACAAATTGGGACATCCGGTATGTAATATATTCCTGATGTTCTATCCTATTGTATGATAAATATAAAATTTATAAAATTTTGTCGCCTCAGTGAAAAATATGTGCTAAAACCGCCACTGGATTTCACATTATTATAACATACAATATTTCTACCAAAATATTATAATATAAACAGTGTTCTGTCTATGTCGTACCTATGTTCATTTACGTGACTTATCTTTAGTACGATTTATTTTTATTTATCAGAAAGTAGAAGTGTGAATAATATTTTTGGAGTTCCGAGCTTTTAAAGACCAATTTTGTTTGTTTTGTTTCTGTATAAAAAAAAAACATTTGTTTAATCTAGTCCTAGATACCTATTTCTGATTTTTAAAAAAAAATTAGTTATTTATATATTATTTTTATAACTTGTAACAAATTAATAACTGTCTCGAGTCTGGTGAGTGGATTACACAACTAATTGGTATCTCGATTTGCAATTTGCGTTGTACTTTATTTGTTCTGTTGGGTCTTAAAATACTTTTCGCGATTGTTAAATTATTATTTTAGTACTTTCCCTCAACCGAAATTCGTGCTAATGTTCAAAGTACTGGCCTCTTTATCCAGTACTATACGTTTTAAGAACCGTAAAATTCGAGGTAAGCTTTTCAATAATTAGTATAGGTACCTACTATTATTTCCAATACCAATTTGTTTAATAGTGTATACTTAGCTGAAATTGTTATGTAATAATGGAAGAGAAATCTTTTTCTTCTTCTTCTCGTGTTGGATAGGAGGAATACAAGTTAGTTTTACATACATCAGTAACCATATTGGGTTCAACTGAATTAAAAGGGGTTTGAATTCAAAAAAATATTAAAACGATACGGGTCATTTATCCTAGCTGCCTTTCAATTAGTATTGTTTTGTTACAATTAAACGTACCTACTTCAACAATGCAGCGTTCAATGATACATATCAATCTATAATATAATATCTAATCTACAATAAAAAATGAGGATACTTTTAATTCGTTTCAGTACAGAGGTATTCCACCATGCACAGTAATATCACAACCAAAGATTTTGGCAAATTCAAAGTACAAGTTTTACCAGCACTGTCTGATAACTTTATGTACTTATTAGTTGATAACGGTACAAAAGAAGCAGCCGTAGTCGATCCAGTTGCACCTGACGTTGTTTGGAATGCGGTGCGCAAGGAAAACGTAAAACTAACCACCATACTTACAACGCACCATCATTGGTAATTGAAATGCATAGTTATTATCAAGAACATTTTTTGATCAAAAGCTATACCAGTACCTATCTTTACTTGGATGTGCACATTTGAGGTATTTTTTAGTAGGCCTATCTTTATCCAGCTTATGTTTCACAATTACCAAAAAATTTACTTTCAGAGTTAATTTTAGCTAGATATGATTCTCACCAATTGAAATTTGAATCATTCAGGCTTTAGTGATTTAACATAAAGTATCTAGGTACTTAAAATCTAAAATTCGTTGATTTCTAATTTTTACCTACATAGTTGACCACTACATTTACTTTTAAAAGTAAATGCTGAATAGAATAGAGTTATTTAATCAATTGAATGTATACATCTGTAAGTAGTTTGGTTTTATACACTTTAGAACATTGTTTATATCTCTTTTTTGATTCATCCGTTTTCCTTTCATTACCGTGTATTATAATAAATTCTTAGCAGAAGTTCCACTGTTTTTGATCAATATTAACTAAAGCAATATTATACGTTCCATAAAAATGATTACTGATTAAGTACCTAATTTAAGTGTTTACCTTTAGGGTTTAAGGTACTATAATACTATACTATAATACTATACTTATAATACTAAATGCACGTATGCCACTATTATTTTTGAAATGTTATTAGGGATCATGCTGGCGGAAACAAAGAATTGATCAATGGAAATACAAATGATAAATTAACCGTTATTGGAGGTGATGATCGTATTGATGGTTTAACCGTTATGATTGACAAAAATGGAGTTGAGCTTCAATTAGGATCGTTAAATATTAAATGTTTGCGTACACCTTGTCACACTACTGGTCATGTTTGTTATTATGTTAGTGCAGGACAAGAAGGTGTTGTTTTTACAGGTACATAATTTGTGCGACTCACAGGTTATGCATAAATGATAATTTATTAATTTAACGCAAACAAAAATGAGATTTTATCATAAGAACAAAAAAATTAAGTCAAAAATGTTTTGACTAAATATTATAGGATAAGTAAGTTTTCCAAAAAAAAAAATATTATTTCTATCCTTATCAAATATTTTTCTATATTTTTTCCTTGAATCAAATAACCTAACTATTATTGTTTTAATAACTTACGATTAAATACTCTTAACAAATTTCTGGTAAATTGTAGTGGTAATACCTTTCAATAATTTTTTTTTAAAAAAAATTGTACAATTTCATTTGGTAACACAGAATTAATCTAACACTGTTTTAAATTAGAAGTTTTTGAGTAAGCCATTTTGTTCTTATGTAAAGTTTAAAAGTGAAGAAAATCAATTAAGTCCTAAATTATTGTTGTACTATATTAATTTACAGGTGATACATTATTCTTAGGAGGCTGTGGTAGATTTTTTGAAGGCAATGCAACACAAATGTACGAAGCACTGATCAAAACATTATCGCAGTTACCCGATAGCACTGTAAGAAAACACAAAAATTCCATGTTACCTTAGTATTTGTGCTCTAGAAGAATATATTATTTATAGTCCGTCTCAAAGTAGAATACACCGGGCGGCGACCGATTTTCGTTCGGTTCCGCGCATATGCTCCCCACCTGTCTGCGGTCTACGCAGCCGTCCGTCCACTTACCGTATTGCCGTCGGACGTTGTCGGCTATTCGGTTTACGTCGGTTGTCGATTTCGTCGCAGAGTGGGGGAAAATCGGGCAACGAGCTCCCGCAGCCGTCAGTCGCGATGCGCGAAAGCGGTGTATTCTACTTTGAGACAAAGTATATATTTTAAGGGATTCTTTGAAAAAAATGATATTTTTATTTTAAATGTACTTATGCTTTAAACATATTTTTTCAGGCAGTTTTCTGTGGTCACGAGTACGCTATTCAAAATTTAAAATTTGGTTTACACGTTGAACCATCTAACCAAGATATATTGTCTTTATTAAAAGATATTGAAAATAAACGAGAAATAAAAGAACCAAGTGTTCCATCAACTATTGGTAAGAAGCACAATACATTTTTATACTCTTAATTATATTTTAACATTATGTTCTTTTTATTGTAGGGTTAGAAAAGCTGATAAATCCGTTCATGAGAGTTGAAAACGATCCCGTGCAAGAAGTCACTAAAACTATTGGAAATCCAATTGAAACCATGCGGGTTTTAAGAGAAATGAAAAACAACTTGTAAAAAAGAATTATATACACAAAATAAACAATAAATTATACATATTTCAATTTTGAATTATTGAGATGACGGGCAATTTGATGATTGAACTGCATTTATGGACTTGTTTAGTGTATATTCTTCCATGTCTGCAGCATACTTTTGTTTAGACTCCTCATACATAGCGTAATACACCTGCAGGAAAAAAAAATGGTACAAGTAACAAAATATTAATACTTTTAAAACAGTGTACATATATATTAAATTAGCTTTTCTGCAAAACAGTTCAACTTTTTTTAACATAAACAATTAGGTATTTTAAATTAAAATGATAACTTCCAAGTAAAAAAGCTCATAGAAAATAATACTGTACTTTTTTATCACTATGTTCCATTGAATTCCAAGTAATAGCTAATCGTTTTGTAAGGTCTTGTTTGGTGGGTTCACCTTCGCCTGATGTAATAATTTGATCGAGTACAATTGGCCTCTGTTCCTGACAAAATCTGAAAAATGGATTTGCTGGTCTTTTCGGTAAATTAGGATCTTTTTTTTCTGTAGACTTAATGTTTGAATTTTTTTTTCCGTTTGATGTTTCCACAGTTCCTTGATTCTAAGTCAAACAATCAAATGTTTGAATAAAAAAATTGTATGTTTGAATTAAAACGATCAACAATTACTTTTAGGTTCACTGTTTCTGGCAAAGGAAATTGAGTTCCTAAATCAATTTGCATTTCTGCTTCCCTCCAATTGTCCTTATGCATGTCCAATCGATCCATTATAAACCTGAAAAATATTATCGTATTACTATGCTACAAAGAAGAACAAAAAGAAATCACCTTCGCTCGACACGTATTTGCTTCAAATGTTTGGCAACCTGATGTATCCTGTGTACAAGACGTTCATTATCCTAGAGCATAGATGTGTAATTAATACCGTAATTGGATAATAGTTTGAACTTTTGGAAGGCCTAATTATATATCATATTTTGTAATAATTTAAATTAATTATGAGACGTTAGTTATGGTAGTGATGATTAAAGTGTGAATTTACGTCAAAACTATAAGTGTTTTATTTATCACAAAAGAACGGATACCACGATCGTCGTCATTTTGTAGGTAGGTAGGCATAATTTGAAGAGCTTAATTGTAAATTTTAGGGAGCTAATTTATATTATTTTAATTTGAAAACAAAATATACTAAGCTCCTGAGATAGGCTGTTCTGTGTAATTTTTATTCAAAAAAATTGGGGAGGCTGACCAGGGGTGCTAATCCTCCTCGAATCGTTCCAACGTACCTGCTGTATGATTTCGCATCGATCGGAGAGCGCCAAGAAGTGTCGCTTGTAAGACTTTCGCTTTTTCTCGCCACACAGTTTGCTGCTCGGGACCGGGGTCAACGCTTTCGCGGCTACGACTTCCGGAGTCGCCGCCATTTCCACGACGGGGTTTTCCATCGTGACGACGACAAATCACCACTTCGTAACCGCAGACTGACACAGCGATGTCGTTCGAATAAAAAAAAGGGACACAGTACCTTCAAATTGATAATCAAATCGACAGTCGGGTACGCTCGATCACGGCTGCTCCTCACTGAAGTCACCGAACTGGACGCTTAAATAGACGAGCATCAGCAGCAGAGAATAAAATCGGAAAGAATTCAAATATTTCGTATTAATGTTGACGACCGTCAACTATTAATTGTCTGTTAAATGATAATATTGTTTACCCGTATATTAATGATTATTGATAACCGGCGTCGCGGTCGTTTTTAACCATAGATAATATGTATATTATCTATGTTTTTAACGCGGTTTTTCTTTAACACACTTTTCAAGGAGTATTTTAAGAAGCTCTGAACTATATTACGTTCCGGCCACGTCTATAGACAGAGCTGCGGAATGCCGTACAAGATTGCTATAGAGCCCCACACCTATAAATCGCGAGCTACGGTTGATTCAACTTTGCTGGTGATAACAGTACGGTGATAACAGTAAAGTAGAATTCTGAATTCTAAAGGATTTCGTCATCGTCTTGCGAAAGATGAAGCTTTCAACATTTGGGTAGCCAAAACTGGAAATAACAAATTGTTGAACGATATACAAATATTGTAATCGTTTTAATTTACACCAAACGTGGTAAACAAAAAGATATATGTTGATTTTGAAATCTATGCTAGAAATCGATATATTATTAATCGATATTAATGTTATCGATCGTAATCTATCGATTCAATTGTCTATAGTTATTACGACGACCACTGTAGCTCTATAGTAGCCTTCTACAATCAAACATTTCTACGGCAATTGCCTTTCCATTTAATACCTTTTCTATGGAAAGAGTGCTCCAATCGTTACGTCGAATACCACTTAAAAGTTGAAATTTTAGCTTTAAATTTTATTTGATTCTATAATTTTTTGATATTTTGATTATTTTCTAAGTTATGTGTCGAAAACGACGAATGTGGCGAAATTTCCAAATTTCCGGCGTCAGACTTTTTGATTCGGTTTTTTGGTCATAACATTCAAAATAATGATGGGAACAAGCTGAAACTTTTACACAATACTCAAATGTTATCAATTAAAATTATGAGGCTGGTAGCATTGTTGGCGAGAGGGAGAGATGGGTGCGCATCGCGTTAGTCGTCCGTCAGTCGTCCATCGCTACGATTACAGTTAAGAACTGTCGTTTTTGTAAATTGGTCTGACTATGTCGTTTTGTCTTTTAATCATAAAGTCACTTCAGTATGTTAAGCAGTTTGGTTTAATTTGTGATCTTGCGTAAAGTTCTAGTTCTTTGGTTGTTTTTTTTTTCGTTTTTAACACAAATAAGTGTGATACAAGTCTGATAAAAGTTTCAAGTGATTTCAAAAATTTTGAGCCAGAACTTTGAAGTTGTCGGAAAACTTTAGACAACCGCGCTCGCTAAAAATCGTTTTATCGAAGACAATTAAATAATAATTGCTTTCAGAAATAACACGTTTAAACCACAACTTCCAAACGCACCCAAAGCGCAGTCGCCATTTCGTCAAACTACCCACGCGGCCTAGAGTGATCAATGTTTTTTTTTTTTTTTAAATTTAACTTAACTTTTTGTTTTTCAATTAACTTGGCTGAACTCTGGCTTTTGGGTCTGGCAGAAAACGAGGATAGGTTAGGTCTAGGTTTGGATGCATTATTATCTGTTAGCGACGGCGCCGAGCGAGAGTAGCGAGATCTATATCATGCGAACACGAATTAAGATTCTAATAACTTGCTCAGCATTTTGGAACCTAGATAATACGTGTATATTTACGTGCTGATAAAAATTATTTTAAAAAAATCGATAGATTTTTCCGAACATTTTCGTCGTTAAAAAAAAAAAAAAGCCGGAATCACTCTAGGTCGTCGCGCGGGTAGTTTGACGGTGTAGCTACTACGCTTTGGATGGGTTTCGGAAGTTGTGGTTCAAACGTATTATTTGAAATCAATAATAAGCCATTGCCTTCGAAAAAACGACTCTGAGCGTGCTCTGCAGTTATCAAGTAAACGTCCTGGTAAAACCGAAATTCGACAGTAAAAATTGAATGAATTTTTTTGAAAATTTTCCGGTTGTTCTACATTATATAGATTAATTTTTGTTAAAAATTTCAAGACGATAGAATGATTGTTTTCGAAATTATGGAGAAATACGCGATTTTAATGAAATCTAATAATATGTCGTTAAAAATCTTAAAACCAATGTCGGTAGATTAAAAAATTGTTGGTAGGTATATAGTTAGAGTGACTGATTTTCTCTTCAAACTTCAAGTTAAAAAAACTCAAAATTAACCCATTCAATGACCAAATCTAAGTCTAAAAATGCCTATAAATCGCCCACAATCAAATGAAACTTTTTGAACAATTTTTTCGGAAGTTGTACTGTACAAAGAGACATTATTGTGTACGATTTCAAGACTCCTCGATGATTGTTTTCGAAATCGTGGAGAAACAACAGCTATACATCGACAAAACGCCGTTTTTTTTGCAATTTTTCCGCGGTTTTTCCCGTCGCGTTTACACAAGCTATTGAGAATATCGAAAAAGGTTCATTCTAAAGTACCATCTTGAACCAAATATCCTCGAAGAAAACGTAGGTACTGTATGTAGAAATCGGTGCACTCTTTTTTTGGTAGAAATTTTGTTACCAGTGTATAGTAAAAAAAAAAAAAATACAAACATCTTTGTAAAACCACTTTGTCACCACGCTGACGGTCAGAATCTAAAAATGCTGAACACGAATAGCGGCTATAGGATGACCGTCGCGGACCGGTCCGCCGCCGCCGCTCTCTTCGGCCGTCGGCGGCGGCGGCGAACCATGTGCGCGCGGACCCGGCAGTCGTCCGCCGCAGCCGTGACGCGCCGTTCGTCCCGTTCGCCGGTTCGCTCGTGCACGCGGTTTTCTTTTTTTTCCGCTCGTTTTTCCCGCTTTTCCGCTTCTCCGACGTTTTCTCCGTTCTCGTCCCGCGCCGTCGCCGTCCGGTACCGCGGAACGCGCTCCGCCTCGCCGCCGCGATGGACGACGAGACAACGTGTCCCGCGGCCGCTTCCCAGCAGCAGCAGCAGCAGCAGGCAGAGGCGCAGCGGCTGAGGAAGAAGATCGGCCGCAAACTGTCCCGTCGGCTGTCGCTCATCGCCAAGGTGCCGAACATATTCAACGTCAAGTTCGCCGGTTCCGAGAGCCCTGCAGCAGCCACCGCCGCCGCCCCGCAAAAGAGTTCCGTGGTCACCACGCACGAGATTACCGTCATCGCGCCGGACAAGACGCAGCGGCTGGTGAGTGGATTTTGGAACTTGGGCCCCCCCGGGTATCCGCCACTGGATCGGTGGCGCGTCCAGAAACAGCAGTGGCGTATTTGAGTTGTGTACCGAGAACCATTGTAAATTTGTATTCATACGCCGCGTTTGGTGAACATAACTTTGAAAGTTGTATTGTTTTTATCTTCCGACGAGTCAGTGTGATACAGAACACACAGTCTTCTGCAGTTATAAGAGTTTTTATTCGCATCTTTCGACTCTCTCTAATTCAGGCGTCTCTCTCGATCCTATATCTACCGACATTTGCAGTTTGAAGAAAAAAAAAGTCACTCTAGGTCGTGTGGGGGTAGTTTGACGGGGTGGCGACTGCGCTTTGGGTGGGTCACTAGTTTAGAGTGTTTGTGGTTTAAACGCATCGTTCTTACGTCCGGAAGCAACGGGTAGTCGCGGTGAAAACAAATTTAACAGTAAAAACTTTTATCAAATCTGTATCTATTTTAGTGTTACGTAAAAGTTTCAGCGTGGTCCGATCTTCAATTTGAATGTCGAAAAAATCTAGTTCGATGCGTAAAAATAAAAAAAGTTTTCCGTAATTTTCTGTCCCCCAAAAACGCGATACACGGCCGCCCGGAGTTTAACGACAAAACAACGACGCAAAATCGTCCAAGAACCACAATTGTGTGAACCAATTTTCTAAATTTTTGAACCACACGTGAAAAACTATCTTTGTTTAGAAGATTGTATTGGAGACTTAAACGTTTAAACTAGAGTGGTTTTATGGTTTTGATAGCTGCCGTAAGGTAACAAATTCAAATATTTCATAGTCCCATAACACCCTTAAAAATGATCAAAATCGATTGAAATTTCAGCAGTAAACTCATAAAACGCTTCTTAAGGATATTACGTAAGTCGTGTATTCGTTATAAGTCGAACGGAGCAATTTTGAAAATTCGGCTGTTTTTTGCTCCAAAAGTAATCAAAATTTTTAAAAAACGCTTCAAAGAAAGTACCGTCTCGGATAAATTTTCTATCATTAAAGAGGTGTTAAAATGGGAACATTCTTTCCACTAGAAAAAGTGATCACAGAAAAAAACAAAAACATCGTTGTAAAAACAATATCGCCGATGCTCAGATTTGAGAAGTTTTATTTCCAGTATCTACCCACGATTCGGATTATAGATTCTAAAATTCTAAATGTAGAATATTGTTTATACATCATTCTTTCACGTAAAAATATTAAATCTACCTATTATATTACACGAAAAAAGAGAAACTTGTAGGAAAGCCAAAATAAACTTTATCGTTTGAAATGGGCATACGATTTAATACGTCGAACTGTCATATCGACTCCTGTAATTATTGTATTTTCAAAATATTTTTCTTTTAAAGTTAATGTTTTCAACTTCGGAAAAAAATCTAGAATACGCCCTTTTTTTTTTGTAAAATTCCCGCGGACACTTTTGGGAATAAAACGTCACCATTATTGAAGAATATTATTATGCTGCACATAATATTACGGCTGTACAGCTGGATAACGTTATAATAATATACTAGTAATAATATACGTTATAATTATATAGTGGATGTGATTTTCTGTTGACAAACCTTATAAAAAACTAAATTATAAATGACAAATTCTTGTGGTTTAAATTCTGTCAATCATAATTTTTTTCTTTTTCACCGCGGGTTTTAAACCCTAACCTAACCGATAGAATCCATTCGGTTTCTTTTGGGTCACTGCTACTAAGCTGGGCGTTTAATCGTTAAAAGTTAAATAGTTAAATTAGTTTTAATCTTGGTTTTAATGAATTTAATTATAATTCGTTAACTGTTTTTTCCCCGTTAACTTTTAACTTATAAGTTAATTAATTTTTTAGTTTAACAACTCTTAGTTATTCTGTAATAATACAAATCTTTTTTTAAAACTCTTTAAAAAAAAACAAGTATTACTAAGAAGAAAATATAAAAAAAAATCTTTGAAATGGAAGAAACGTCATACTAGGTACAAAATTAACGTGTGATTCAATATTATGAAATATTATCTTTATTTTAAGTTAAGTTAATTTTTTTTTAACTTAACTTTTATTCTAACAAATTAAACAAATTAAAAATTAAATGTTAACGTGACTTAATTTTTTGTTCTTTCAATTAACGAGTTAAAAAAGTTGTTAATTTGCCCAGCTTTGCTTGTATAGACGTAAAATCGAGATTTTCGCCATGATTGCTCATTAATGATTATAGTACTGGTATAGTTTCACTTATTTTGGTAATAAAGTGAAAAAAAAAATCCAAAATCGGTATACCTATATTGTTACCTCGGGCATTATATCCGTACATTTATAATGTTAATTTTTATAAAATTTTAGTTAGGTATTTAATATAATACTATAGTATGCTTTTACCCGTATCCAAAAAAATTCTGACGTAATTTTTGGAAATTTATCGATGATCTGTTTTGTTCATTGTTTTTGTTTTACGTCTGTATAGACTCTAATAAATATGTGCGATAAATAAAAAAGAAAAAGAAAAAATTGCGTATTACATAAGTTCTGCGTTATTGTGTGTTTACAATGAAACTATTTTGGTGTAATATATATATATAATTATAATATAACAGATTACCAGGATAGTAAATTATTATTATTTTCAGTTGTTTTTTACTCGTGTTTTTGGTGGGTGTTTGAAAAAGAACAATGCGCTTATTGTTTATTGAAAGTGACTTATTACAAATATTTATTATTAGTACGGAGCAGAAAACTACACGCTCATTTATGTACCAGCTATTATTAATATTTATATATTAATTCGATTGTGATACAAAGTTTTTATGAACGTTTATTGTTGTTCAGTTTCCGAAAAAAATACTTGCAAATAACATTTTTGGCTCAGTATAAACACAACAATTTTTTTGTAAAAAAAAAAAAAAAAATATTAGTTTCAAATAACCTTAGCTAACTGAACACACTAATTTTTACCTACTTAAAGATTGGATCAATTGTGTTCTAATAGGTACCCAAAAATTTTATCGCGGAAATGAAAAATATCAGTGTAAAACCTGTACCGTAAATGTAAAATCTGCGACTGTTATGTAAAAAAAATGAAGGAGCTGACGAAATAGCTGACTTTGGCGAGTTTATTTTTGTTTATCATTCAGGATTAAGAAAAATTGGTTTTGAGAATCAAAAACTGATCAATTTTCTCATTCATCGCTATGTTAGATCTAAAATAAATATTTTTTTTTCTGGAGGAATAGAACATGGCAGCTAGTTACAAAATAAAAACAAATTGTTTTCATAGTTTGTCAAAATTTTACGTAACGCGCGTACTAGTGGCCAGGTGATATTTTCGAATACGTCGCGAATTTATACAATACAGTAACTATAGTAAAATAATTAGTAAAAAAAACGGTACCACGGTAAAGGTGCAGTAACGACTACGCTTTGGGTGGGTCATATTTGGTGGTTTTGAAGTTGCGATTTTTCCGTATTGTTTAATATCTGAAAGCAACGATATATCATTGTATTGAAAAAAAAAAAAAAAAACGATTCTGAGCGAGCTATCTCTCTATGTAATGTCAAATTTTTCGCCGTAAAATTCTCGATTTGATTTTTTGGGATAAAACTCAAAAAGTAAGCAAAATTTAAAAAAAAAAACTTCAAGCCAATTACCGCCGGGGTCCATAAACCTGTTAGAAGAGTAACCGACTTTGGAGCACATTCCTACTGCACAAAAAGCCGTTGACGAAAATAAAAATAACCATCGTCGTAAAAACAATACATTCTTTGCTGCGCTCAGAATCTAAAATAATAGTTACTAGGCGCACGTCTATTTGAACATTATTATATCGTATGATGATCGTATAAATCGTTTTTACACTTTTACCGAGTGTTTTAATTTATACATCCGTTTATACACATCGTTTACTTATCGTTTATAAGTTTCAGTGTAGGTATATTTTGCTTTATACACACCTATATTTATAGTATTTTATGTTCAGGTCGGAAAACTATCTATTAATTAGTAAATTGTTTTTTTTTTGTCTATTTTTATCTGAACAGTAATATCGATTAACAGGATGCGTTAGGAAACACTTAAACAAATAGGTACTGTAGTGCGTTGTTATGAAATATTCGGTTAATAATGTTTGTACACTTATAGAGAGTTTATTTCAACTGAAAACGTATAAGCTGGGGACTTCAGTCTCCAAGCACTACTCTCACTATTATAGGTACTACAAGGCGATTTTATCGTCGATTTTAATTTATCGTCGTATAAGAGGAAATTCATACGTATTTTTATCAACTCTTTTGTAGACCGTGTAACATTTTTACCGATTTTTGTTTTTAGTATTTTTTACCGGATAATTATTTTACTAATATATATATTAATTATGTACCTACATATAAAACAATACAATATTTAGACGTAAACGCAACAAATGTATCGAAATGACTCTAAAAACAAATTAAACTTTTAAACAAAATTTGACCGGAGCAATAAATATTATGGAAATATAGAAAACGAGAATGGAGTACTATCGTAGGTACACGTATAATAATTGTCACCTACGGTTTTGTTTTTTGTACAAACCTATGACATTATAATCAGTATATTAGTATTGATTAATTAATTAATTATATTATCAGTACCATATTTTGCAAATAAGAATATTCTTCGAGTATATTGAATCAACTAATATCTAGACAAAATTCAAATGATTCAGAAACGTTATTGACCATTAAATGGCGTTAGAAATAGGACTTTTTTTGAAGCAGAATATAACGAAAAATAGCACATTTTCGTCGAGAAAAAAATTATTCAAAAATAAACAAAAAACGGATTTTAGGATACCATAATATATATATGTTTATAGTTAAAACATAACAGAACTGTATCACTTGAGAATATTTTCGGTTATAGTTAATATACATTCAAGTGACCGTTTTTATTGGATCTCCTCCAGTATATATGTATATATAATTATTTGATATTTAAATAATGAACGTTATTCGAGTTAGTTTTTTGTGAAATGATGAAATTTAATATGCACTACTGATAAACATATGGTTCGAATATTACCTAAATCTTTTTTTTTTTATGGATAAATTTAATAGTTCAAAATAATGTCTTCAATAGTAATAATGAATAGTGTGATAAGATATGTATGACGACCAACGTGGGTGTTCTTTTAGATAAACGATAAACACATTAGACCAGATATTGAACGTCAAAAAAATCATTTAAAATAAAACTGATAATATTTCGTATGCACACGATCGTATAATATATAAATACAAACGAAAGTACTTACATAAAAACGGCGTATGAAAAATTTATTTTTGTTTTAGATTCTGAGCGCAACGAAGAATTATGTATATTTTTTACAAATGATTTTTTTTATTTTGTTCGTTCTCGGTGAACACTTTTTCGGGTCAGTATAACTTTTATGATAGGTCTATGGACTGGAGTAGTGTTTCGGTCCCACTTTTTTTTATTGAAATTTTGCTTACTTTTTGAGTTATATCTCAAAAACCCCGAAACAATTGAAAAATTTACGGAGAAAAGATTTTGAAATTTTCAGATTTGTTGTGACGTTTTCTTGTAAAACGAGTGAGCCTACGTTGAATATCACCAAAAAGTTGAGATTTGTTCAAAATCTTTTTTATTTTTTTTTTTTGTAAACTTTTTGACGGCCAGTCGAAAAAAAGGAAAAATGGAAGGAAGTTAATCTGAGGTCGGTGAGAAGTTGTTACGGGTGACGATTACCTAAAAAATTCGTATTCCAGGTAGGAACTATATAGGTAGTTTAAATCAATTAACCGTTTTGTTATTTACACAATACCAGCTGATGACTCGTTTTTATTATTTTCCAACTTTGTTTTATTTCGAGTATTTATGTTATCAAAGAAACAGCTCTTTTGATGCAATTTCAATACAATACGGTTTATATTATACTTGATATTTTCCATACAGACGTCCGTCTAGCGTTAGGCGTTCTTTCCCACGCCAATAAGTTTTTTGAAAAAATCATCACGCTCACGTATCAGTTGATTTAATACATACAGTACCTATATTATTATCGTAAATGTATAGAAATTCATTATTTTAAAGTTTTTTTTTTTATAAAAACCTATATCTTTAGAGTTGATTGTTTTTACAGTTCAACAATTATCATCATTGTTTTCATGAAAATCGTGGCCCATTAGGTTCGAACATACAGACTAAAACAACAAATAACTTTTAAATAGTTCTTTTATATTTTGTAAAATACTAATAACGCATATTATGATATACATATTATATTCTGTTCTGTTGAAAAAAAAAAGAAAAGCCGGGATCACTCTAGGTGGGTAGTTTGACGGAGTAGCGAATACGCTTTGCGTGGGTCACCGTTTTGGAAGTTGTGGTTCAAACGTATTATTAGTAGTAGCTCAGTTGTCAAGCAAACGTCCTGGTGAAACCCAAATTTAACAATAAAAATTTAATGAAATTTTTTGAATATATGTTTGTAAGTACAAAGATATATTTCTGTTCAAAATTTCAAAACAATAGGACGATTATTTTTGAAATTACGGAGAAATAACTATACGCGATTTTTATGAAATCTAATTATTTCGTTAAAAATCTTAATACCAATATCGATGGATCGATGCGGTTTTTATGATTTTAGACTTATAGTTAGAGTAACGTAAGGCTGATGTTTTGTTCAAATTTCAATTAAAAAAACTCAAAACTAACCCATTTATGAATGAAAAACTTCAAAATCTAAAAATAAATATGAATAGCCTAAAATTTAATGAAACTTTTTGAAAATTTTTTTGACGTTGTATAGTACAATGATACATTATTTTATAAAATTCCTTGATGAAATTATGGAGAAATAACTGTACGCGTTATCGACAAAAGCCGTTTTTAGCGGTTTTCCGGTCGTTTTCCCCGTCGCGTTGAAAAACTATTGAGAACATCGAAAAATTACCTCTTTGAAGTGCCATCCTGATCTAGCTTGCTAAAAAAAAAAAGTTACCGTATGCAGAAATCGGTGCGTTCTTTCTGGTGGAAATTTCGTTAACAGAATAAAAAAAAGAAATTGATTAAAACCACTAGGTTCCTCGCAGAATATAAAAATATTTTATATATTTTTATACTATGTTTGATCTGCATTTTATCCATAAAAGAATTAAAAAAAAGAGAACAATTTTCGTAATTTTTTTTTTTTTCGGTATCGTTTTCACAATAACGGACGTTCGTGATTCATGCGGCATCGCATAAAAAAAATCTGTTTTTCATTGTGATTTCGCGATTAAAGTCAAAACGGTGCGGGTCTATTTTATTATCTTTTGTCATACATCGTGTGTGTGACTCATCGTCGAGTGACTGAGCGATCAAAAATTATTTTTCTTAATAGTGCTTTGTATTATAATAATAATGTGCTGCTTACCCGTTTAGAATCATATATATAGATAGAGGTACGTCGCTTTTTCTCGCAAGACGTTTTCATTGAATCAGCTTCCGACGAAAACGGATCGCCGCCCACCGTTCGAATCCGAAACGAAGTACGGTAAAGAAAGAATTTTTTTTTTTTTGAAAAAGATACAAATATCAATAGTACTGCTGCATCAGCTCTGTTATAATAACACATTGTATATAGACTTGAACAGTACGGCGAGTGTAGGCCGTTCTATATTATTTCAATACACATTTTTAGGTTGGCGGATTTTCAATGGTCTTTGGCACAAGTGTATAACGACACCGTAAATAATCTAACGGCAGCGTGGGTTTTGTTTATGTTATTTCCGCGGGCGCCGACTTTCTGCGGCCGTCGGTGTTCGCGCGATAAGCAAATAAATTCGCAAATAAAATTGAGTAACTTGCCCGAACCCGCCTATGAGCTTGACACAGCGCACGAAATCGCCGTTCGACATGTCGTCGAATATTTTCTTGCTTTTTCTTCGACAATCGACCCGTTGGACCTCGTGGATATCGAATTGTACCCTCCGGGAAAAAAAAAAAAGTTAAAAAATAATCTCGACCGCTCGAGATACCCCTAGATGTCCGTTGAGAGAACGTGCCGGACGATAGGCTCCGATTTCCGCTCAGAATCGTCCGAAACATTCTAAAACGTCACGTTCAGGATTTGCGAGAGGCAGAGAATTTGGGCTTCACCGATCGCTCGGCTAGATTTGTCTGAAAATCCGGCATGTTCTCTCGCCGGACAGAGTTTTCACAGACTCCACGGCGTACGTAGAGGGTAATTCGCTGCGGAGAACCTTGTGGGGTCAGCGACGGCGATCTAGGCCGCGTTACGTGCTTCGTATATGTAAAATTATTATTATGTTCTATTATTCCATAGGAGGAAAAACTGGTTTGATGTCTGTTTTTCAACGTTGTCCGACCTATAATATAGTATAAAAAAAAAATAGCTCGTCGAAACTTTCGTCCGCAGTGATGCCCCGTTTACCCCGTGTTCTAATGTTTTTTTGCGGCCAGTCAGAAAGTCGGACGCGCAAAAGTATATATACCTATTGATACTCGGTATACATATAGGTAATGGAATTTATCGATATACGAACGACGGCTAAATAATAACAATAATAATAATCGAAAGTGACAGTACGTCGTGTCATCGCATATCTATAATACTACTGCCGGATGTGCACTGTGCAATGTCGTATCGTAAAATTAGGGTGAACAGGAGGCTACAACCCTATTGAGCACGACGACATTACACCTTTTTCACAGCTCGGTTGAGCAACAGTTGCAATCGAACAAACGACGCTATTGTGCAGAGCGCGAAAATAAACGCGACGTTGACAACCGTATGGTAGAACGAATTTTTGTCATCAAAACTACCAAAAATCCAGGAAAAAAATTCCAGACACGAGCATTTTAGTATACAGGATAATGGGTTAATATTGGAAGACAACACAAACAATCAAAACAAGACAATAGTCGTACAGGCATTTAATTTTGTTTAATTTACTACAATGCGCTGCAAAAACACGGATTTGATTAGTTTTTTTTTTTTTATGGGGAAAATAGGGACACGGTATTTGGTCACTTTGGACGTATTTTGGTTAAATTTTGCTTCAATTTCTGATTAACGAATAAGCCCGCTGATAAATAATAACAGTTAACCATGAAGCGTTAAGAAGATAAAACCTTATATTTGTATAGTTACTACCTATTATTTAATTTGACTATTACCAAAAATAAACTGTTTATGATTTCAATCAGTAAATTTTTGTTGTACATGTTTCTAAACAGTCATTTAAAAAAACATGAAATCAGTTTTTGTACTGACCTTTTTTTTTTCACTAACGAAATAAAATATATTAATGATTTTGATATTGTGTTCCTGTATTCGCTCCATAGTTGGAGGATCAATAGGAACACATTTTTAAAAGTATACTTAAAAATGCTTTTCTCGTGATACTGTCCGTGTCGTACGATCGAAACATATTGTTATTAAAATTCTGTAAATATAATCTTGTGTTTATACATGACGATGACGATCGCGGAAACATTTTTCAATTCTAAACCGTATAGATATAAATAATATTGGTCGATCAAACGATATTTTACTCGCTGCTCAGATCCATGTACAGAATTAAAAAAATATTACTTACGATACTAATTATTTTTATAAACAACAAAAAATAACCACAATTATTACTCTATTTCTTCATTAGTGTTAAGTCCGTACGATGCTGTTATCTCTTCGATAACAGCTGTTACTTACACGCGCTGTTCCTATAATTTCTCGCGTATGAGATTTTATTCGACCAAAATAATTTACGTCCATTTATGATATAATTGCCGGCAGGTATTTGTTGAAACGCTTTAGGATTCTGCGTTAAAATGTTAAAAATTACGCAAAATCGCCGTTCGTTCTGTATTTTTTTTTTTTGCTCTCCGCTCCGCACTATATATAGGTACATCGTCGAAGCTGTCTGTACAAAAATCATATAAAATACACCGTTATGTCCGCCGTATGAATATTATGCAACAAGTTCGTTAATCACGTCGTAATAGTGCACTAAATAAACGACGAAAAAAAAAAATAAAAAATACGAGTCCGATACGATCGGTTCCGCGTGCGTCCCACAGCGGCTATAGTACGAAGAGGTCGTCGTACTGATTTCTTTGACGTTTATCGATAAATACTCCGTCGGAAAGCCGTACGTTATGTCGTCGTATTAATTCATACCGATCCGGGAAATTTCGTCGGTCGGCCACATTTTCAAACTCGTCGCTGTACCAAATCGTCCGCTGTAAAATAAAATGTACAACAAAATTTCACATTTGATCGTTTGTGATATGTTTGTGTTCGTTTTTACCGCGGTTACCGTTATGTTCAAAGACGATAGTGAATATAGAATCAACGGTTTTTTGTTTTTTGTTTTGTACTTCATGGAGAAAACTATAGAAGTTTAACGTAGTTCTTTCGTGTTACGCGCCTTTGTTTTTCGAGCTCCGCTGTAGAAATCTTTTTTGAAATGAAAACTATAATTTTACTAACA
This sequence comes from Hormaphis cornu, assembly GCA_017140985.1. Taxonomy (NCBI): domain Eukaryota; kingdom Metazoa; phylum Arthropoda; class Insecta; order Hemiptera; family Hormaphididae; genus Hormaphis; species Hormaphis cornu. The sequence continues at coordinate 34,990,961 of CM029358.1, read as the reverse complement.
CCCATCGATGATTAATAATATTTAAAATAAAAATAATGGTGTTTTCATTTACTTTAAATTCGAGATTTTTGAAATACTTACGGTTTTTTCTTTTACCAGTTTAAGTTTTGTAAAAAAAAAAAAACGATAGCACACCATTTACTTTAGTAGGACTTACATTCGTTCTACATGAATCTAATTGTTTTTTAAAAATTGTCGTAGGTTAATTTAAAATCAGTTTTAAGAACACCGCGAGATATTTAAAAATTTTTTTTTTTCACAGTGTTAAATCGATAACGTAGGGTCGCCGCATTAAGCCTTCGACGTTGTTAATATGGTTATTGTCTATATATTTTAGTATATTCAATACAGTTTTTTTGTTCTGAATGATAATATTTTTGTAACCATGAAGTGTTCTTGCATTGTAAACAGTACTGACTTTAGTGCCACCTAACTTTTTTGCGGTATAATACGCATTGAACAAATCGTTTACAATGTTATTTCACCCAAAAACGCTTCAAAGTTATCAAAATTTTCACACGTTTTTGAACCGAACATAGTTTAAACGCCATAAACATTTCAAACAGTTGTAGCTATAGGTATACATATATTATATAGAACATTCACGTTACCACAGTGTCATCGCGGTAGTATAGAGTTTTCGTATTGTTTAAACGTTTAAACAAACATTTTAAAACGTAATTTTCTACTTGCCGTCAAGCAGTTTTGATATGAATTGGGTGAATTTTTTTTTTTGTCACTCATCGCGCGCATTTTTATTCTTTCGTCCTAGTCGTTCTTTATTTGTTGGCAACAGTTCGTCCAAAAAAAAATTAGCCCGAATCGATTGAGCACGTTTTTGGAATAGATGAGCGAAACGTTTATGTTTCAACAGCCGAGCATAAAATATTAGAACTCACGAGTTCACAACTCGTTGTGGAGTATAATATAGGTACGTACAATTCGGCTCACTCGCTCAGAATCGAAATTTTTTGCGTTTTATTTTTATTATAACGCAGTGCATATTGTGTTCTATATTCACATTGTTACCACTAAAGCTGAACCGTTCGTTATTGTGTTTTGTATAACGTATCGGTCACTTCGTACAGTTCCTCCGTCACCTTTCAAAATCGAGTATAAAATAATGGAGTCCATACACCGTCGCTCGCGTGCGCGAATAGATAACGGACTTAATTTTGTTTATAAACGCAGCATCACAATGGCGTGTGTGTGTATGTGCATTGTAGAAAATAAAAAAAAACTATTGTTTAATCAACTTAAAGTTATTTGGATATGTTAATATACGCGCACGCGTTTCGGCGGTAGCAGTACAAAAGAACGGTGAAAATGCTCGAGGCGACCGGTTGTGAGTCTTTGGATCGGTAATTTTTTTTTTTCTCGTTATGAAAGGTTATACACTGTGCTCACCTACCAATTATTTTGTTTGTGTACATCGCGTATATATATATTATGTTATAATGTTTTTGCCAAGAAAACAAACGGAAAATCGGTTAACTCCGCACAAAGATTCCTGCAGTACTTAACTGTTTTACGGTGGAGTATCCGAAAGAGTTACTGTCGAATTCCGCCAGAGCGCGTTCTACACTGATTCCTGTAACAGTAGGCTGTTACGAATGAAACAATAACTAACCGAATTTGGTTTTGAAAGACTATTACGATTCAGAACAGCGTAATACCAGTTGTATATACTAAAAAAAAGTTTTTAAAAATAGGCCAAAGTATATAAAGCAATATGTATAGATTGTACCTATATATGTTTGAAGTTACAGACTTTCATCTAAAAAATTAAAACTGTTGCGAAAAAACTTAAAATACAAAATTTCTGTTTTTAAACTGTATTAGCTGACTAAAAAATAAACGAAAATCATTTTTAGGGACATTGTAAGCCTAGTGTTAATAATTATAAGTATACTCATTCACACCATTTTTGAAAAAAAAAAATGGGATATTCTCTCTTAAGAAGGGTCTTCGTCGCATTGGATTTTATGACGCAAATATGGTCTCAGCAGTTCCATAAATCAATAGGGTTACTTCACTCAACCAATTTCCATTCTGAAAACGGTTCTGTACTCGTTCTAATGCCTTATTATGATTTTACAAGGTATTTAATTTTTGAAAATATTTATTTTTAAAGAAATAAAGATTAATTGAAGTATTGATATTAGGCCGATCAATTTAAACGGCCATAAAATTACGAAAACATATTTATTCGCAAAATCATCTTGTATAAGTACAGTGTTTAGATCCTTGTCTTCAATTCAACTTATCAGTCTTGGCGTGACTCAAAATACATTCTTATACTATTAAAATAATGATTCCCAATTGTCTATCACGTGACGTGTCTTGATATAATCAGAATTTTAGAACCATTTTTGTAACGATAATTAGAAAAATACAAACTTAGTTATATCAGAAAATTTGTGAACGACGGAAACCCTTAAAATATATACGTCAGTTTTAATGTTTACAAGAAGTACGCACGTGGTTGTAAAGAGTAAAAATAAATAAATATGAAATATTATTTTTTAAACAAATCTAGTTATTTTTTTTGTTGTTGTTGACATAAGACTTTTAACCGAAGGCAATTGACTTATTGTAGTTAATTTTTTTTCACTTTCCTAACATTGTTTATAGTTACGAATGTGCGAAGACAAATAAACCTATTTTTGATTTTTCACTTAAGCTGTCATTATTTGAAATTCGAATGAATTCCAAGTAAAATACGGAGGTATGCGTGCATATGGAAGTTGTAAAAATAATCAATTTAAAAACAACATTGTAAGTATCGCCGGTTAGTACTTAGATTGTATTGTCTCCGACAGACCGCATGTTTTATTTATCTATAAAATATTTTGATTTGTATTTAGTTTGTCAACACTGTCCATAGTTTATAAAAGAAAAATTAGGTACGTTCAGCGATTATTACAAGTGTTGTTTTATTTTTTTTTTTTGCAATTTTTTGAAAACTGAATCGTTCTTTTCATAAAGCCTGCCACTAACAATTAGGTATATATACGGATATTTTTAAAATAGTTTAAAATAGTAGTAAAAGTGCTTTATATACTGTCGATTATGTTGTATATTATCCTTCCACGAGATACAATATATTATTGTTTCATCAAACTTGTCGTTGACCATCCACTATAGTTTGTACGAAAAATTATCTTAATATAATCGTATCAATCGGCGTTTTAGGTTTTCTGTGAACTTTTGCGCTCCTGTTTTTTCCGCAGTCGATCACACGCAACAATACATAATTTTATATAAGTAGTTAAACACATCAATAGGACCACCGTTTTTGAATTCCACCAAATTATAATGTACGTTCGCGTTTCAAAATCGTTCGATTTTAAAATATTGTCATTATTTTTTAATCGGATCGAACGACAGTCGACAACGCGATTGAATACAGAATAATTTTTTAACCGCGGAATAGTAGTATATTTACTTTCGGCCCGTAATACGGATGATAATAAATTAAGCGAGTCGCGGCGAGATTTTGATTTAATTCGACGAGAGTCGATGGAATTTTTCCAACATATATCACCTACAGAACACGAGCGGGGCAGTCAGTCGTCGTCGTCGAGTAAGATACAGGGCGTTCGGTGTTACAGCAATAGCTATCTCGGAGTACGTATTGAAAATAGAAAACAGAATTTTCGTAAATAAAATTTGTTTGATTTTTTATGTGGTCCGCAATAATAATTGTACAGTTTAAAATTGTTGTTTCATGTCCGTCGGCATTTGTGTTTTTTACATGGACTTTTAAAACTCCAGTAGTATTTTTGTACGTGTTGTTTGTAATGAATTTTTGTGGTCAAAAAACGATTTTCCAAAGAAAACTCTACGAGTCGTAGTAGCAGTCGTAGGAGAGGTCTCGTCTTACAACGCCGAATGCGTTGATAAATATTATTATTTGTGAACTAAAATAAAAGTACCTACTTTTTAGAAATGTTAAACCTCTCTTACCTGTCGACGAGTTCTCTATGTAGAAAATCGTTTTTCGACCGTAAAAATTCGTTAAAAAATATTCGTAGACACACAACATGCACAAAAATTGTAACGGGTGCTACTTGAACTTTTAGAGGTGTTGTAAAAAAAACGACCAATGCGTTCATACAAAAAAAAAAAAAAAATTGAATTAGCAATATTATTGCAGACCACGAAAAACGAAACAATACTAAATTTATTATTCATTGGAACATTTTACTATACAGTTTGTGAAAATCGCATTGCCCATTTATTGTTATTTATCATCTCTATTTGGATCGGTCCGTTCCCGGCAATGACCTCCAAACCGGGCCGGAACCACTTCCGTCGGGAACTGCATGAACGTGTATAATATACGGCGCGTTTCGCGTGTTCTCATCGACGGCGTCCTTACACCTCGTAGAACTAAAGTGTTACACGTTTTAACTCATTAATTCTCGAATTTTACGTGTCACCGAGCCGACGGGAATTTTAAAAAATGCGAGAAAACTGCGATATTTTTCAGTGTTGGATAAGTCGGTGAAAAAAATTGACCGCGATAGGTTAAGTTAGTTCAACCGAATTGCCTTCAGTTAAAAAACTATCGTTTACAACCAAAAAAAAAAAATTAACTAGATAATAGTTAAAGATAGAAAATAAAATTGACTCGACCAAGTTAAAAAAAGTCAATCATTTATTTTTTTGCTATAATATTCACAATTCTTAAAACCTATAGTATTTCCAAATTACCTAAATAGTTGGGCAAATACAAAAGTTGGAAATAATATAAAGTCAATACATTTGTTTTGGTTATTTGGTGACTTTGAAACTATGATAACTAAGTATCGTCTGTAAATATTTGAACTAATACAATAACATTTTCAACTGAATGAGCTATAATGAGTTGAAAACAAAAATAATTAACTAGTTAAGTTACAAACGAATTAACTTTTTAACTAGATTTTAACTTTTTAACTACCTACTAACGCCCACCTCTGTTTATTAACAATTGCTCGTTTTTATTAATTGCCATCAATTTATCTGTTGACGGTCGTTATCGCCTATTCCACGAATAACTCGGAAGCGTACGTTTGAACGTAGTAGTCAAGGTGGACCAATCTATGGATAGGTTCTATGTCTTGGTTGTAGTATGGCATGTGATTGCGTATTGACTTTGAAATTATAAGATTTCCAATTATTTGTCCATAAGAACTTCTCATCTATAGTATTATTACACTATATCTGTATATTTTATACTATGTTCTATCTGTTACAAGAAAAATAACTGATCAAAAAAAAAAAAATGGTTTTGGCCATTGGTTCTGCTTGATAACATTGAGAAAAAACTCAACTTTGAGACAGTTACGGTTAACTATTAAATGTTAAGTTAATGCGATACAGTTTTTAACTGAAAAAAAAAGATATTTAGCTAGATAGGTTAAAAAGTTTAAAAAAAAATGAACTTTTTAACTTGGCTTTCACTTTTTAACTAGTTAATAGTCCACCTTTGATATTTTTACTATTTTTACAAAATATCATTTTTTTAAATGTTATGCTAGCTGTTGCGCACATTGCACGGTGTGCGCGCACGTTTTGTCGAATAAGTGCGTGTACACACTTCACTGCCAGTGAAATCGGACCCGTCGCGACGGAAACGGTAAAAAACGACTAAAAAAGAAGTAGAATAATCGTAACAGCTTCTCCGTCCGTCCGTCCGTAGCCAGACCGCATAGTTAGGACGGACAATCCGACAATTTGGCACTTACGACTTTTTCTTTTAGCTACACACATTGTTTTAGATAAGTTATACGGGTGTAACGATTATGTTACATACTTAATGAATACGATAAGATAAAAACACTTTCCTTAAACACTAGTGAGAATTTTATATATTGTCAGAAAAATCAGTACAATCATTTTTTAGGCTCAATATGATATTTTTTTAAATTTGGCTTACTTTGTGAGTTATATCTATACTCCAATTACATACGAAAATTGAAATTTTAAAAAACAACACCTCACCTACCTTAAATGTACTCCCTTTTTTTCCATATATTTTTTTTTTTTAACGTAAAAGCCGGTTTATAATCGTTATAATATTGTACCTATATTAAAGATATGTATACCAATCGTTATTTAATCTCGGCTAGCGCGGAATCAATTTATTATTATTATAACATTATTTATCGCATGTGAACGCATTTATTTTACATATTATAATATACGTTTTACACGTAAATTCTCGCCATAATTCAACGAGTTTGATTATTACGCTTTTACGAACGCGTAGGTATTAAAAATATTGAAACATAATAATTATTTTGTATGTTGTATTTTATTTTGATCGGGGCACATTACATATATAGTAGCGTATTCGTACGGGCGTGGCGAGTTTTTCTTTAAGAAACTAAAAAAAAGCGACTATACGCTTTGGGTGGGTCATTGGTTTTGAAAGTTGCGGTTTATTCGTATTATTCAATACGCGACGATAAATCGTTGCATTCGAAAAAAACGATTCTGAGCGAGCTATCTTGATCTAATGGGTGAAAATGAAAATCTTCGCGAATCATTCCTTTTATACGTACGTAATAAAAAAAAAAAAAAAAAATTGTGTATGATATACCTAGCAAAAACTTCTTTCAATTTTTTCTAACGTATTAAATTAATTTAGTATATAAAAGTTTGAAAATGACGTAGAATTATTTTTTATACCTTATAATAGTTTGTTTATATAGACGTTCTGACGCCGGATTTGGTGATTTCGCCATTTTCGTCTTTTTATGGCACATAACTCAGAAAATAATTAAACCATCAAAAAATGCTTCAGATAAAATACAATTTAAAGCCGAAATCCCAACTTTTATGTGGTATTCAACGTAACGATCGGAGCACTCCTTTAATGCGAAAACGTCATTACAAATGTGGAAATTTTTTAAATTTTTCTCCGTAAAATGCTCGATTTATTTTTTGGTTTTCGGGGTAAAACTCAATAAGTAAGCAAAATATCAAAAAAAGCTTACCACCACCGGAGCTCATAAAACTTTTAGAAAAGTGTCTGATTTTAAAAATCGGAGTATTCCTTCTGTACCGAAAGTTGTTGACAGAAAAAAAAATCATCATTGCGAAAATCGCTTGTGGCTCAGAATCTAAAAAAAAAATTATTTTACCATCTGATAGTGTTTTGCATACTAATTATTGTGACACGAGTCCTACTTACAAACCCCGGTTATCGGTTGAGCTGTAAGTCGTTTTTCCAATTCGCTTAAGACGTTTACCAATTAATTGACATATTGTGTTTACGATATTGAATTATAATTAATCGTGTATGTAATAATCGCATTTTTATTTTGGAAAATCTAACGTTTTTCGCGAGATGTTTAAACACTTCTTGTTTCTTTTTCACAGTAAGTATCACCGTGCAAATATATGTCTATGCCAAGTGTTAAAAATGCCTGTTAAAATTATTTTTATAAGTGTTTTAATTGTTTGGAATCTCCTTTAAATCTCCCTGTTGAACCCTAAACAATCGTTTCCATTAAATAGATCACATCTTTACCGTTTTTTTTTTTTCAGATTGGTACTTGTAAAAAGTCTGGCATGTTAACCCAATGCTATATCATATTTTTTTGTTGTACGGTGTACGGTTTTGGCGACAACCAAGTATAAAATACAATTTTTTTGGTTGATTTTTAAATTTAAATTAACGTACAGAAGAACAATTTCGTATTGGAAATCATCTGTATTAGGAGGTACTTACTTCTCATTGCTGAATTTTTTTCTTTTAAACATCGGTTTCAAATCATTCAAACTGTAAACTTGTACTGCACCATAACCTCACGTATTTCACACGTTTTTCTAAGCGCACCACATGTGTTCCTTATGCGTTTTACAGAGAAAAACATAAAAGGTGAAATAGACATTCTAAGTTTTATTATTTTTAAACACAAAACGTCGATTTTAAGTTTTCGTTGCGAGTAAAAAAAAAATATCACTTTTATTTTTGTAACAAATTAAGAATTTTGAAACACTGCAATTTCAAGTATGAACATGAACACCCGGTGTATTATTTTTTACCGACACTGTGAATTCGTAGTAGAATATATTATGTAACAATTTTATTTTATCTACTATAGATGCGGATTGATAAAAACAAATTACTCGGCTGTTATTTTGTATTATTTTTTTTTCACCTCAAAAATGCGTATATGTGTGTCAATTGTCAGTGGGACGTTACTTACGGGTCCATTGATAGAATGAACTATGCACTATGTCGTACATATTGTTTTGGAGTAATCATAAAATATGAAATAAACTATTGTAACAGTGACTATATACTACTACTAACTGTTTTGCTTTATTAATCAGGTCAGTTCTTTGATTTTCAGTTTCGAAACTTAAATACTGCAGCAACATAATTTTTCTATATCTTTAAAATTATTTCAAAAATCGGTTAACACGATAGACGTTTTTACATCGCATTGAATTGTTTCGGAAATTACTCTTCCGAAAATTGTTCAAATAAATAAAAATTTTGCCAAGCGTCATACCATTTTTATTCCATTATCCTGATTCTTCGTCCACCTCTGTGCGAATCCTGTACACGAGACTGTATACACTTAGAGTCAATACCGTGTTTTACCGCATTTGGAATGACATGCGAATTTTTTTAATTAAAAATAAATGGACGACCTCACGCATTTCAGGTGCAGATTGACCCCAATGAAGAAGAATTTCGTAAAACGATTCGAAGAATGTACACACTAAAACCTCTGTAGGCTTTGTATTTTTTTAATAATACGTTTTTAGTTTTACATCATCAACCGTGTTATTAAATCGATTTTCACTCTAGCATTGCATTTATTTGTATACTCAATCGAAATGTTATTACAAATAATTAGGAAATAACTTTTTATAATATAACTTATATACAATTAATTTAATAACCAACATAATGGGTATAGGGTAATTCTTGGTCGCTTCAGTGATTTACACAATTTTTCATTGAGTATTACCAAAATTTTTAGTCAAAAATGTCGCAAACAAAACTTAAAAAAAAAAATATTTGTTTTTTAAATAGTTTTTAAATTTCAATCCGTCTTAAACTTTTTAAAACGCACTTATACTGTCGATTCTTTTAACGTATAATATTTAACACATATTGTTCAGAAATTTCGATGTATATACATAATATATCTATGTGCAATTATTTTTTTGACAAAGTTTTTCAGAATAGGAACAAAAATGCACGATTTTGTTTTTACACGCATTTCGGTCAATATACAATTAATCACTCTGTGTAAATTCAGATATACTCAATTAAGAATTATGAAATTCAAAAGCAAAATACGATACAGTCTGAGTCTATTGTAAAACTCGATCGATTGCTCACTGACGTTTTATCAACAGAAATGTAGGCAGTATTGGTAAAATAATAGGTAATATAAGGGTCTTTCTATAAGATTTTACGACACGAGTATTATGGTTTCAGCAGTCCCGTAAATGAATAGGGGAATACATTTTGAAAATCGTTCCACGAACTCGTGATAACGTCTGTTATGTTTTAGCTAGATAATTTTTGAAAATATTTATCTTCAAAGAAATTAATAATAATTGAAACATTGTAATTATGACGATATTCGATGATTAATTTCATAAGCGGCCATAAAATATAATAGTTATGAAAACTTATTCATTTGAAGTATAACCTTGTAAAACCAGTGTTCTCGCTATTAATTTAACTCGTAATAGTGTCGTCGGTTCTAAACTCGCCAGAAAAATCGCGATTATAGAACGTACATTTTCAGTAGTACGAAAATTGGTGAAATATAACCTCACTAGCATTGGAAAATCGATGAGTGACCCTTGATAATATTATAAGACGACGAATTTGAATAAACTATATGAAAAAAATGTGTTTTTGGTTTCATTCGTCGCGTTTTCGTCCCGTATAACGCGGAAAATCGTATTTTCGTTTAGATTTATCGTAAAAAAATGAATTTCATTTTGAATTCATCCGAACAAACTCGGGTGATTGTTCCGTCTCTCGTTGACATTGACTCGGAGTTTTCACTTTGATCACACTTTACTATGCTGTAGTCCGCGACCAAACCCGTTTGGGCAATATGCCGCGCGGCATGCACAAGACACTGCTGGTTTCGCTGTTGGACGACGGCGACGACAAAACGTTCATATTATCCTATATTATAGGTTAACGATTTGATATTTACTATATAGTGGTTTATCCCTACGAAAACAACTATATCTTGTTTCTGACAACAACACCTGAGGTTTTAATTATTTTTTTTTACTAGTACTATAGTTTTGTTTCATATTATTTATACCTTAGTAGTTATAAACAAAATAATTTCAACGAAACGTGTTAAAAAAAAATTGGCTTATTTTATACATATTTATAGTCTTTATTTTGTTTTTTTTTTACTTATTTTTTTGTTCAATATTTTCATGGCATTGATTGACACTGATACTTCGACCAATTATCTACGTATGTTATTCTGACGGATTTTCTGGACCCAGAAAGGACTTCATCGGCGCACGTTAGCTGTAAGTTATCGCATCCTAAAAATATACACCCATATTCATTTTAAGGAGAACGGGTGCGGCTACGATTTGTGTGAAAAAAATACCAAAACTCACTTTTCAAAGTATGTGATAGGCCGATTTTGAAAATGTATTTTTTGTTTGAAAGATTAAAACCTCTTTTAGAGCGCTCGTTTTCCCGATTTTGTGACTTTGGAGCGATACGTTTGATGTTTTTAAAAATTACAATATTTTCAGATAAAGTTGTACGTTACGCCATGACGTAATTTAAAAATCGTCAAAACGAGCGGCCTATAAGACATCTATATCTAACCAAAAAAAAAAAAAGAAAACTCAAATACGTTGAGTAGTTGACTCGGAAAATTCAAAATCGGCGGTTTTGACGAAGTTGTAACCTACCGCTAGATTACACTATATTTTCGCAAGCAAAACGATGCGCTTTAACCCAAAAATAAAATACTTTTCTATTCTAAAAAACAATCATTGAATTGAAAACCTTAAAGTTGACACGACCGCATGATAGAAAATTTTTCTAAACACAATATTTTAGTTATAGATAAATCGACCACCGAGTGTGGAAATTGCAAACTTGAATGGAAAACAATCTCCGTACCTAAATGCATTACATTTTGCGATCAGTTTTAAGGCCTTGTTTTGAAGATAGTTTTCATGAGAAACAACTCGATATGCGATGCCTTGAGAGAGCTGGAGTTATTTTTTTAAATGATTTTATCAATTTCAAAAGAATAAATGAAACCATTTTTAAAATATTCTCCCGATGTATTTAATCACGCTGTTTACTTGTATATACGCTCTACTATTTATTGTTCATCATTCTTAAACTTTTTTAATTAAAGATTTAATCAATTGGAATTTTTTTCCGGAGGTAAATCTGAAAACAGTATGTAACCGAATGATGGAAATATTCGTTGCTAAAAAAAATTAATCAATTTGTAAACAGATATTATATAATAACCAGTAGTGTAATATTTAGGATTTATCCAAAGGGTGGGGATCAAAATAACATTATTTAACAGCAGATCTCGTGAGACTCGTGGAGATAGAACTTGGAAATACTAAATTTTTTGAGCGTTTTACTAAGCTCGATCAAAGTCGTTATTATATTTCGCTTTAAAATTAAAACGATATAAAACGTTCAACTACATCATCCGAAACAGACAACAGTGACCTACTCTTTACTGGTTTTTAAGTGTTCTCTAAACACTATTTCCAGTTGTAAAACTTGTTCATTATATTTGAAGTTTTGCCAGAGAATTATAAGGTTAGTCTGAAATGATACTTATTGTGTAAATAATTTATTAATTTATATATTTTTCTAAAACTTTTTACCTCGTTCGACACAAATTGTATTTTTGGCAGTGAATAACGCGAAAAAAAATATATATATATACCGAATCAAAGTTAGTTCGTAATTTGTTGAGTATTTTTTGCTACTGCCGTTTATTTCACGGTAAAGTAATAGTCAAGAAAGTATATTATTGGAAAGTGTGATGTATAAATGTACATTATAAACCATGGGACATTATACATTCGAAATCTATTACGCTTGATGGCTAGACATTTTGGACTCAACACGACAATAGTTATAACTTGTGATTAGTTAGTTGTCTGGCAAAATACTTCTTTTCTCCCTCTTATGTATTTAAAACATTCAGTTCAGACTTACAAATCAAAAAAAAATAAATTAAACCCTTCGTACTTAGGTTTTTCTTACCAAACAACCGAACAATACTTGCATGTTGGTAACAAAAACAATCTACTTATTGTTTATTCGTCGCATGGTCCGTCTATCCACAATGCGCGTCACGCTAAAAAGAGAGGCCGTTATCGCCAAAGCTGAGCAAGTTAATGACCTTATTTTAAACTCAATAGTTAACTAGGTTAACCGTAACTCGGTTAAGAGTTAAAAGCGAGTGCAAATTTCGAGTCGATCAGCCGAGTGTTAAAGTTTTCCAAACGAAATACATATTATCAATAAAAGTCTCGTGTAAATTAATTGTTTTGAAAAAAAAAACTCGTAAATTTTATGTCTGTTTTCAGTGCTACGATTCAGCGGGGGAAATAGAGTTAGTTCAATAAGTTCGAAAATGGTATCATTTCGTATGCACAACGTGAGAAAAAAATTCACCGAACGGAAAGCAATTTTTGAACATGTTCTTTATTGCAATCCCCCGGCTTGCGGAATATTTTTTTTTACGTTGTTATAAGTCGAGCACGAAAATTGGAAATTTTATTTCGATTATTTATCCGGCTTGAAATCCTCGGTTTAACCGTCCGTTACGTACGTAGTTGTAGAGTTTGGAGAGTCAATTTCTATTCTAATTAAATATAAAAATATACTTTATCCGCCTTGGAACGGTAAAATGTTATCGGTTTTATGATGTATCACCGAACCAAATTTTCGCCTTTTAAAGTTTCGCCATTTGTTGATTACACTATATAATCGGATGTATGGTTATGTAGGTATAATGAACGATTTATCACGAGTTGGGAACACCTCCCGATCGTTGACTCCTTTCGAGGGCATGCAAATTACGCACACGCGCGCGAGTATTGTTCGATCGGTGGCGTGACGACAAAAATCTAATCGGAGCTGTCAATTAACATGCATTAAAAAAAGTGTAAAAAACGCATGCGTTTGTGCGCTAAAAACAGGCAAAACAAGACCTGAAATTGTTTGTTAATCACAAATAATATTCGGAAACATGAAAAAAAAAAAAAAAATGCCGTATGAAAATGTCATTATAAAAATTCTTCCAGCGGTTCTTTACCGCTTGATAAACAACAAATATTAAACACCTTATACTGTCGAAAGCTCGATTACAATTCAATGTTATTAACCTGAAACGTAGACACGCGTTAACTTTTTCCCTTTGTCTGAAAAACATGTTCACGGATATAGGACATAGCGTTTCTCAAAATCGTTTTGTATCCAAATACGTGTTTTTTTTTTTTTTACTCAATAGTACTTATATTCACATAGTTCACCTATTTTTCAGTATTGTACACGATAAACGTATGATTAGGTATTCATTTTCGAACGATATTTGAACAGTAAGTAAAGACTTTGCTTAGTTTTGTCGTAAAAAAAAAAATACAACGAGGTTAAACGTATACAAAGACTGTATACTAGTATTGTTTACGTTTGTTTTTATCGTCTATCGTCTTTTAGAGAAAATTAATTGATAAAATGTTAATTATTTGGTTGGCCTTAATAATCAGTTACAGTATACGGTCATGCGATTATTTTCCCCCTTGTTCAGATTTTTTTTAATAGATCTTCTACTCAGTACATTGTAAACAATATAATGTGATATCCTCGAAAATGACCTAGTTTTCTTCACCTTATTTTCACGTTTTGATGTACAAAAAGTTTTACTGTCAGTCATTTTATACTGAATGAAAAGAACAAATTTAGTTTTTATTCCTATGTTTCTTAAGAGTCAATTTTTTTTTAAGACCATTTTTTCGCAAGTAAATATTTAATTTTTGACCAAAAACAACAAGTATAGACGTGTCATTTTTTGATTATGTGTAGGTACTTAATTTTTTTTTTAGAGGTAAAATTGTATTGAATGTCCTACTGTTTGAGGACATACTCGCTGGATTGTTTTAATATCAAATATCCGATAACCCCGTGATAATAATTTCCCAATAACCAAGTCTGGGTTTTATACTTGAAGAGTTATATACAGGCAAAACTTGTGTTAACTTTAAATTAACTGAGCAATTATTTTTTTTTTACTAACGCGATCTTAAAAAATTAAAAGGTTATTTGTTTTTGAATCGTTTGTTTTAGTAACTCTATCCCCCTTAACTTGCCCAGGCTTGCTAACTAAGCGAAAGTTCAGTTTGTGGGAAAAAAAATTGTGCGCTGCGCAAAAATAGCCAGGACACATCCTATTCGGTTCGGTGATTTCTAGGATTTGTCGTGCCGGGGTAGCACCACCAACTGCAAATCAATTTTTTTTTTGTGGTAGACAAGAAAGAAACAAATTCTGAAAACGCCGGTACAAATCACGGTACAATTGAACGGGAACAACATTTTTTTCTTTTAAAATTCATATATATATATATACGCTAAGGTCTAAAATCATCTGGAAAACTCGAGGACGAAACGTCCGAATCCCTCGTAAATTGAATAAGTACCGTTTCGTGATGTGTCTGTGTTCTTGTTGCGAGCGAAAATTGAATACAAATCGCACGTATATAGTAGTATCGTGTGAAAATTATTCGTTTGCGTAATTGCGTGGGGACGACCGTCCTTGTGCCACAACCTGACGCGTCTCACGCATTATATTGTCGTACGATAATAATTATTGTAAATGATCACCAAGCACCGCATAATTGACACGTCTCATGACTGTCGTCGTACAGCGAAAATAATAATGATTAAAGTACTAACGTTTAGTATTTACTTTGCGTTTTTAGTAATATTATATGATAAATATACTAACTCTATTTAAGATAGATAATATACTTACTCTATAAATATACTCTAGAAAAATCCTTCGTATCGTATTTTTTAGCAAAAATTTATTTTACGACAACAATTATTGGTCTTCAAGTAATATGATACTGATAAACAAGACTAACTCAAAATAGTAGGCAGTCTCATATTTTTTTAGATTTTCAAGTTATGTTAGGTTAGGTTATGAGTACGGTTATTTAGGGGTTTTTTTTTTTATGAACGGTTTTTTGGTTAGTAAAATTGCTCCGACATAATATATACGAAGGTCAATTGTATGATTGGCCCGATATTTTATTTGAATGTTTTTTTCGAAAAAAATCCGGCAGCTGTTATCGTGTCGTAAATTATTAAAATTTTAAATCAATTCAAACATAATTATTATTCCTTGATGCGGTTAAAAATGTGTAAATTCGGTTTACAAAACGTCGGTTCACGTTTTCACGTCATCGTTTTCTCGCACGTTATTGAAATCCATAAAAAGCCTAAATACTTGTTAATCATGTAAAACAACAAATACTAAGGTATCAAAATGTGTCATGATATGAAATGGACAATTCATACTCTGTATACTCTGTTAACGCAATAAACTAAGAAAAATGATTTATATTATGAAGTCGTTACGTGATATTTTAGACTATAAATACACGAGAATGGTGTTTTTAGCTTTCTTTTGAAGCCCTTATCACACACTATAGTTCGATCG
This sequence comes from Hormaphis cornu, assembly GCA_017140985.1. Lineage (NCBI taxonomy): Eukaryota > Metazoa > Arthropoda > Insecta > Hemiptera > Hormaphididae > Hormaphis > Hormaphis cornu. Next base: position 34,975,239 of record CM029358.1, on the reverse strand, counting down.
GACGGGTCGGGGCTGATAATAACAATGCTCTACAAAAACTCCAAAAACGTCAAAATACTGTTATAAGAGTGGCATCTAATAAAGATTTGGAGACGTACAACAAAAAAATTATTTGAAGATTTTAATGTTCTCAATCGTCTATATCTAATAACAGGTACTACATAATATCTAAAAAAAAACATAAACTTTTGTCCCCTAATATGATATGACACACGAGGTTCAGACCAGATACGCAGCAGTCGAATTCGCTTTAATATGGCCGAAAAAAAAAAAAACTGGATCTCGTAAGACGTTCGAGTTCGTAGTATTTATATTGCCCATCAAAATGCCAATTCAAACGTTTAAAAAAATACATTACCCACTGGCTTCTCCGGGAATAAGGCGCAACCGAGTCTAATCATTACGTCTGATTAAATAGGCGTACTATATCAATTTTAGTTTTTGAATTTTACGTATGAACTAATTAACAACATTTGTAAACTCCGTCTTTGACACAGCGAGGCCCAGTAAATTCTTTCTGATGTAGAAAAAAAAATTAATTATAACAAACCGAATGCCGTCGAGGTTGTCGCAAAAGTCATCTCGAGTTTATAGTTTACAAGGTATACCAGCTACTTTCGCCGGTCGTTGCCGTTGTTTCCATTGTTCGCTTTCGGCCAACGGCCATTATAGTGTTTTATTATATATGTATTATCTACTGGCGTATAAATTTATTTTTTTATTTTTTTTACAAAAGGACCCGTCAATACAGCTCGGAAGAGGATCGGCTCTATTGTGGTTAGTATAGACGTACGACGCGGCGGCTGCTGTGTATAATGTAATATTGTATTATAATGTGACTAAAATTAATGCTTTTTGAAGAAAAAAAAACACACAAACTATTTTATACTTATAAGTAAATAATCGGCGTTGACCTCAAATAACCCATTTATGTTCATTAAACCCGCATCCAGTTTGTTCGCGCCTCTTGTTCGGATCACAATAAAAATATACGCATATTATATTCTGTTATACGTAGTTGATACTGCGTACCTGCAATAATGAGTTATTTGTTTTTTTAAGTACCTACCGGGCCGGGTGGTAATACTGCGATCGTGTATATGCCGGGAAAACGGTTTCACAAATCACGTGAATACAATAATATTCTCGTGCTCGTATTGTGTTATTATAATGTAATCCACTATGATCATTTTCCATTTCTTTATAAAAATACATAGAGAGATACACGAAATGTTCGATGTTTGTGCGATTGTTACGAAGAACGCCGTTTCTCCCGGGTTGATTGTGCCTTGCTCGTACATAATATTATTAGTCTTCTTCTCCCTTGGTTTCGGCCAACACCATACCTCTAAATAAACACGACGCCACCTATCTCTATTTCCTGCAAGTACCCGCCAACGACTATATTCGGGTCCTTGTGCAGTTTCGACGAGATTATTTGACGAGATCCTCCCATATTAACCGTGGTCTTCTTCCAAAACAGGTCTTCTCCCTACTGGGGTTTCCTCCGTCATACTTTTCTTATCCGCGACTCGTGATTTCTCCACGCGTGTCACGCCCAAACCAGTATTCTTTTTTAAATCTCTTTCAGTATATTAATTAACTGGTCGCTGAAAAAGGGATTGCCGTGCAAGGTTTTCTCCATTCATTTGTGTGAGAATCAAAGTGTGCCCCACGAATTTTCCCGAGTACTTTCCTCTCAAACACTGCCATTCTTCGTTCTTCAGTCATTCTCAAAAGCCGTGTTTCTGCTCCATAAAGGGCTGCGTAATCGGTTTTAACAAAGTCAAGTACATCTTAACTTTTAAGTTCTTAGAGGTATTGATCTCTTGATCTGAAAATTTTTCTTAGTCCGTTAAAACATTTATTCGCTGATCTCATTGATATGTCTGCTTTTATGTCTGGGGTTATAATTGACTCTAGGTATTTGATATTACTCTTTTAAATCAGTTTTCGTCCACTTCAACGACGTCTTCTTGTACCCGATTCCCATTTTTCCGATCATGTACTCTCTGTCATTTCCTCATTAATCTCAAGTTCTGTTTTCTCTTCAATGTGTATTATCATTCTTATTACCTGTTGATGAATCTTTGAAAACGAATATTTCTTTAAAATATCGATTGATAACCGCCAAGGTTTGTAAACACATATTATAGTGATTATATTCGTTAGATCACTCTGCAGTTTTCAAGCGACGTCGGTATGTATACATATAATATTTCATCAGATTATAAATTTGTTACGCTCATTCTCGAGTAACGCGAAGACAGAATTATTTTCAAACCAAGTATGGTTGAAATGCAAATTTGACTGGTTTTTCACGTAGTTTAAACTTTTTAATGTTTGGAATCGAGTTTGTCGTCAAGTACATTCCGGGTAAGTCATGCCTCGCCAAAATTCCACTTTTATCGTAAAACTAATAATATATAATACGTCGAAGTGTTTATTCACGACGATTTTGTTCGTCTAAATAATTGATTAAATTAAAAATAAAACATTTTCTACTTTTTCTATACTGTTTGGATAACTAACGTTATAATAATATGTACTTGTTTTGTTGCGATTCAGTACGGTCACGTATATATATGACCCGAATCGCCGTAAATGGCTGAAACGCGCAGAATCGAATCCTTTCATTTTTATTTAATGACCAAGTGTAAACGATTGTTTTTTTCAATTTTACACTGATACGGCGAAACTGTTTATTATATCAGTCAGTCGCATTTTATTATTTCCTTCAAAGCCAATATTGTTTGTACATCCTACAATTAATGTTCCTATCACAAAAATTTACCACGTTATTAGTACTGATAATTTGCAAAAACATTGCGTATACAACGCGCGATTAAGAGTTAACATGTTGGTGGTGAAAATAAAATTGTAAAAATTATAAAAATATCGTTCCCTCATTCGGTGTAAATTTTACTTGTGGACCATCGTTAATAATATGTGCTGCTTTCGTTTCATACATAATATGTATTTTTTTTTCGTTTAATTTTGCACTACGGTTTCAATTTTTTTTCCCCGCGGCGCCGCTTAAATTTATTCGTGAATTTTACACTCGTTACAAATACTTGATAGTTCGATCTTCATGATACAGGTGTTTTGTCGACAAACCAGTTAGAAACCAGCCGAATGCACATAATGTGAGATTAGTCTTTATAACAGGCTAAAATTTGCACTTGTTTGCAACTCTTTTTGCGCGCGCAAGGATCTAAGTATAGGTATATCTGTGAAAGTCTCGTAAGTTTGTATTTGATTAAATTCGAGTTAAAAAAAAAAAATAATAATAATTACTAATACAATGTTTTCTGTGTTTTTTTGTGTCGTTATTTTTTCGGAGTAAAAAATTATTAAAAAGCTTCGTGTCAAACTTTGCCGATCAAACATTATTGCATGTCGGTTTAGAATGAAAAAAAATTCTAACTAAAATATGAATCTCTGCAAAAGTTAATTTACAATTTACTTAAGAATAAGTGACCGTTCTTTTAAATTATTCGAACGGTTAAATATCATTACATATTTGATAAAGATAACGAAATAGTAATTTTTATAAAATATCATAACATTTCTGGGAGAACATTTAAAAATGGATATTTTATTAGTCATGCTATCGCAGAACTTACCTAATGCTATGTAAACTAGTGTATTTCGTGCAGAATATTATAATGCAAACACGCTACCTAATTTATTTTTGAGAAGTGCAAAATTGCAAATCTTCAATCTCGTTTCTTGACCATTTCGAAAAAGGGACGTAAGTAATTTTTGCTTTGAACAGGGACTAGGTACGATTGTTCATAATAGTGTCTACAGTTTGACACTGATGATCACGAACGATTTTCCAAGAATTTTCTTATTCAATAAACACAACTGCCTTCAGTACACAATTTTTTTCCCTGCAGTCTCATAAAACTGTCGTAGGTACACAATTTCACCTCGACTCTTCAAGTATCCCGCGATAAAGGAATAATTGTATATTCTCCAGTTTTTTTGTGGAATACAGTTAAAAGTGTATCGAAAGATTCGTATTTTCACTCGTAGAAAATAAAAATTTAAAAACGGTAAAATGTGTAAACATAAAACGACTAAACAAAACAAAACGAAATGACGTTTACGCGCGCATAAATCGTATTTTTTTATTACGTACTTGACACACGCGCGACGGACTCGATAATAGGTAATAAGAATATTTATCTGATGCGGTCTTAGTTGGAACGCACGCGTGAAAACACTCCATCTTTGTATTGTTTTCTCCATTCGTCGGTACGGTAAACGTATGAGACAAGACTAAATAAGACGTTCGTTTTTTGAATCGGATTATGGAATGTGTATACCTATATTGTACCGCGTTTATATACGATTAAGGTACAGCATTTCAGCCGTATATATCATCGATATTATCATATTCGTTTTACTCGCTCGCTGCAGTAGAATGGAAAATAGCTATAATTTTTGCGTGCATAATTTAAGATTAAGTTCTTGTGTATGTATTTGTTTCGTCATACGAGTTTCGTAACTGGAGACAATCCAAAAAAAAAATATGTCATCGAAAAACGCTTTTTTTTTCAGAATCCGTCAAAAATGACCGTGAAAAACCGTTAAATATCTCTTCGGGCAACTATGATGATACGTAAGATTATAATTATTATTGAGACGTTGGTGCAAACAACATTCGGAACAACATTAGATACAAGCAATATCCGAGCGTAAAAAATAAAAAATATTCAAAAATTTTGAAGAGTTAAAAATTAAAAAAAAAAAATCATACGTTTACCGAGTTATAATGATAACGTTACAATCGTTTTTATTTATTTTTTTTTTGTTCAACTATTCTGCTGTGTTTGGTATTCGTGGAAAATTATTTAATATTTTTAAGATATATTTTTATGTTGTTACACGGTTACAAATTTTTAAATTTCTCCTCTTTATCATAATAATTTGTATTTTTCATCCTGCGTTCACTTTTGTAACTGTAATACATTTAATACAGGGACTAAATTTGTGAGTAGTGCCACACACTTTGTGTAATACGAAATGTTAAGTGTGCAGTACGAAATGAAAAAATGGGGAATGTGACCTATGGTAGTATGGACGTACTGCTGTATGTTTTCTTTTTGTTATTTTTGATCTAAACCGTTAAATCCTAACTTATTTTAAAATAATTTAAAACATTCGCTTATCGATGATTGAATTTGACGTTTTTTTACTAAAAATTAACTGTTGGATTAATATTTGGTTGATTGGTCAATAAGCTAACGAATGATGTTTGGACAGAGAAAATATAGTGGTGAAAATTGTTCGAAATCATAACTATCGCATACGAATCATTCAATGGTACTTGATAAACATTGATATACGTATTGAAAGGAGCGAAGAGGAAAGCTCGTAGTATAATTTTCAATATAAAAAACGTGTAGTACGAAAACATTTAAAATTTTAGTCTCCGCAGTTTTATAAGCAAAAATAAATCGTCTTGCGAACTATATTTGTGTTAGAAAATAATACTACGCACGATTCAATTATTATAAAACATTACGGTCGTATAATATTATCGATTATATATGACACGTATATAATCAAATATATTCTATTCTCAATGTTATTAATAACCATAGAGCGTTCTGCAACATTCCACGCGGCCGAAATTCAGTGAAAGCAATGCTCGTATTCTTGATACAGGTAATTTTTTACAGTCGTTAAAATAAGAGTATTTTTTTAAAAAAATACCCTTGCGAGTCCATATTACAGTATTTTAGTGTTTGCATACTGTCGTCCGTGCAAAAAAAAAACCTATAGAGACTTCACACGGCGTTGCGAAAGACTATAACATATTGGTTCACGCCTTTTTTCCTGTATGATTTTTTTTTCTTTTTTTAGAACAATGTTCAAACGAGGGAGGGAAAAAAAAAACTAGGATTCGCTTTCTATTAATTGTAAACGTAACTAGACGTTTTCCAAGGTCTGCGAATCTCATCGTAAAATAATTGTGCTAAACCGCATTTATTGCCATAACAATATTATGATTGTTGTGGCATGAAAAGACGGTTTGAAGGTCTCCGGTATTCGAAACCATACGTGCTATATTGCACATAATTGTACGTATCCTGCTGCAGTCTTCCAATTATTGGTATCGCCTTTCTAGTAGAAAACATTAAATTCACGTCTCTTAAATCTACTTCAATATACTTCATCAAATAGATACTTAGGTATTAAATTTTCGAAAAAATGTTTACCGGGGCAGAAGTATTTAGACCTTTCGAAGAATTTATGTAAATACCTATTAAGTACCCATATAATGTAATGTAGTACGCTTTTTCCCCTATAAACCATCTTGGGAGCTTTATGGTTTGTATATTTGGAATATTTTTAAATCCCTCAGAAAATGGGGTAACGAGACTGCAGTGTAAAAAAAAAAACTATATGTACAGTGAATAGTGCATGATTTTTGTAATTTGGCGTTAAACATTTCTTCTCAATTTTTCAAAATTCAATCGAATTCAGTTGTTTATATCGTCTATGCTTCAGTTTTTTGCGTTTCATCGTCATTTTTATTATGATTTGATGTCGTACCGTAGTTATTTTACGTTGATTCACGCACTTCAATATTTTCTGTTCGTGGCGGTATAAGTTTTGTTTAAAAACGACAGCGACGACGACGATGATGATGATGATGTTGAAAACAATAGTATTATATTTTAAATTGTCCTGGAAACCCGTTGAACTATCACGTAAACGGCAGCCGCGTGTAAACAGAATTCATATTATAACTTCCTAAACCGACGTTTTTGTGATTTTAACGTGAATATTAGTTACGCACATGTACAGGACGACCGTCGAAACAATTTCCTCGTTATAGACATTCATTTTCTCAGAAAATCGTAATTGTTAACATCGTTCTAACGTTTTATATTCGAGTACACTTTTTAATCAACTTCAAAAAAAAGAGGATAAGTTATATGTTTACCGATCCAACTATGAACCGATTATGATGATTCTATTTTTGTCTGATAGGTCACTGCACTTCAGAGGTGGTTCCAAACAATTTTTATCGAAATTGTTTCATTTTGAAAAAATGATCAAAAACCAAAAAAAAAATACAGAAAACGCGGTTACGGTAACAAACAACTATTTTGAGTTGCAAACGACGCGGAATGAATTATGTAAACACGTAGAAAGTAACAAAAAAAAATAAAACTTCGCTAAAAAACGCTAAAAAGTATAAAATAAATAAATAAATAAATAAAGATTTTATTTTTTATTTTTTTAGTCGGTGTCGACCAAAATATAGAAATACTAATAAATAAAAAAAAATAATGTCGGACCAAAAAAAAAGTTGTTTTATTTTTAGATTCTGAGCGACGAATTCTGTGTTGTTTTTACTGTGATGTTTTTTTCAATCGACAACTTGTCGTATAGAAGAAATGCTCCGATTTTCAGAGTAAGTATTTTTTGTAAAAGGTTTATGGACTCCGGTGGCACTTTGTTTAAGGCATTTTTTGAAATTTCGCTTTCTTTTTGAGTTTTACCCCAAAAACCAAAAAAAATCGAGAATTTTACGGCGAAAAATTTGAAATGTTCAGGTTCGTAAATATGTTTTCGAGTCGAAGATGTTGTTCAATCGTTACGTTGAATACCGCGTAAAAGTTGAGATTTTGGCTTTACGTTGTATTTTATTTGATGCACGTTTTGGTTTTTTTCCGAGTGTCGAAAACTACGGAAATGGCGAATTCGCCAGATCTAGATTTTTTTGTTATTTTCACCCAGGAGTACCATGTATAGATTTAGATTAGAGATGATATATAGCCCGCTCAGAATCGTTTTTTTTTTCGAACACGACGTGCTTATCGTGGCTTTCAGATGTTAAATAATACGGATATAAACCGCACCATTCATCGCTACTGCGCCTTTACCTGCCGTCATTTTTTTTTTCGTTTGATTATTTTATATATTTTATTTGAAATCGGTTGAGTACACTTCCTAGGATATTTTTGAGCTATTTCCGTTCGTGTTTTTTGAAACTCGCTCTGTATATTATACGTCGTCGCACTATTGTAATTTAGGAAAACGTTGCCGTGTAACACTCGAAATCTGGAGTACGACGGCCGCTGCAACAGAACCGCGGTGATGGCGCATCTGCGGAACGGAATTAACGGAACACATCTCGAATGTGTAACAACAATACGAATATTAAATATAATTTAATGAACATAATTTTATTAGGCACTGCGCTATAACAATATTTGATGACGATTCGCGCGTTTCTTCTTTGTCTCGTAATCGACGCGAAACAGACACGTCGTGCTGTTGCACGTTGTTGCAGTCAGAATTCAATAAACGCGACTCGATACTGCGTTTTCTTCGACGGTTTTTGTTTTCGTGTTGTTTGGAGAACAAACTGCGCGATTTCATATGGAAATTTGTTTTTTGCGAATCATTTATTTCCTCGTGGCGATAACGTATAATAAATATATATATATTATAATGCGCGGATACTGGTTTTCTGTTGAAAACAAAATTATCGCAAGACGCGTTTTGCAATAACAAAGAAAATTATTATGTTACGAATTCAATTTTTTTTCCCCGTTTTTTTTTTTTAAATGGCGTTCATTATCGTTCTCATCGCGGCAACCGCGCGGTGTCTTAGAAGTTCGTTCGTCACTTTTCCAACGTGTACTAAATAGAGCCCGTACGTTGTCAGAACATTAATTTTGAAATATTCAAAACCACGGGTAAAAATTAATTCTACCGGCTCGCGGTTGTCTCGTGGCAATTATTATAGTTCATACTAACACGCGTTTGTTCAAACGTTTGTTGCGCCGTGTAAATTGTTTATAACCATTTTTTTTTTTCAATAATCGATCATCCTTTTCTTCTCGAAACTTCTATTTCAAACATTGAAAATTTATGTGAACAGTTGTGTTGAAAAATGTGTACGAAAAGTCTCTGACGCTATTCATACGAATTCAAACCTCTCGATATTGAAGTCGAAATGACGGTCGTTGTAAATTCTCAATATTTACTAAGTTCAATATGACGTAACAAAAAATAATGGCGTTCTATCGAAAGTCTAAATTTATTTGAAAGCGATTGTTTTAAGGTCGTTTAAAACACATTATCCCGTTTCGCGTTATTGTTTTATCGGAAATATGAGTTGTGCGTTTAAACTTTTTACAATATTCGTTTTAAAATGTTCAGTGGTTACAATGTATACTAACAGGTACCTACACAAATTTTGTAGACTTAAGAAAACCGAAAAACGCTTTACCGTTCATTTTTAGGTTCGTATATATTTTATAAACCGTATAAATAATTTATGGTAGATCGGAATGTAGCGCTATATCATTATGGCGATGTTATGCAACAGAGGAAAGTGTATATAGCCGATAACTGCGTTATTTTTTATGCGGGAAAAATATTGTTCACACACTTTAATACAGTTTTTGTTGGTCGTGTCTGGGTGTATTTTGATATTCCAATGGTTTAAGAATATTTGTTTTTAAATTCACTTTTATCAAACCCGTATCTTACCTATTTCAATATTATGTAAACGTCACGTCCAAAAAACTAAATCGATATGTATATATATATATGTGAAAAACACGTTTGCCGCGGTTAGTGTTTCTCAATTGCAACTTTTTTGGAATTGTAAATTTGGCCAAAACGTTGAGTACGATTATCGCACCGAGGATTTATTGAGTCGGGTGTTCAGAAAATCCGTATCGACCGTTAATATCGGAGCAATACCATCTAAAGCGCTATCATGTGCACGTCACAGACGCAAAAAAAAACCACCTTTGTAAAACCAATGCCCTAACGTTCAAAATCTAAAAAACAAAAGTTGAAAAAAAAACTGACTTTTTCGGTTGTATATTTTTGCAGAAACACGTCCCTAGACGTAACAATATATTTTAACGACGACCTCATTCGTTACATCCGAATCGGATCCCGCTGCGAATCTGCAGACCGTATTCATATTTTCGTTCGAAGGTCAGACGACCGAGTAATTATTATTATATGGGTTGCCGCGAGTATACTCGATAAGATTATGAGCGGTGACCGGTTTTGCTGTGCAGCGCAGACGAAACCGATCGAAACTCTGCACTCGTCGACTATACTAGCAGAGGTTTCGATTCGAAAAGTTTTTAAACAAATACTTAAAATTCAATTATTTTGCCACGTATAAGTGATTTTTTTAGGTTTAGTTGTTGAGCGTCCGGGTTTTCCGAAAGTTTTCAAAAAAAAAAAAAATGTGTCGTTGCGTTAAATATTGACAACGCGATTCACCGATTATCTATCTATCGTGACTTGACTTTTGCAAAAAAAAAATAATAAAGCATTATCTTCTATTAAATGTTCATTATTGTATTGTGTTGTTTGAACGGTTGAATAGCAGCGCAGTATTTTTTAAAATTTTAACGTAGTTTCATTGTGCTTTTAACTTTTGTCGTCCGTGTAATCGTGTTTTTTTTTTGTTTGTCATAGCAATTTTATTTTATTTTGAGAATCGGAGAAAAGTTTAACACGTTATATGTGTTCCGAGTTAGATGTTACAGCAAAAATTATCCCGGAAAGTATTGAAAGTAGAAAATAAACATTTCGTATGTAAAAGGTTTAATTGTATGCGGTCTGCAATAGTAAATTACAGTTCTGAATTTTGTTATGTTCATTGGTGTTTTTTAAATCAACTTTCAAAACTCGAGTAGCAGCGTATTCGATTTTTGTATACCTACTCATGATTTTTCAACGAATTTTGGTAGTCGAAAAACAATTTTCCACAAAAAATATATAAATAACGGTTATTTTGTAATTATCTACAGATAGTGACTGTTTTCCAAACAAACCTAAAATGGTCGTTTTTAATGTCATTAATTTACATTATTACTGTTAGATTTTCGGATTTTAATCATTACTTCTGAAATAACATTGTATTTTATTTTTGTTGAAACATCCCGAGCAATAGATTGCGGTACATACATCTCTTGAATATTTGGTATTTTAAATTTGTATCTAATGTTTTTTACATCCATAGACGAATTATTTTAATTTAAACACAGTATTATCTTTTTTGAGATAGTCGAATTAAAAAATTTACCTTTCATCTCTATCAAAATCCATTTCTTCAAATAAAATTATGAAACGTCTACGAAAAATCGTAACCATGACGACATTGCTGCCGAACAGTTAGTGCGAGAGAGAGTTTTATATGTAGTAATATAAGTAGCGTCATAGTTCTTCTTATTAATATTTATCGATGCGCGTGAGTTGATTGCATTTTTTATAGTCTCAATTTCGGTCGGTATAATTAAAGTGCACGTTACGGACATTTCAAAATGACTTTTTATTTTATTTTTTTGGGGTAATTTCGGTAAAAACGCAATTAAATTGCCTACAACACGTAAACTTGTGGTCATTTTAGAATATTTCGTGTGTAATTTTTAGCAATAAAAAAAAAACTAGTGATTTTGAATAATGATTAAGGTATACCTATGATAACAGAAGTAATAATAAACGTTTGAACAGATTGTTCATGTAGGTACAATATGCGTTCGAACTTTATTTTTTACATAATATAAAAACTATATAACGATTGTGGTTTTATACTGTTATAACACTTATTTTTTCTTTTAAAATCTCTCTTTTTCTCGCACAACATCTGCGGGGGAAAGAATATTATTTCCCAGTATGTAAAAAAAAAAAAACACTTATGTTCAGAATTAATAGTGTTTTTTTTTTTTAATCAACTTTTCATTATTTTTGTAGGTAAACTTTATGTTATTAAATATTATTATCGGTGTATTTTTTCGGCAGTTTTACAGTAAATATACTATGCGAAACTTATTTTGTAATAGGTTTTTATTATTATTACTCAGTATAGTTAATTTACGGCCGTGATTTATACATTTTATTCGACGCGTCGCACTTCAAAATGGCTTTTTAATTAAAAACTCAAATCCACCAAAAATCAGTGTAAAAAAAAATTGGTAAACTTACCTGGTGACTTACGTAACGATACATTGTCATATTTTGCTCCAAATGCGTAGAATACTAGAGAATGTCGTAATGTTTTTTCTTTTTTGTGTTAAACGTTAACAATTGACAATAATTGAACAATAAAATAACTTGTGAAATATTCTTAGAGATGCTTACCGCGGCGTGCCTGATGGTTTCGCGGTCCGTTTAACTGTATGTTATTCAGATATTTTCATTGTAAGCCAGAACAACGATAGACATTCATAGGTCATGAGTGTGATAATAATTGAAGAACAGTTATTATTATTTAAACGAAAGACCTGCAGCAGACCTGTACGAGAACGTCGTGTAAATTGCAGTTAAATAGAAATTCATTTAGAAAGAATGGCAACAATTAAACGCTCTGTCGATCGTGCAGTGGTGATTTCTGCCGAAAATCTCATTTCGGGTTCACATTACGTAAATAAAACAGAAATTACCTACATTTGACCGTCGGGGAGTTGTATAATATTGTATATATGTACTTATTTGAAATTTTTCACGTAACGTCCGCTCATCGACTGTTTGCTGATTCAATTGTTTTGATCCGATTTTATTTCTTTTTTTGCGTTCAATTCAGGCGCTCAAATCAATCCCAGTTTTCCGTGTAGTTTTATGGAAACACGGACGATTTTAATCACTATATTTCAGTACACGGTTATTTGTTATTGACGCGATCCGTTTTGGAAATTGCAGGGCATTTGGTTCGCAAATATGGTGTGCTGCAGTATCCTTCCCGTCTTTATTTTTCGCGAGAAGGTCCTAACAGTATATAGAATATACTGTACCCGACTTTTGTGCAACTATAGTTTTAACAAAAACAACAGTTTTTCGGGAAACATTTTATGCTTCAAAAACAATTTATATTTCACGTTGAAAAATCTCAAAATTTAGAGTGAAACTTATAACTAAAAACTTTCTACTTTAACATGAAAATTTCATACACTCGTTAGCACTTGTCGCCAGACTCTATATAATATATATATAATTAATATTCGTGCGCATCGGGCACAGCAGCAGCGACTCGACTGATCATTGTACGTATTGAGTAGATATATCGACGATCATTTTTACGGACAAAAGGTGAAAATCTCATTCTATAAGCTCTGCAGATATATTAATAGTATACGGTTTTAAATTTAAAAAAAACGTATAATACAGTAACTGCAGTGTATACGCTGTGCAAACTAAAGAACGAAAAGTTTCAAAAATATATATTATAATATCGTCGGACGCGTTTGTCGTTCCTCGCGTTTGCGCGCGTTGAAACTCGTTTACAATAAAAACGGAAATAAAACGCCGGGCATTAAGGGAAAAGAACACACTGTAGATACGAATCTCGCACAAAGTTTACCTGTTTTTCGTTCCCGCGTACAGTCTGAACGGGGTAAATATATCATTATTATTATACGTATATGTATACATTTGAAATATCGTATTTTATGTGTCGTTGCAGAGGACCGGCCACGACGAATAATAATAAGTTATAACACATAGCGTATAAAACCGTCGTTATTGCTTTCTTTTCGCATCGGCTTATAAATCACTGCCGGCGTAAAAATTATTAACAGAAAACCGAAGTGAAAGCATCAAGCGCGCGCGCGCGCATAATAATTGTATATATGATATTATTCTAAATGATTATTATGTTTGCACATGACTTCCAACACTAAACTGTTTACAATCGTTATCTTTCGGTCATTACCAAAATTACAATGCCTAACTCTTTTACGATAACTTGTGGACACGCGTAAGACGTGTATATAGTAATATTTAAATAAAAGCCGAAATCACTCAATACGTCGCTTTGGCTTTGGGTCACTATATCGTTTAGAAGTCGTGTTTCGGACGCTTTGTTTAATATCTGAAAGCAATGACTATTCCTCGTCTTCGAAAATACGGTTCTTAGCGAGCTCATTTTTGTCTAGTATACGTCCTGGTAAAAACCAAATTTAACCATAAAAATTGTCCGGAAACACCGAAAAACGTATCCGCGTATATAGAATATTAATTTAAACAGCGTGTGAAAATTTCAAACCACTCGGACCATTATTTGAGGAGTTAATACGTATCGATTGCCCGATGATTTCATTGTTATAAACAAATTATACCATTTTTCAATACTTTTTTTGTACGCGTTCGGAATATATCGGGCGGATATTTTCGAATTTTTTTTTCATCAGATAGAAAATTTTGTTTTACGCGATACGTATTAATCTCAATACTCAAACAACGAATTTGTGTGAGTTACGAGTTTTATTCTAAAATTAAGTCAAAGGTATGACCATTTTTCGACCATTTTCCAACTTAAAACGACAAAAAAAAAAAATTGAAATCATAGATTTTCGAAACTTTTTAGTAACGTATGTATGTACATGTTGTTCACCTTGTGTTAAAGTTTCAGAACTCTTTTTTGGAAATTAAATTTTTTATCAAATAAAAACCACAAAGATCTATACTTAGCTCAAGCTTTTTCAAAATCACTTGAAACTCGGACCAAATCTGTACTCTTACTATTTCAATAATGTGTAAAAGTCTCAGCCGATTCCGTTTGGTATTCTGAAAGTTACGGCAAAAAAAGATAAATCTATTATGTATAAAAACACGTAAGCCGTAATTTTTAACGTTTTTGGTCAAATTTAACCTAGTTTTATTATTGTTACTTTTTCAATTATAAAAAAAAAAAAAAAAACATAATAAAGGTGTTCATTGTTCACTTATTTTCAAACAGAGTATTTTTTTGAGAGTATTTAGTCAAAAATATTCGTGTTGTGTGGAACTTGTGGTAACTCGCCCGCGGTGAGATCTGCGTTGTGTTCGAATAAAAATACCTATTGTTGTTCCTACCGCACCGTCGTCGTTAGGGCGGGTTAGTTTATATTGTAAGTAAGCGCAGCGTATAGGTACTCATATTTGATTTTGGTTTACCTTCGTTTAAACTAAAATTTTTTTCATAAACCATTAATGTTGAATGCCGACGTCAAAACGCCTATTAATCGCCCTGCCAGCCACTAGAGGTAATTGTTGGAATACCACAATGATTAAAGAAAAAGACAATTAGTGTACAAATTAGCGTTTTGTTTGAAACTAATCATTGTGTATTCTCGTGTTCGATTAGTCTTGAATTAATAATAACTAAATTCTCGAATTGTGGACAATCGCTGTAATATTTACCGTCGTAATTTTACTAGCGCGTGTACATTGTGCAACAATAATAATTGTACCTTGGGCAACATCACACTGTACACAATAATTATATAAATTATAAGTCGCGGCGAGTTTAGAATTCATAGGTTCTAAATCGCTCTTGATTTTTTTTTTTTTCTATAATAATAAATTTATTATTTAAAGACTCGTCGATTTGTCTTAAAATTTCATGAATATCCAACGCGTTACGGGATCATTTCGTTAAAAGTAATCAGTTTCGGTCGGTTGGACGGAACAGTTTATTATTGTAATGTGCAGCATGAGAAAAATAATATAGGTATTTATAAAAGCTTCTATCAACAATATTACTGTAACAACAGTAAACGTACCTACAATATAATCGGTAGCTGTAGTCAAATTGCATTTTTGTGAGAGTCGAAAAGTGCTTACTCTTAGAAGAGTAATATTCCGACAGTAAAATAGGTTCATTTCTGAAACATTTTGATACTGAGTGCGTTTTTCAATTTTTTTTTTTTTTTATTTCTTATATATGGAATAGATATCTAAGTGTATATAACTGATTATAATATAGAACTACAATAATCCTATACAAGATTTATATGAATTTCAATAATCATCAGGAAAATTAAGACCTAAAAACGCGATCCATGAACAATTTAAGAATAGTATTTTAATGTCCTACCTATGTATGGCCCACGTAATACGGATCGGTTGTACGAAAAACCTATAAAATATTTGAAATTTAAACATTTCAAACCCGAAACGCGTAAAATCACTCTCGGTGAGAGATTTCACTAGTTGTACCGCAGCTGAGCATATCACACGATCGGTTAAGGTATAATTGCTCTTTTTTAATTAATCATAAACGAATGGGATGAAACCGTAATCGTATCCGCGTATAACGTGTAATATACATGTCAAGAACAAACATACTGCTATCGTGAGGATTAAATTTAAAAAAGATATTAATATTTTTTTATGAATCCACCGCGGTATGAGAGACAATACCTGTTGCTCGACTTGACTTTGCATGGTCAGTTTTGTTCCACTCGGGACGACGTAATGCGTTTCGGATCGGTGTATAAATACTATTATTACCTACATTTTAGTATGCGTTATAATATTGTTTTAATTTTAGTACAGACACTGTATGATATATACTTATACCTTTATATTTTGAAAAATATTATTTTTTAAAAAGAAAAAACCGCCTACGATACATAATAGTATTGTAAATTGTTCGTTAAAGTAATCACGCGTAGTACAAAAAAACCGGGACCACTGTAGGTCGCGTGGGTAGTTTGACTATTTATAATAGTATAGCGACTACGCTTTGGGTGGGTAACTGCAGGTTTGGAAATCGTGGTTAAAACGTATTATTTTCCATCCGAAAGTCACGATATATTATCATCGCCTTTGAAAAAAACGATTCTGACGGGTTCGGAATTTTCAAAACGTTAAATTTCAGCACGATAGGACATAAATGTTTTGCGAACGGAAAAAAAAACCCCACATTTTAAGTCGCATATTGAAATATAGTATGTCATACCAACCTTATACTAAAACTTTAAAGCTTTTATTTGTAAATCAAACTTTTTCTAGAACAAAAAAAATGGACATTTACAAAAATGTTAGCCGTTCTTGTATTATTTTCGACACATAACTCAAAAAATACTCAAGATATCAAAAAAATTGTTTAAATAAAATAAAGCGAAATCCCCATTTTTATGTGTTATTCAACGTAGCGATCGGATCACTCCTTCTATCCGGATACGTCATTACGAACCTGAGAATTTCAAATTTTTCGCCGTAAAATTCTCGATTTTGTTTTTTTTGTTTGTTTTTGGGATGAAACTCAAAAAGTAAGCATAAACATTTCAAATAGAGTTTCAACCAAAGTACCACCGGAGTCCATAATACTTTTAGAAAAGTTACCGGCATTTGAAAATCGGAGCATTACTTCTGTACGAAAAGTTGTTCACAGAAAAACAAGAACAATATACATTCCTCGCTGCTGCAGGTCGCTCAGAATTTAAAATAATAATGGGATTTTGTTGTACAACGGGGGGCCCGGGGGGGGTCTCAAAATTACCATATGTATTTAGGTGCACGTTTATAAGTGTATAATTTTATTTGATCGTTTTCGCGGGGCGTTTAACGCGTATAATATTCAATACGTTTTCAATGTGTTTTTTACGGGTTATTTCGTCGTTGAGTTCGGTATAAACCCATATATCGCGTTGATTTACACGACCGTGTAAGAGAGTCCCGAAATTCGATGTCCGCGATAGTGGATTTACGAACAAATTTATGAATTAATATATTACGATAAAAAGATGTTATTAAACATACAACGCGAAGAATAAACTCAATCCAGACAGGTATAGTATATTATCTATATAGACAAGGGTTTTACATTTGAAGCACCGAAAGGGTGAAATGTTATAATTATGTTATATTGTGTTATAAATGATTGGCTCGAAATTGTATTGCTCTTATAACACCGTTTAAATGGTATTATCGACGTTCTGCAGTCTCCGGACGCGGACTTGCTGACTGAAAATAATTATGACGTTTCGTAATAATTTATTGAAATAACCGGAATCCACGTAAAAATCGTTGAATGCGAATATTATGTTAAAAAAATAGCTCACCGTGTTGTTCGAGTGCGGTCGATTTCGTATTACTATAAACGACAAACGGATTAATACATATTTATAAACAAATTACGATTCTGTGAAAGCTCTGCGGTGAGTCAGTCAAGTACTCGACGACAAATTTTAAATTCAAAGTCTTATGTTTGGCTCGAGTTCTTTTCAAACTGACCGTATGAAATCGTATTTATCTATTCGCCGACAAACGTGTAAACGTTTCGAGGGATAAAAAAAACAATATTACGTTTGTATGTTACGTTTTATCCGTCTTAACGATGTACTCAAGTCGTTCGGGGCGACCCACCATTTAAAAAACCATAAAAAAATTTTCAAATAAAATACAATTTACGGCGAAACGCTCAAACAGCTAACTTTTTGATGGTATCAACTGGAAAAGTTCGGAGCACCCCTTTTACTTGAAAATGTGAGCACAAGTCGTTTGGTACAAATTTTTCGATAATGTTTTCAAAAATATACGTCATTGACACGTTTAGCCTTAATATAAAACAATGACTTTTTTTTCAAAGTCTTAACCCATTAATTTTCGAAAAAAATATCTCACTCGCACGTGTCTTTCATATTATAATATTTCGATTTCGATCGATCGAATTATTGTGTATGAGTTATAAGAGCTCGCTCTTTTTTTAAAAAAATTTATTTACTGCAATGTTTATTTCTATTATACGTTTACGTATCGATCGCCCATTTTGTACATTCTTCTTCTTCTTCCGGGCTTTTACAAGCCTTTGAGGCCCATCGCCGCAACAACGTATTGTCTCCATCCCACTGTATCCTTTGCACATTCTTCTGCGTTCCTTTCGTTCAGAAGTTTCAAGTCTTCTTCTTGTACACTACCCATCCATCTTCGTCTCGGGCGTCCTCTAAGTCTCTCTTGGTGTCGGGTTTCCGCTTTGTTATTTGTCCAATCGTACCCTCAATACGTGTCCCGCCCAACTTATCCTCGTGCTCTTCAGGTACCCAATAATGGTAGGTTCTTTACAGAGATTATCGAATACTCCGTTGTTTCTCATTTCGTACTCTCCATCGGTACTTCTCTTTGGACCGAAGATTTTCCTCAACGTCTTTCTTTCAAACAAAAATGATTTACACGATTAAACTTAAACAGTAATTAATAAATTATTATTGGCGAACGCCGCACCGCCTGCAGCGGGGTCTATGTAAAACGGCAGACATGTATAACGTTATTACGATCACCTACGTCTCGTCGATGTATCATTCGAACTCTTCGACTCGATCGCAAAATTCAAAGTAAAGCACCTTTTTTTGAAAAAAAAAAAACACGAACTGAACGTAGATTTATATTATAATAAACTACCTGTTTACACACATGCTCGGGTTTTTCGACCCGATGTTAGTGCGGTTTGTTTGTTTCTCCGACCGGTCAGTGACTGGCCAGATGCTGCAGAACACCCAACGAACCGTTATATCTACTTGCTATAATTATAAGATCTTGAAATGGAAAGTTTCGGTACGATACAGCTAGGTAATAATAATATACGATATATTAACGTACGTGTAACATTAGAATATTTTTTTCCCCCCTCGTTTTATATGCTGCAAAACGCGAGATAAATGCCAAATTTCACCGCGTTCGCACTCATTTCGAATGGCCTGCGACAGTTGCTGTTAAAAAACAATAGTCATTTAATATGCGTACCATGTTATTATTAAATTAATCCGCGTATTTTTCATATTCGATCAATATGAAGACAAATAATTTTCGTGATACTAACACATTTAACGCGGACCGTCCCAAAAAACAGTTACTATCGAATTCCGCCATAGAGCGTTCTATACTGATTTCTGTAGGCTGTAAACAACTGCCGCGAATGCGTTTAAAGTGTGAAGTTTTCGTCGTATATTATACAACTCTGTTACACGTTATTTTACCGGTCCGTGTTTTGTGATATTTAGTCGAGGCGTTTATTTTTGACCAAGTAGAGTTGGTTTTTAGTGAGTAATTGATTTTTTCCCCTCATTTTGATATAGCTGTTAATAGCTTAGACGCGCGCGCGTTGTTTAAACAGCTGCAGAATACGATACAGTTTTGGTGATTTTTATTTAGTTTTTTTAAACAAACGCCGACACATTCAGGCCGCGATTGACGCAAATCGACGCACACATGGACACGTTCCAACGAATTCGCGTCCTTAAGTACTCTTATCGTTTATCCCGGTAGAAATTGCTCGATACTGCGCAATGATTTAAAAAAAAAACGCATCTCCTTTTCGATTGCCCGTTGTTGGTTTCACCGTCTTTTGGCCTTTACGCCCCTCATTCAAGAGCCGGGAATATCCGATATAGTAGCACTATCGAATTCCGCCAGATCGCGGATTTAAATAAACTTTCGTACTCTGAATTGTAGTAACTTTTTGAAAAAGGTCGTTTTTAGGTCGTCGTGAGCCTATTTTATTGACTATATCAAACAATTTCGGCAAAAAAATTACGCGATATTCCCCCCTTAACCGATGTACGTAAATTTTATTTTTCGATATTCTTTTCTTATTTTTCGAACTGTTCAATACGGTGATAATTTGCTTGTCTGTTCAGTATTTCAAACGTCCAACCGAGTACGTTCTCAAAAGTATTCTGAATTCAAGCGATGTAAACACCAGTAGTGTATCCGAACACTCCTACTGATATTTTTTTTTATCGTTTCAATCGCGTTATTTCGGATAACTTGTTAGATTATTTTGCGCGTAAGTACCGAACGCGTTACTGTCTTGTCGACTCTACAATATTTTCTTTTAACCAACTCTCGATTTGCACGTTAAGTTCCCGAAAACGAGAACCGTTTCAGCCTCTACGTTTTTGTTTTTGTCGTCAAATTCCGCGGCCAGTACCTGCCTGTGTCGTCGGAACACGTGCACGACGAGCGATTTTCCGGTTTTCACCGGGTAAACTGGTTTTTCGCGCATATCCGATACGCACTCTCGCGTAGGATAGCATTATATAACGGTTCGCGATCACCCCGGAACGCGGTCGTGTTCCGGCGGCTGTCGCGATTTATTCACATTTATTATTATAGTTTTTTTTTTTTGTAGATTCTGAGCACAGCGAGGAATGTGTATATTGTTTTTACATCGATGTTTTTTTTTTTTTCCCGTCAACAACTTTTCGTATGGAATAGGAACGCTTTTCAAAGTCAACTTTTCTGAGAGGTTTACGGACTCCGGTGGCGTATACTTTGGCGGAAGCTTCTTATTTTTTTTGCTTATTTTTTCACTTATTTTTCAATCGCGTCCTGGCGTCCCGTACAACTTTGTAAATATCGGTATTTTTCATAACAGAACATTGCGAACGCGTACCGTTATCGGGAAAACGGGCCGGAAGAGGTTTCAATCATTTTTTTTTTCTTCTCAAAATCTGCAGCCCATTTTCCGTTCAACGCTGCTCGTGTATATCATACAGAAAACGATTCGTCGACCGTTTTCCGCGCCCTTAATCGAACTCGCACGACTGCATTCGTCCGTCCACTGGCGGAATCGAAAAAAAAAATCGTCCGGCCTTGCCGTCGGTGAAATCTCCCGCACGAGAATGCGTCGTAAATAACAACGTGGCATGTGTCGCGCGAAAAAACTCGCGTCATCGTCATCGTTTTTTTTTGTTTAAGAGGAATCGGCCGCTTTCTTTCTCGGTTCTTTAGTATTTGTTTTCTACGATTCCGCGAAAAACAATTAGCTTCACAGAAAAGTTTTACGGCATACCTACCTATATTTATACTGCAGGGACTAACCGCAAACCGATTCCGTTCAGAAAACATTCACTATCCGTACAAAAGTCGGATTGAATAGAACTTTACGGGTAAATATAATATAATATTTGTATTATTTAAACAGTATAATCTGTGAATGCAGTGTTGTACTTATAATGTGTTAATATGTATACAAACAAAATATAATATAAGTAAAGATAATTACTTGATATGGCGAACAGTGTAAATATTAATTACATTTTTATGTTGTTCGAGTAAAAATGTCTATTGTAACTGGTGTGCGGTCGCGCGATTCACTAAACCGAATAAAAAACGTTTTTAAGTGGCTCGTGTTTTAATTTTTAACGGAACTGGGAACGTATATTTTGTATTATTTTTTTTTTTTTTAAATTTTGGGAATGGACTTCACTATATATCAATAGTCATTTGCTAACGGCTGTCGCGCTGTAATACGTTCGAAACGACCAAATAATTAACGACCCATACAGTATACAGTCAAAATCATTACCTATAACAGACGAATGTCAAAAAAACAAATATTGTTATAAAATAAGTCGTAGCTATACGCGAACGTTCCCGTTTTTTTTTACCACACTTTTCACAAAACGTCGAACGCGCGAAATCGGGTCTGCAGCGTTTGTCCGTAGCCGGAAAAGCTGTTTTGATCGAGAACGCGGTTAGGTTTTTAACGGGGCCTCCTCAAACCTCTTGACGGAAATTTTCGTGTAATTCTGAATGGTCCTCGTGGTTTCGCTAACAGTTCTTTGAAACAACGGTCGAAACGATGGTTAATAATAAAAGTCCATTATTTCATCATATTGTATTTAGGTTCGGTCCGACTGTATTGAGATCGACTCGCCTGTATAATATAGTTATCGATGTAGATTTTTCCATTTTTATTACTTGAAATCGTCTTATACAAAAAAATTTACGGAAAATGATACACGAAAATTCATTATTTATCGTTCGTCTCTCGTTTTACAAAATCTTCGAAATTTCCATGTTCCATACGCCGTCAGTCGTTTATTAAACTAATTTCCCATTCACAAGTCCTCGGACTGTAGTAATGAGTCTCATCTTACAATAATAATAACATTATATAGTTTCGTGGCTCGCGTGCAAGTCGTGAACAACAAACGTCCACGACGTCAACACGGATTTGTTCATTTGTTATTGTAATGTCAGTCGCACGGATTGTGATTTACTTGTTACAGCAATAAAACTGCATATTATAAATTATCAATCTTTTCAATGTAGAAGTTAAATACTTTTATTTTCGTTAAATTTTCAAATAATCTCAAAAATATAACACGTTTTTAGTATTCGTGACACACATTTAGTAGATAATCCGCCCAAACATTATGAGAAAATATTTGTCATAAATTCGTTTAAAACTGTCCTAAACAAAAGTCTGCCCCCGGTCGTTATGGACATCATATATTATGTTTGTAACATCAGAGATTCTTTACGGTTGGTGTTCATGGAGTCTAGAGTAAGTGTATTAAAATTTTTCACAAAACGGTGTACGGTTTTTTTTTCCCCCCCGAGGAGAGTAAAATGTCTCTTTGTGATAGGAACGAGCCTGGAATCAGTTCCTTTTTGATCAGATGAACGTTCGTACAAGAACTAATTCCTTTTTAAAAGAAACTCTCCAATCACCGCGGGATTTTTTTATAATCATCGCAGTTCATCACAGGATATTATCATTGTAACGCGATCGGGAGAAAATCGCGTATTCGGGCTAAATCGTTTATGGTAGCCTGAAAATCATCAGATACGCGAATGACGTCGGCGATCGGACGACCGCGGACGTACGTGTGCGATTGTTAAAAAATCGTTGCGTGACCCGCGCGCGATTTCTGTCAGAGATTTTTTTATAATAATTTTTCGTTTATTTTTCCGTTAACTGCAGGATGCCGCCGCCTGCACCCGCTGCAGTGATAATTTGACCGATTAAAAAAGAAAAACAATTATCAACACGTTTCACGCGCGCCGAAATCGTTTGTACCGGGTGTGTTTCGACGCGTTTCGACAACAGCAATATTCTTATCTCGGAAAGTATTGAAAATAGGAAGAAAAAAATGATGTTTTTACGAAAATCGTTTTATTTTTATGATGTGGTCTACAATACGATTGCAGTTCCCAATCGTTGTTTCACGTTCGTTGGTGTTTTTCTACATCTTACAACAATTCCAGCAGCGTCTTATATCGTTTTGTGTGTGGGTCGCGTGATTTTTTAACGAATTTTGGTGGTAAAAAAACTCTATCCCATAGAAGGCTCTCTACTGCAAGTTAGAAAGGTTACATAGTACCTATGCGTACTTCAACGCAATGATTGGTAGATTATGAATTAGTGATTACTTACAGTTTCGCGTTGACATAAATATTGTTTGCAAACAAAAATAATAGTACAGAGTTTTTAGAAACTTTAAACCTCTCTTACTCGTTGAGAGTTTTCTATGGAAAATTATTGCTTATCGACTACCGAAATCAATCAAAATATTATGCTTATACCTATCAACGCGTAAAAAAAAAAAATCCATAGGGTGCTTCAAAATGTTGATGTAAAAAATACAAACGAACGTGAACGTAAAAAATTTCTGGAACCGTTATTATTGTAAACCGCAGTTCACGTATTAAATTAAAACAACTTTCATATAAGAATTTTATTTATATTTTCAATACTTTCCGAGATGATTGCCGTTGTAACATCCGACTCGGAACACCTTGTAACACATTGTACCATAATCGTTTCGCTCAATCGGAAAACGATCGCTGTCGAATTTCGCGGTGTAACGTCCTAGACGCTATTTGGAAGGTCTCTCGAATCGGGGTAGTACTCGCTGCGTATTATATTATATTGGGTATTTGAAATTGCCATTCTTTTTATTTTGTTAAACTCTCACGATGTATACTGTTGTAAAAAAAAAAAACACTATAACGTAATTAGCCTTCAAACGTATCTCTGATTTGAGGTGATTCGGCTTAAATATAAAATAATATGGTTTTTACTTTACGCTGTGTTCCTCTTTACACTTTAATCTGTTTAGTGGTAATTGTGTACAGCACATTATCATAACAACAGGCAACTTTTTCAATTTTACGAGTTTTCGACAATTTTTGATGAGAAGAAATTTTAAAAATCGGTCCTAAACTTTTGTCGCTGACATTAAGAAGAAGTCTGCACGGTCCTAGATATGTCCAAAATATTATTTAACAACCATCTTGAACTTGTTTTGATAGAGCGTAGAATTTTGTTGGTCATATTATACATTTATATACGCGCTTTCGATTTCGTTTAAAACTAAAATATAGATAAAATTGTTTGTGCGATTCACCTTAAAATAGTTAATGTCGTAAAAAATCGAACCAAAAAATTTTAGTTTTTTTTTTTTGAAATCTAAGTGTTCGTGACCTGTGAAATCTATTCGAACATTTCGATTTTACGAGGCTGCGCGGAACGACTTATCCCTCGAATCCCGCGTCTTTTGGACGATTGATTTTGCGAACGATCGCAAGCAACATCGGTCCATCAGGATTTCTGTTTTAAACGCTAAACGCTAACGAAAACACCTAACTCGTTTGTCTGTCTCCAGGTGACCGGAACAAGCGATCAGACGATCGAGCAGTTGCTGGCTGGTTTGGTGTCCGAATTCGGCCTAGAGGAGCCCGGCTACTATTTGGGCGGATCTTTGGCGGAGATCGACGAGAACTCGGCCGTCGGGTTTCTGGAAGGCGACATCGTGATCGTGCAAGAAGACCGATTCCGTTCGGACGAAAAACACGGTGGGTCTGCGTGAATATTATGTCGTTTATAAATTTTAATCTATAATGAAAAAATTTAAAAAGAATTTGTCGTGGGCCTCAAGAATAGGTGTCACTGATTCGGACGAGTTATCGATCTGGTTCGTCAGCTACGCTACTATTCGAACTGAGCGTGTTACGTCCACGACGAAAAGCCTCACCGCATAAAGGGTTTATTGTTTGCAAATTTGTTTCACGCGAACATAATTCGTACGGATTTCAATTAATTGAACAATTTTTAAAAGAGCTGTTTCCAAAAGAATTCGAATAGTGAAATGTACAACGAAACAATATCGATGTAAAATTCTGTCGACCGATTTTTGAAATATTCTTCAACCCGGTAGAAAATATATCGTTTGGGTTCTGTTGAGATTTAGACGTTCCAAACAGAAAATAGTAGGACTTGCGAGACAATAATACTGCGAAAATTGACAAATCTCAAAATCTTCTTCAAAATTAGCCAAAAAGTATTACTTCTTTTTCAAAGATCGACGTGTGAAAATTTCATTACAAACGCTTTTAACATTTGATTTCGGATATTGAAAATTGATAACATTTCCCAATAATGCTTCAAATAAAGTACCATCTACTGTATAGGTATAAATTATGTATAAAATAATTGGATGCATTTTATAAAAAAAATAAGCGACGACGGGAAATATCGCGATTGTAGTATAAAAAAGGTACCGAAAATATGGTTTAAAGATAATTTTAACAAGTAACAAACAATTGATAGTACAAATTAAAATTATCAAAGTTATAACTTACGACATTTCGTAAATAACAATGTGGTCTTATATTTAATTTTTTTTTTTTTTTTAATTGGATAACGCATCTGCGTTTACAGCGTTTACGTTTCTGCCATAAATTAATAAAAAAAAGTTTTTTAACTAAACGATTTTGTCAAATACTTCTTCAACACCGGGCGACTTTGAACACTACTCGTGTAGCAGCCACGACGTAGTAGTGGTCTACACGGTTCGCCCGAGAACAACGTTGTATACTTGGTGATGCGAGCAGCTAATGTTCTCACGGAGATATTAGTTATCAGAGAGAACATTATTCACCGAAGCTGAGCAACAACTTTTTTTTTAACTCGTCAAGTTGATTGAAAAGACAAAAAGTCGAGTTGAGTTAAAAGTTAATTTTTGAAGTTTGTTCAATTTAAAATCGAAGATAAATGCTCATATTTTTTATTCACACGATTCTGTTTTTGTATGTCATTTTCTCCGCTTCAAACATTTTTTTCGTCATTTTATTTTGAAACACCGTCTTCTTGGAAGTATTAATTTTTTTTTTTAAAGAGTTTTATAAATTTCTTTTTAAAGTAGTTCTGATTTACACGTCATATTAAAAAATAACGAACATGTTAAGTTAAGAGTTAACGAACATAAATATTTAACTTATTAACTTAACTTCTAACGAGTTAAACCGAGTAGTCATGTTATTCACAGAAGAATATTCATCAATAATCGCGTATTTTAATAATTTTAAGTTGCATAGTTTTCAATTCGCGGCTATGCCTTTGTGGTTCTTGGTCCTGATTTAAATAAGGGCCTGCTTGTGTGTATTTTTTAAGGGCAAAATGTAGGCGATTTCTACCTGCAATTTCAATGCATTTTTAACGGACAAAGTTGAATCTGCGGAAAAAATTCTCCTGGTTATTAGAATCGACGTAATCGAATAATTTTTTTTTTGTTTTTAAAGAAAAAAATAAAACTTTCTACAGAACTCCCTTTGAATTTTGATTTTATCGCTAAGAACCCGACAAAAAATTGAATAAAAACCTATATAGATTTAGGCGTAATTCAAACTATTATTATAAAAGAATCGAGTTTGAAAAAACCAACGCCCATCGCGTTCTGTATGCAAGGTCTTCCAGTAAAAAAATGAATCATTTTACGAGGCGTGAGAGTTTTTCCAACCCACTGATTTGAGTCACAACTCACAAGTCACTGATTTGAATAAAATCAACTTGTACGAGTTTTTTCATTTAATTCGTATTAAAACTTAAAAACATTTGTTTTATTAGCAATATTTTTTTTTAAGAGATTCGTGCACGACCAATTTTGAAAGGTAGAAATTCACCAGTTTTGTGTGTGAATATGACCACGAGGTCTACGAACTCTTCTTTTGAATCGTGCACGCGAAATCCTGAAATTCGCATTAGCGCGATAAAATAATTGTGCAGTTGTATAAATAGATACGGATTCTTGAAAGGTTATGTATTAACTGATCTTAGTCAACTGTTTTCTTTACCTATTTCGAAAATTAAATTTTTTCCTATGACGGAACTGTATAATATTTTGTTACAGAAAACGATAAAAGATATTGTCTCACTGAAAAATTTATTCACGACGAGATGGCGTACGTTACGTGTTTGAAATCTGCCAAAGAACTGTACGGAGAGCCACTGCGCAGAATGCAAATTTTGTCCGTCGAAGAGTACGACATGGTGTTCGAAAAATTGTCAAAAGTAGCCGATGCGTGTTACGAAGTCATCAAAGAAGTGAGTGAACACTCATTATTATATCACGTAGCATCGGACGATGTTCGTTCCAACACCAAAAGGAAAATACTGTGCGATTCTGTAACAATTCAACGACATGACTGTTAAAATAATATAATTTCTGCAAACTACTAGTTTAGCAAACAAATCGTGATCGGTGATTTTATTTAGTTAAGAGGTTTTTGTGTTTAGAATATCGTTTTCCCCTCGTACATATGGTTTTCATAATAATTTAAAGTCGAATAAAAATTTAAATAAAACGGTACCACGGTAAAGTTGCAGTAGCGACTACGCTTAGGGCGAGTCATTGGTTTCAAAATTGCGGTTTATCCGTATTATTTGATGTCTGAAAGCGACGAATAATTCATCGCGTTCGAAAAAAAACGATTCTGACATTCGTGTTTCGATTGACTTTTCGCGCTAGCTTGTTGGGATAACTGTTCCGAAATAGTAAAAAATAAAACAATAATGCGTATCCTTCACAAGGCAGATTTTGTAATTTAAACTCGCGTTTACAAACGTACAAAATCGTCAAATACCGACGCGTCATTTCTATATCGCGTTCAAAACGGAATATAATATAAATGTCGAAACGCACGTTTGGTTGTCTACGTCGTGGCGCCTTGTTTAAAATTGAAATTGGATAATAACATAAAATATTACGTAGTTCTTTTCACCGGGTTAGGTCAATCCGTGGGCGACCATAATGCATTTCGTATTGCCTATCTCGTATACTCTCTCCCCCGAAAATTAAATAACAATGGTAACTGTAAAGTTTAAATTTTTTTTTTCCTACGATCTGCCGTATTCTAAACGAATTTCCAACAAATTCTGTGTTTTAGTCCATTTTATAGTCGACGCGTTTGAATTCGGACAAAATGTACAGGTCAACGCGAAAATATTTCGAATACCGAGTGTGATAGGTATTGTTAGAAGACGTCCACGATCGAGACGAAACGCTCGGTTCTTTCAACAATTATTTTCAAACGTTTTTTTTCTCTAATTGTATAGTTTGGCCTGTGCAAAAAAAAAAATAATAATATCTTAAATTTCGATTCATATGTCTAGAACTTTTTTTTAAGAAAGTTCAAAACGATCTGTTTTGGCGCGAAATCAATTATGTCGGGTACAACATGGTGCAACCTTACTGTAGTATGGGCATCACAGAACGACTCTTATAGAGTGATAACAGTTGGCTTACCGGTGATCTTTAAAACCTGGTAGACATACGAATGCTAGAGTCGCGCCTAAACCGTTCGTTATGAATATTTTTAAAATTTGTTTGTAAAGGATTAAAAAAATCGGAAGAAAAATTGAAAACCATATTTTAACTCATTACAATATATCACACGTGTATGACAAGTTTTTTTTTTTTGAAAAAATGTATTTTGTTTTTACGATGATGTTTTTTTTTTTTTTTTGGTGTAAAAACTTTTTGAATATAAGAAATGCTCCAATTTTTAAAACGAGTACCTCTGCTGAAAGGTCTTCGGACTGAGCCGGTATTTTTTTAGGGGTCTCAAATTCGATAAATAAAAATTCGAATAGTTATACGACCGAGAAACTGTGGAGAAAAATTAATTACGCTAACGTGTTTCGGCCATATTATCGATTTAGTTTTTCGGCCATAAAGTTCAAAATAATGATCGGTACGATAGGAGAAACTTGTACGCGATATTCGAACAAGTAAGATAAAAGTTTGATAAAAGTTTCGAGTGATTTCGAACATCGCTCGGCTTAGTGTAGAACTTTGAAATTTTCGAAAAATTTACCAGGACGTACTTAACATACTAGAACTAGACAACGTTCAGAATCGTTTTTCCGTAGGCGACGATTTGTCATTGCTTTCAGATACGAAACCTAAACTTTTTATTTTGATTACCTAAAAAAAGAGTCGTAGCAACGAAAAAAAAAAACAAATAAACGTGTAGATATTCGCAACTATAAAAAGTTGAATTGACGCCTGTACAGAATGTTTAACCGAATAAAAACAAAAATAACCATCTAGTCGAGTTAATAAGTAAAAAAAAACGATCAACTTTTTAACCATTTAATGTCTCCCCGCCTTTGGGGTACGATGTAATAATTTCAAAACAGAATCGCGCCGATGAATTATTATGCGCACAGGGTTATATTGTAAAAGTGAATGGACGTCGTTGACGAGTCTCAATAATTTCGTGTTCATTCACCTTGAACTTTCGCGCGCGTTTCCCACGAACCGCACGCGTACTATGTTTCTTATTTACTATCGTTCCGTCGATACCGTCGACTGGGATCACACATTATTTCTATGATACGATGTTCTTATTGTACGCGGAGATGTTGTTGTGTTCGATACGTGTTATTCGTGTACCGCACACAACGATCATTTTATTAAAAATACATATTATCATCGCCATTCTTCACCGTAATCCGTTGGCGGGTGTAGTAATCCGAAATTACGAGTTCTGTTTTCGTCACAGCCGAGAACGTGCGATACGCGTAACACCGATGTTGAGCGAGTCAGTGGAAAAAAATCAAGTTAGTTCGGTTGAAGTCAACAGACGACGACGAAAATAACTAGATACGTTAAAAGATGGAATATGAAATAAACGCTTGACTCGGCCAAAAATGAGTTAGTTGTTTTTTTCTCTAAAATATTCACAAGTCGTAAGACTCCCGATCTAGACTTGTGTAGTTAGGAGAAAACTAATGATCAAAATAATGATAAGAACAAAAATCAATGGATTGTTTTTGGTGAACGATACAAGTGACTGTGTGAAGAGTTGAATAAAGCGCAATTTTCGAACTGAACGAGTATAATAGTAGAAAACAAATAAAAATTAACTAGCTTTTTACCTGCCTTGTGACTTTTCGAACGGTCGAACACCGTTACGTTTATCGCGAGACGAGCTTTTTTATTTTTTCTTCTCTACAAAACGTCCATCTAGAGTAGAAGAGATAAGCCTTTTTGATCTGGATAATTATTATTGATCCCACCGGGTTAGTTTGCCTGCCAGCCAGTGCTGCTTTCGTGTCTCGCGACGACGCGTATAACTTTCGTTTGTTCCTTTTCTTTTTTTTCCGAATCGTTGTTTTACTCATCAATATTATACGAACACACTATCGGTCATAAAGCCGTCGACAAAAGGACATAAAACTGCAGAGTGACGAGCGCGTCCCGCGTGACGATGTAGTAAGTGGCCGCGTCGTCCGTCGTCGTCGTCATAGTGTAACGCCTTTAAGTCACCGGCGGTGAAAGTGTGTCGGCGTCGGACCGTCTCAAACGAGCGCCGCGGAAAACGTAATATTTTCCCGGGGGGCAAACCGTCGTCCCGGACCGAGTCCCGCTGAACCGGTTTCTGGATTCCGAGGCGAGGCGAGAGGATATTGCATCACCGCGCACGAGTACGCGTTGGTCTTACGAAGACGTGTGTGTGTGTGTGTTTTAAATCCGCGTCGCGTGTTCGACGTATCAAAATAAAAATTTCGAATCCAAAAAAAAAATTCGTTCCCGAGTCATACGAAGCGATATGATAAAAAAAAACCTCGAACAAAGCGTTATAAAAAGTGTACGGAAAGCGCGATATGAAATCGATTTCGTACGTATGTAATTGATTTCGCAGGCTTGAAGCATTTACAACACGAGTGTTGTGTACAGGTGTCGAAACATTTCGTTTTTCAGCCGAGAGAACTTTCCGAAAATGTCCATATTTTTTTTCTTTACGATTTTTGAAGTGAAAACTTTGAAATTTGTACACGAGCATGGAAACACGAACGAGATTTCCTGTAACCAGCAACAAACTTGAAAAAAGTTGGACCTGCGTAGTGCCCAAAAACGTATAAAACGGAATTATTTCGCTATAATAGGCGTCACAATTTGTTATTTATTTATTTTAGTCACGGGTTCGATTACTGTTTTAAAACTTTTTTTCCGTATTGTATTCTTTTTATTCACGAATCGACGTATGATTAACATTCGACCCGTTTCCCGTTGTCCTATCGAGCCGAGATTTCGCTCGGAATCGTTTTTTTTTTCCCCAAGGCAATGTTTTATCATTAATTAATACGACGTTGAAACCGCAACTTCCAAACCAGTGACCCACCCAAGCTATACTCCGTGTCAAACTACTCGCGCGACCTTGAGCGATTCCGATTATTAAAATTATTAAATGAAAAAAAATTTTCATTCTTCTCCTAAAAAGCTACGTACAACTACTCTTTACGTTATCCGCATAGCTATACTATCGAATAAAATAATCTGTTCCGAAGCTGTCGCGTACATTTTGTTACCAGTTTTGTAGCTATAGCCGGACAATTCGACGCGCCATTTGATATTGCGCAGATTTTAAATATTGTAGTTCGTTATATACTTGGAATTCAAAATATACTTATAATGTGTACAATGTTATTGTGAAAAAAAATTATATATATATACATATTATAGTAACGTTTCGTTGTTTGTGTTTTTTTTTCCAGTTGAAATCGATTCTGGAAAACTGGGATCCAGTCGCCGCGCAGATAGGTGAGTGACGTTTATTTTATTTTTAAACAGTTTACCTGCACTTCCCTGTAACACGGGAACAAATATTCACTGTCAATATTTAAAAAACCTAGTGTTAGTTTTGCGAAAAAAAACACCGCGTTGTTATTTTTTCGAAAAAAAAAAAAACGTCAAGAGTAATAAATAAAAATCTATTTTATTACTTTTTTTTTTTTAAGTCGAAAAGAAAGTTTTCAGTGGCATCTATCCGTCGTCGTAACATGACCTTTCCTATGTGAAGAACGGCATGACCTGAAACTATCGAACAAACTATATTAAGTATAATACAATATATATGGAATGTTACTGGCTCGAAAGAAAAATAAGCATGTTCTGTGCGAAAATTAAATGTCACGTAGAGAAACTTATGATTTTTTTTTTTTTACCATTGTCGCGTTGATAAATTTTCCATCAACTGTTATTATGACTTTTAATTTATAAAGTTGTAAATTTCACGCGTTTCTATAGATATGTGATATTATAAATATTTAGGTTTTCGGAAAAGAATCTTTGAAATAATGTAATGACAATACGGCCGTATTTTTCATGATTTCGTCACATAAAACTGTCGAAAAACACATTTTTACGTCGTATAAATATCGTTGACGAATCGTTGTAGACTGTATACCGACAACAATTAGTACAACGAAAATATTCGCTCATGGTTAAATTGTCGTTGTAAAATATACGTGTGTCGTTTGATCTTTCTTCAATTTACATCCACCGTAATATTTCGCGTTCTTTTTAATTCGAATTAATTATAATATGATTTAGATCTAAACGGTGGATGGTGGAGTATCGCATTGTAACGCACGTTTTGCGATTTCACGAAATATAATATTATATTCGTTACATCGCACCGCGATGATGACTTCAGTTTTAGGCCTGTCTGGCACAAAAATCGAACGATTTTTTTCTTCTTCTCGTTTTTTTGATCGATCTAAGTTTAGAAACCTACATCAATATAATGATCGTTCGTCACGCATTCGACGAGTTCGGTACTCGTTCTTATAAATGATAGTAACGTTTCACATGGATATAATATGACTCATGCTGTGTGATGACAAATATTCTTTATAGGTCGCGTACGCGGCTTTCATTGATCGAACGGAACTCCAGAATATTAATATTCACGTTCTTTTACTACGGTTTTTGGTTTTTTTTTTCAAAAGCAATCTGGCCGTACTGTACAACGGTACTGATCCGAGTCAATATAATGGAATGTTTTTTTGTTGTAGAAAATATAATATATATGTACGTAATGTCGTTCGTTTGTTAATGTACCAGCTCAAGAGGAAATGATGCATTCGATGAGTCATGATATTTTTTGTATAATAATATCGCGATAGTATCCTCTAGGTACCGCTGCACACTCGTTCGTTCGGTTCGATACAAATTTCGTATTGGCGTTTCGTAATTTTCGATATGTTTATAACACGAGAATCGTGCAAATTTTCAAAATAGTCGTGCAAATTCACGCGAATTCCGTATGCTAATTATTGGAACAGAAAATTAAAGTTTTTGGTGTTTGGGGGCTGGCCACATCAGAAATTCCATATTGTGAGTGAGGTCTTGGTCTTGGTACCTAAGGGAGGGACCCTAAGCACCTCAGTGACGGATTTACTGGGGCAAAATGCCATTCGTGAATAATGCTAACATCTATTGGTAAAATCGAGGACTTGTGTTTTTTTATTATTATGTTAACTATTTTTTTACTGACTATTATTATTTTATGATAATTATTTGAAAATAAGACGAGAGTTTAAATTTATGAACATATATCATTGAATCGACTGTAATTTAGCAACTTGGAAGTTATAAAGTTAAGAAAACTACATCATATCTACTGATCGCATACTGTATCATTAAAAAATGTAATTTACTTGTGAATTTTATGATATTGTCCAGAGTGAGGTGTAATAGGGGACTGAAGACACCACAAACATATTTGGAAAACAAGTGGTGAATTGAAGCGGTGGGCATTGATTTGGATATGGTTGGTTAACTCGATGCTAAATTAATAAAAGTAAAGTTAAGAACACAAAACTTGGTGACGACCAAGAGCGTTGTCATTGTAAGACAGGTATTCTACTGGAAATGTTTAGTACTTTGCAGGTGAAACGGGAATCGTACCTTTTTAGTTTTTGGCGGAAACGGACGTTTTTATTTTGGCGGAAAAGATTTTTTAACCTGCGTGTTTGACCGAACTTGACAGATTATAAGAACTCGTGTGGCAATTTTAATCGCTAAACTTTCATTTATGCCGCGCTATATCTATTCGCCATATATCCCGTATACGGTCGCAATAAAGTGTACCTTATATAATAAGTATACCTTAAGTATTTTTTGTTTTCGTTTTTATCGTCAATATGAAAAATCACTGAAGTAAGCGAAAGTGATTGGCTATATTATAGATAGGCAGAAGTCAAGAGTATTGCATCCGTATTTTGATGGGACGTCGTGACGAGATTTATTCGTCCTGCAACAAGTTCCAACACCCGCTTCCGTTCCGAGCCTCTTCCGGGGTCACCTGCTTGCGGTTGACCCGAAACGAGAAGATTTTGATGATCGCAGACGTCTGTATAGGCGATGTTTGAATGTACATTTTGAACTGTTCAAAGTATAAAGAAAAGTATTTTTGAAGGGAACATTTTAAGACGAAAAATTGGAATTTTAACGAGACCCTCGGGGAACGAAGAGTTCAGATTTATGATAATTGTTAACACTTCGATCATTACTGTTGTATTTCGTACGAGTGCCTGTATATAACGTTATGACCTGTATAATATAAATTTGCGTTATTTTTGACAAAACTGTAAATATCAACTCGATTTCGTATGCGGTATTGCGATATACTCGCAGGTTTCCGTCTCTTTAGGTAGATTTTTATAGAAATAGTCTACCTATATTATATTCCGATGGTTTGATGACTTTCGGAAAATTTATTGTATTTTTGCCGATCATGACTAGACCCCGAAACCGCCCATTGTGAAAAAGTTTATACACATATATATGTTCGGAAAAATAGACTACTACTTATTTCAAGTTGTTTGTTCTATGCATTTTGTCAAAATCGGTCAAGCAGTTTTCGAGAAAATCAACTTGAAAGTTGGAATCGTGTGGCGACGAGTGTGCAGTAATTCTGTAAATCTTGCAGTTGATGATTCGACACAGCGGAAAAGGTTGAACCGTTTTGTTTTCTGAAAATAAATCTGATTCGAAAATTCGTATCGTCTATTTTTTTCGAAATCGATAGAGTAGGTTTTGAAAAAATCAAGTTATATATAGATATTGTGTGGATATGTAATGTCTGCACGTCGACATTGGTCGAACCGATTCGAACTGTTTTCGGATTTGTCTTCTTCGCCTTTCTCCCAACTATTTGGCGTCAGCCTCGTCCTATTCGTCCTCTTACCACGACCGTTCACTTCCCCTACGCACGCTTTGACGACCCATCTATTATCTCATTCAATCGTTTCCGTCCATCCCTTCACCTGGTATCCGTCTTTGTTCTTCGACTTTCATTTTCACAACCACTCGTACTGCTTCCGCAGTATTTCTTCTCTCCTTATCGCGTCTCCCCAAACCATCCCGGTCTATTTTCCCTCGTCTCGAACCCACTGTATTTAGGCCCCGAACGGCTAAAATAACTAAAAAATCACTATCCGGACGCCTCTCCCGTGGCCCTCCCGGGAGAGTGGGCCCCCGAAAATCTGCTGTCCGAAGCAAGTGCTGCCCCCCACGTTAAAACCCTCCGTCGGCCCTAACGAAACAAAACGCGCGTCTGATCGAAATGCGTTCCTGATCGGCTCTCTGGTGAACGTCGACGCTGTACGGGAAATAAAGAATTTTAGGAACACCTTCTTGCAGAACGGTCAGTAACGTGTATTATAATATCGTAATTGGCCCACCGCAATACAAACTATTCGCTCGACAAGCCTGTGTAGTACTACCGCGCTGTAATATGCGGCCGACGAATCGTTTTGAAACAACCTGTATTTTGCGAGTGCGCAATAACGTGCAGTACAATTTATACGAACACGCGGTGGTAATCGAATTGGGAGAAACAATATTATAACGTGATATTCAGGAACTTTCGCCTCGGCTCCTCGTTATTATTATACCCGCAAAAAACAATGGCTTTCGGTCTCGCCCCCAGGGCTGCGAGCTGCATATGGAAAGTGAAATTTCGTCGAGCAACGGGTCCGTCGCGCGTAATACGTACGGTCAAACCGGTTAGGTGTGTGGCTAAAAACGTGTAGGTTTTTCGTTCGTTTTTTTTCTTTTACTATTTTAGATTATGAACGTTAGTAGCGAGGAGTTTAGTGGTTTTACAGAAGATGTTTAATTTTTTTATACCGTTAACAAAATTCATGTCGGAAAGACTGCGACGATTTCTGCACGCAGCGCGTTTTCTTTTAGATGTTACTCCGAGTGAGGATCGATTTTCTCAATAGAAAAACCAACCGAAAAATTGCGAAAAATCCGAAATAATCTCGTCGACACCGCGCGCGTATAGTATTCGTAATTTTGAGGAGTCTTGACAACGATGTCTCTTTGCACCATACAACTCGGAAACATTTTCAACAAGTCTAATAGGCCGTTTATAGCCGTTTTTAGCTCTCGAGGTTTTTCGTTCATAATAAATGGGTTGATTTTTGGGATTTATGATTTGAAATTTGAACACGACGTCACTCTATATACCAAAAAAATGTTGAACTTTGTAAATCCACAAACATTTATTTTTAGTCGTTTCAAGTTCTAAGTCGAAAGTTGGTCGTACTTATTTTTAGAAAAAAAACTCGTACACACGTGCTGTTTGAGAAACAGTTTTTTTTCCCGAAAAAATCCGCCCAATATATTCCGAACGCGTACGAAAATAGCGTTGAAAAACGGCGCGGTTACGACAGTTTTAAATTACGCGCGATACTATAAAACCGCGTATTGTCCTCGCGAGCAAACGGTCCGAACGGTTTGAAATTTTCACACGTTATTTATTCTTTACCCGTGGACGACGGATTTTCGAAATTTTCCAACCGTTTTTATTTATTGTCGGTTTTCGCCAGGCCGACGTGTACCGGACGCGACTGAGCCCGCTCAGAATCGTATTTTCGACGGTCGGACGTTAATTTTTTACCGTATAACGCCGTCTTCTATACCACCTCCGAAGATACTCGTATGTTGTGTTGTAATATTTTTTGAGCATACTGCTGCGATCGTGTTGTGGTAGTAACGACCGCGCGAGATCGTAAATTGATACGACGAGTATAACTACAGCGATACGTAATTTCCGAAAACAAAAAAAAACCAGTACGAATCGTATTTTTTGCCGACCATTGTTCGCGGTCGCGAGTGAAAGCTCTTCTCCTAGAAATACTATATATATATATTACTGCGATAATACGTATGCGATCGCATAAACGTATAATGTAACACCGTAGAACGTTGTATACGGTGTTGGCCCGGAGGAGAAAGAATTAAAAAAAGAACAATATCGTCGTAGTTTTTTTTCTCTTTTTTACGCATCCGATTAGCGGATGTGATTAGTTTTCCGACTAAATTTGTACGTATATTTATATTTATTTTTACCGATCTCACCGTTAATTGGCCAGCTGTTTGGCCGCGACGGAGCCCGAGGAAACGATCGTTGTTTATACGCGGTTTTTTTTTTCTCCGTAACTCGTTTTCGCTTTCGTTCTTCGTACGACGAGGTGTCGACCGCATCACCGATATGAATGGTCGTAAAAATCGTACAAGATAGTAGTATCGTTACGACCGGGGAAACTGGCCTGTTGCGCGAAAGATTTTGGTCGAAACGTCGTAACAGCGCAGGTATCCGCACGGGTTTTCGTCTAAACGTGCCCGAACAATCGGTCGAAAACGCGCGTACGATTTCAACGCGTTTTTGTTCCGTCCCGTACGACGTACGTGTCGTGTTACTGTATTACGTTTTGTGAACCCATGACGTACTAAAAACTAAATCGCCCACTTTCAAGGGTTCTTTTCACGTTTTCTTAGATTATTTTACAATACAATATCAATTGTTAAACTGTCGAACTTCCTCGTAGCGTATGTACGAAAAAATTACAAAAAATTGCACAGTGTATACAACGTTATACCCTACCGGAATTCGTATCGTTTGCGAGTTTATCGCACATTTCTCGGTGTGATTTTTTCGAAACTTGAAAGCCGTCTCGTTCCTTTTTCGGCTTTTCACCCTCGTCCTTTACCTCCCCGCTTATCACGATCATGTTCCCTACACACACACACATTGACCACCTTCGTATCTTTTTCAATTTGTTTCCGTCCACCATCTCTTCTTTGGCATTTAACACGTTCGTCTTTACACAACCAATCTTACCGCTTCAGCATAACGTCGTACGTCTTCTCTCCTCTTCCGAGTAGTAATCTACGAAATTCGGTCAGTTTCGTTCGTAGCGCGTAAAGATCAACAACGGACAGTTTTTTTTTTTGCCAAAACGTAACAGCTAAACTATTAGCTGTTACGTTACTAGTGGTGATCGAACGGGAGGGAAATCGAATTGTATCAAAACAAAAACACAATCACAATCAAAATGATAGTCGCGTTCGTGACAACGGTCTATAGTTTCAATATCGGAGAATGCAATAATCCCCTTTTAGCGTAGGTTTATTCCGCCACGCTTCGACTGAAATACGCCCTTTAAATCTTCTAGTGTTTTGTACACCGCGAGCGTCAACAGTGCATCACCTTCTTCTGCTTCGCCTTTCTCCCGACTATTTACAGGATCTGCCACCTTTGTCGCGTTCGTCCACTCATCGCGATCGTACACAACCCTCACGACAACCGTTTCCATCCGTCTACCTATTTTCGCCCTGGACGTTCGTTTTCATGACCGCCGCCGGTCTCTTCTCTCCTCGTCCGCACGAACCGCCGCAGCCCTCGTCTCGTCCGCCACACGTCGACGCGTCGCCTAATACCACACTGTCTTCCACTCATCCGTCTAAGCGCTGTCGTTTCCGTCACACTGTTCTGTTCACTGTTCCCGTCGACACTCCGAACCGTACGACAAGCCGGTCGGTCACGTTCCTGGGCGTATTCACGGTTTTGCAATAACAATAATTACCGAGGTCTTTTCATCCAGGCGCCCCTTTGCCGTGTGTGTTTTACGTCCCGATATCGTCGTTATTGTTCCTCTCGCAAATTCGTAACGTACTGTACACAGGCAGGTACTTTGTAGACCCACCGCGACATTGACCTACCTACACCGCGCGGAACATACCGTATTATTTTATACGAGTTTAACAGGAGAATCGGCTCCCAAAATTCGAGTCGGAGACTGCAACAGAGGTTACACACGACGGAAAAAAAAGTCGTACACACGCACGACTGATTCGACCGAATACGCAGTATGCGCGTTTTCGTACGTGATATCGTTCCGTCGTCTTTCGCTTTTCACTCGCCGCAGTGTTCGATCACGCGTATCGCGGAAACGCTCGTGTCCCAGCTGTACGATTTCGATAATATAAATAAAATGTCGTACACGGTGAATGTTATTTTTGAATTTTTATTTTTTCACAAACTTTACACAGCCGCCAGTAAAAACAGACAGA
Organism: Hormaphis cornu; assembly: GCA_017140985.1. Classification (NCBI taxonomy): domain Eukaryota; kingdom Metazoa; phylum Arthropoda; class Insecta; order Hemiptera; family Hormaphididae; genus Hormaphis; species Hormaphis cornu. The sequence goes on along the minus strand of CM029358.1, from coordinate 34,935,244 downwards.
CAGACAGACCTGCTGCACCCGCTCTCCGTCCTGCAGGGAAAAGAGTCGGCAAATCGGACGAAATGGTCGTGGTCAGAAATACACCTATGTGTAGCTTAACGAAGAACCATGTTATTGAATTGTGAAAAAGAAAAAAAATCGTTATTATCGAGCTTTTTTGTTACACGCTATTTGTCACGTATCGACGCAACTGTATACACGCACGAAATACTAAACTACTGTACCCGCTTATTTGAAAATACTTTCGCTGTATTCGCACACTATAGTGCACAAATATTTTTAGAAAATAGTTTTCTGAAGCGCGATTCTGATCGTTTTCGTTGTGTTGAAATAGGTAGTAAATGCGTGAAAAAATTTAAAAAATGCCGAGTCCAAACCCATAATTATTAATTTCGGTCCACGCGTTCGGGGGCGTACTGCGAGTGTGCACATAACGTTAGCTACTGCACAAGTCAAATCGGAGAACCTAAGCGACGAGTTAAAAGATGTCAACGTTCGAGATATCTCGCTCGAAAAATGTTGAAAATGTATACTGAAAAATGGAATTCAACACGTTTCGCACAATGACGTGTTCCATTATTCGTAGTAGGTAGCGGATTTTGATCATTTTTTCGATTTCGGATCGCATAATATTCACGTTAACACACGACGAACGGACGAATTTTGTCGATTCATTCGCCTATTATGTTATGTACTTGGTAATTCTGTTCCACCCCGCGCAAAAGTGGCTTCGGAGTGTATAAAAAAACCACAACAACCATCGTAAAATCCACGAGACTGCTTGCATTCGGAGATGACGTGTGTCAGTCTAGTTTAAAACGAAAATGTTTTACGTAACTATACCTGTTACGGCGGACAGTTTGTCCCGGCAATTGTTGCGGGAAAAACAAAAAATTTACCGTGAAATCAAAAAAAGCCGTAAAAGAAGATCGATTGCCCTCGCCACTGATCGACACGACAGTGATCTACATATTATATCATTCGTTGTTATCGGGAGGAGGACACCGTGTGATGAATGAACTCGAATGTTTTCGCGCGCGTGTTTCGGTGCGCAAGGTTAATGTCGCGCGGCATAATACGCGGCACTCGCGAAATGAACGGCTTTCACTGCGGCCGCGGTCGTTCAACCCGGCGCGCTAGTCTGCACGCGTGTTTTTGGATTCGTAGGGTGGATCGCCTAAAAAAACGCTTTTGAAATTTACACTTTTCCTCCCCCGTCAAAATTTTGTTTTGTAACACGATGAAATGGAGAAAGGCGCAGAGGACAAAACGGACGAACGATGACTTCTCAAAGACCGCAATATAGGAGAAAAGGGCCCTAAAGAGATGGCAGATGATTGGACGCTGTCTGTAGAATGTTCGTAGGAATAATAACGGTACGTGGAAGAACAGAATACGTCTGCCGGGTAACGAAAGATGCAGCTAAAATAAGACGTGGAAAAATGGAGAAAAAAACGACGCCGATTCGATAAAAACCAATCTTGGAATTGAAAGAAAAAATTAATGTACGTACCTACCGTAAAATCTTAGAAATGTGCGGATTCCCCGACGAGTCTGTTGGTTTTGTGCAAATTAATTTCGCTGCGAGCAAAATCATCGATTTAAGTTCACCATGTCGCGAACATCGATCGTCACACGGTTTTCACGATGAATTGTACGTGTAGCGCGAGCTTTTCAAAACTCGTTAAGAGTATACCACAAGACATTTTTGAAGAACCATACGATGAATGGAAGTTTTGATATTTCATTCATTTAACCGTTATGTGTACGTATAATACAAAACGATTCGAATTGATTTTCGCGTCACTTAAAACAGACTTGACAGGATTTGATAAAAATTATTCGATAAATTTTCCGCAAAAAAATAAACCGAAATGCGTATGAAAAAAACAATGTTTTAATGAAAAACCCCGGCTATTTTCGTTGATTTGTTACGGTCGTCTAGCGATTTCACTACTATTTTGCCATATGAAACTATACTATAATGAAGCGCACTGACTCGTCCGTCCGTCCGCTTTGACACGTCCGTCGTAGTGTTTTATAGACACTTGTTGCAATTAAAAATGTTTTCTTATTTTTATTTATGACGACGCGTTACCCGTCGAACTCGTGGTTTTGCACAAGTGTAACTACAGTAATACAGTATAAACTATAAACAAAACCGAGTGGATTCGATCGGATGAAACGGACCGGTGTTGTAATAACGATACTATAGGAACGATTTCGGTCCGATTGAAAAAAAAAATATTAACTCGTACAATATGGTATCATTTTCGAGTTTTTTTTGTTTTTCATTCGTATTTCACAATATCTTTGTATAGTGTCAATCGGACTCCGCGCGAGAACGCTGGGCAAGTTAACGGCCTAATTCGAAAAACAAAAAGTGATGTTAAAAGATAATTTTTTTTTAAATTTATTAAAAGTTAAACAGATAAACGTAAAATAATAATAATTTAGCTCAAATGTTTAAGTGGTTTTTTCTTACTTAGACCTATGACGTTTCCTCCGTTACAAAAACATCGTATTTTCTTCCGTAATTTTCTTGTCACTTTTTTTCGTCAAAGAAAACGAATTCAAAATTATTACGGATTAACCTGTTTATTTGACGAAGTTAACTTCGGAGAAAACTAACACTGTAAACAGTACCGTCACCACGCGCACGACTTTGCGCCAACACCACACCGTTTATCGAAAAACATATAAAAAAAAAAAATTCGTTTTTCTATCTACAATGATTGTACGTTTTAATCGAGTTGAAGTCGGAGTTTAGTGGTTAAAAAAGAATACGATACGAAAAGTCCTGAATTCGCGGTGTTTGTGTGGAATTTTTCGCTTCCGTTCGACCGCGGCTTCCGACAGACTTCCGAGCAATCTCCGCCCACCATCCGTACCGAACGTCGCGCTATCGTATCCACCACGATGACGAATGCTAGACTATTTGTGAACGACGAAACGAATATTCTTCTAGAATGTATCCACGGGACATCTATGTCGCGTACAGACACTTTCACTCGATGTAAAAAAAGAATTATAAAATCCAGTGCACTGCGGCTCAGTGTAGATAATAGTGGTTTTATTGTAATTCAATAATAATCGATCATCATAATATGATACCACCGACTCGCGCGACCATTGTTTGCGACTGGCGGTGACCTCTAATGCGTATAATATTATTATAATTCCGCGCCCTGGGCCCTCCTCGTACGAATCGCCCTCGAAAAGCCGTAATCGCTATGGATCGCGTGGGTAGTTTGACGCTGCGTTTCGGAATGCGTGTAAAAGTCGTACGTTAAAAAATTCTGTAAGCGTACGAAAATAACGGTTCTGAGTGAGCTCGGCGACGGCGAGATAAAGACGAACAAAGTAAGGTCACGACGTTTATCGATTAACGTGGCGGTGAAAATTTTTGGTTTGAACCGTTGTTTGAGGACTTACGTTACGTACAGCCAGTGTGGTTTTACAGGGATGTTTGTTTTTCGTTCAATTTTTTTTACACTACGCTAAAAAGGTCGTCTTTCGATCTTCTCGATGGTTTTTTTTCAACGCGACGGGAAAAACCACGAGAACATTAATCGCGAAAAACCGCTAAAAACGGCGTTTTAGTGTTATTTTACCCGTAATTTCGAAAATAATCACCGAAGAGTCATTGAAATTTCGGACGATTTTGTACAACGCAAAAATTGTTCATAAAGTTTCATTGGGCTACATTCATGGCCATTTTTAGATTTCGCGGTTTCTCGTTCGTTAATTTCGGGTTTTTCGACTTGAAATTCGAGCACAACATCAGTACGTTACGTTGCACCGAACAACAACAAAAAATCCCACAAATTTTTCGACCAATTGGTCTTAAGATGTTTACCGACGATTTCATTAAAATCGCGTACAGTTATCCCCCGTGATGATCGCCTTGAAGTTTTTGACGGAAATGTACCTTTTGTAGAACTGCGAAAAACAAATGATTTTAAAGCGTTCGGTTTTTATCGTTTCACCGGGACGTTTACTCGCGACGACCGAGCTCGCTCAGAACGGTTTTTTCGAGAGCGACAGTGCAGTTGCCTTCGGATATACGAAACAAAGACCTGGCCGAAACGGCGACTCACCCAAAGCGCGGTCTCACCGTCAAAACCAACCGACCTAATCGAGAATTTTACGGATTTTAAAAGTGCTCCCGTCCCGTCCCGCCACCCAACAACCTATATAGCCCGGTCCTCGAGAGTGAGAGCGCCGCGCGAGAGACAGCGCTCGATTCCCCCGTTTTTTTTTTATTCTCGTTATTACGTCGACGACTTTTTTCGCCCGATACGCGTTCCGTTCGCCGGCGCACGTGGTCGCGTCGTCCGTGTGTTCTCGAGTCGTCTCGCGCCGTTAACAACCAACTACGATTATTCGAGCTGGTATCGACATATTTTTTTTTCATTTTTACCGAGCGGTACAACACGCGGCGAGTGTTGGAAGAAAACAGAAACATTTCATCCGGTTCTTTCAATTAATGGTGGTTTCTGTGTGACCATCCATGGACTGCACGCCGCTTGGGTTGATGCCGAGATTCTTTCCGAAACGTCAGTAATCGTAGATATAAATTAATTAATCATACACACGAGACCATTTCGCGGTCGACGTAGTAACGGCGGTGAAACACGTCCGGGCCGTCAAAATACCGGTATCGTTTCATAACGAATAATTACTACAAGCGTGTTCGACAAAACAACTGCTTGAAAGTGTTTGAAGTAACGATCGTTTACGCGTCGTGGAGTTACGAATGTCGAAAACAACTGTACGAGATCGGTGAAAATCGTTTTTTCCCTTGTAACCCCGCGCGAACTTAACTCGTAGTTTTATTACCACGCGCACACGCGGTCGTCACTCGGAACGATTTCTTTTACCACATCGGTTAGTGTTCTTATATTACGATCTTTTTGTAACTACCAGCGAATCGTACTCGACAATTTTTTTACTAGTTAAACTAATACACTTCCGTTTGATAGTTTTTTTATGAACACAATTACGATTTTCCAAAGGGGTTATCGAAATTATATTTTCATTCGGTCTTAAAGTTTCCGTATGCAGAGCAAAGTGCGACGAGAGTGAAATATATTCTAACGTCTGCAAAAACATAAAAAATTGGACACTTTGATATAGGCTTTTTATAGGTTCCCGGTAAGCGACCTGTTTTAAAAAATATTTTACACGACTCTTATACGCTATTATTTTCTGAGCAGAGCACGTTTCTGCAATAATATTCATTCGTTTGCGAAATTATTTTTTTCAAGTATATTTTTATAGTTGAAGTGCTCCGATCGTACCTAAAAATTAAAGGTAATAATAATGTCAAAGTGTCCGAAATCTTTCCAATACGCTTTAAAATTTTGACGTCGAAAAGACCGATAAATGTGTGTAAAACTGGAACCGAATGCAGTGACGACGATATTTAAACAGCGCGTTGAAATTTTTACATTTTCGCTGTTACTGTTTCGCAAAACTTTACAATTTAAAAATTTGAAAATTCAATCTTACGATCCAAACAACATATTTATTTATGACGTACCGAGGCTGGACATTAGCTCGTTAAGTGTTAAAACTAAGTGAAGAATTCAGATTAATTAACTCGTTGATTTATTTTGTTGACTCTGTAATAGTTAAATTTTTTTTTTTTATAATTCTTAAACAAAAAAATGTTTTAGTAAGATGAAAAAAAGAAAACACTTTGTTGAAAACGAGGAAATGTCGTACAATGCAAGAAACCATGTGAATTAAAAATATTATCTTTATATTAATTGAAGTTTTTTTTTTTTGTCAGTCAACTTTTAATTTCATACATTCAAATATTAAATCAATTAACTTTCAACTCGACTTTTCGTTTTTTTTCGCCCATTTATACTGCTAATAACCTCCTGATTTTGTTTATGTTTATGCGTTCTTTCTAAATTATATAAGGCTGTTATCACAAAACTTTTTCGCTTAAGCGTCTAATTTCCACCAAATGTTTGACTTAAATTGTGTCGACGACCTTCAGACGTATTATAGGAGAGTGATTCCGGTATATGACTGTACTAGAACACTGCAAAGTGAAAACATTTTAGAAACAGAAAATTTGTTATGTAAATTTTTATACGGAACGAGATGCCAAAATTTAAATGTAGAAATTCAAATTAGATATCCGACATTATACGTATATCGTTGTTATTATCAATACGATTTTAGATTCATCAGCATAAGATGTATTGTTTGTACAATAATGTTTTTTTTTTCTGTGTTCACTTTTTCTAGTAGAAGAAATGTTTGTTGAAATTTTAATTATTTTTGGAGTTATGAGCCACAAACGAATACGTCAAAATTTTTGAAATTACTCCGTTCGACTTCAAATTTCTATGTGTCGTTGAGAAGTGTTAAATGAGTTGACTGCTATAATTTCAATCGGTTTTGATCATTTATAAGGGAGTTATAGTACTTAAAAATTTTTGAATTGGTTATTTTACGCAGTTATTATTCCATAAAACCTCCAGTTTATACGTTTAAGTCTCGAAACTTTAATACAATCCAAACTAAATAGTTTTACATATGTGGTTGAAGAATTTAGAAAATTGGCGCACACAATTTTGGTTTATAGAACACTTCGGGTTGTACCGAAACACAGTTAACGTCTTGGGAAAGAGAGGTCCATTCAGTCCGAAAATTGTTCTCTTTTCCTTGCATACTTACTGTTTTAAAATAATTTCATGAGTTGTATACGTTAATTATGGATTATAGAGTAAGGACGAAAGAAACCAATCAATATTGATTAATGATTAGGTATCAAAATATTCGATTGTAGTTATGTAGCATGAAAAAATTAAAACTTAAAAGTAAAAAAGTCGGGATCACTATAGGTCGCGTTGATAGTTTCACGGAGTAGCGACTACGGTATTTGGTTGTTATTGTATATGTATATACTGGTTTAGTATTTCTGGTTTGAACGCATTATTTTATATCTGAAAGCAACGATAAATCATTGCTATTGAAAATACGATTCTGAGCGAGATTAGTTGTCTAGTATACGTCCTGGTAAAAACTTATTTGAAACAAACTTTTATCAAATCTGTATTTTTCCTATTACAGTATTATGTAAACGTTTCAATCTTTATTTTTGATGTTATGATCAAAAAAAATCCATATCAACGTGTAAAAAACGCGTTCCCCGTAATTATTTGTCTCTCCCGTAAGAAATACACGGCCGCCCGGAATGACGAGTTTTACGACAGAATAACAACGGGAAATCGACTATAAATCAAAATCGTGTGAACCAATTTGCTAAATTTTTTAACCACATACGTAAAACTATCTTGTTTAAACTTGTACTAAAGACTTAAACGTAAAAACTATAGGTTTTATGGAATAATAACTGCGTGAAATTCAAAAATTCAAATTTCCATAACTCCCTCAAAAATGATCGAAATCTAAATTGAAATTTCAGCAGTAGACTCGTAAAACCGTTCATAATGACATATATAAATAAATTTCGAGTCGAACGAAGCGATTTGGAAAATCGGGACGTTTTCGTTTCGGTCCTCGTAACTCCAAAATTAATCTAAATTTCAAAAAGCATTTCTTCTACTAGAAAAAGAGATCGCAGAAAACAAAAAACATCGTTGTAAAAACAATACACATTATCGCTGGCTCTCAGAATCTAAAAACGGTTTATGGGGAAGGCACGGGCCACCGGACACGCACTCGAAAAACATTACCCAGCTCCTTCGGCAGTCCGGTAAAAATGATAGAAGATATAATTATTGTCATATTTTTGAAGAGTTATATTGTATAGTATAATATGACTGTGGTACTTTTGAATCGCCCTTGACCCTATATATTATATACTACAAACTGGTCGTCCAAAACAATACAATGTATTATTATAATAATCGTGTTCGTCAATTATATCACAGAACGTATACACTCGACGGCTATAGATCGTCGTGCTGGGGGTCCTGACCGTATTTTAACAACAATAATTGTCCGTTATATTATTTTTATTACTGTTGTTGTTGTTGTTGTGGACGATGCGAGAGAAGAGACGCGAGTCACGGATCGTAACAACGTCGAGACAATATTCTCCGATGACGACCACGACGTATGCTCCGATCGTTGCTTTTGAAAAAAACAAATCTTCAGATCGAGCTCAGTTATCGAGTAAACGACCAGGAGGTGAAGCCCGAATTAGACAATAAACATTTTAATGAAACTTTTTGAAAATTTGTTCTGTAGTTCTACAGTACAAAGATACGTTGTTGACTATAATTTCAACGCTCCTCGATGATTGTTTTCGAAATCATCGAGAAAAAAGCTTTACGCGTTACCGACAAATTGCCATTTTTAGCGGGTTTTCGGTGGTTTTTCCCGTCGCGTTAAAAAAACTATTGAGAAAATCGAAAAATGACCTCTCTCTTGTACCATCTTGATCCGATTTCTTAAAAGAAAAGGTACCGTGTGTAGAAATCGGTGTACTCTTTCTGGTAGAAAACAGTATATTAAAAAAAATATATATATATAAGCATCATCGTTAAACCACTCGCTGACGCTCAGAATCTAAAATAATAACGATGGCGGACGCACGCGAGTACGACTGATTAGAGTTGAATTATTATAAAAAAAATTAAATAAAAACACTAATCCATCATTATTTTACTACCGCGGTTAGACGGGCGTCCGAGATGGATTTCCGACGTTGTTGTATAAGGTACTGCGGGAAAAGATCTGACTCGGCTCTCCGTCCGGGTCTAGATTCGCGTGTTTTCGGATCAAAACTCGCTAATTATGTGTAATTTTAAAAATTGTTTCGAATAACGTCTAATTTCAATCATACTTCCTAACTTGTTTGTGCCGTATAATGCGGTAACCGCTGATTAGTAGTAACATCCTCGTCTGGTCAAATTATTATTTTTTTTTTCGACTAATGAAACCATTTCCTTTCCCCCTTTTTTAGTATTGTTCGGGCTTATCGTTTTTAAAAATTTTTCGTTTTCAGAATTCCATTAATTAATAATGATTCCTCCCACTTCAATGTGGTTTTTCAAAAATGTACACATTGCGAGACCAATAAATTATCAATAGGTACCATATACATTTTAAGACCGAAAAAAATACTCATATTTTAATCATAACACTAGAAATGCGTCACGTCCAGATGATACATGAGAAGCTGATTTCAATAGTAGAACCGTTATCTGAAAATAGCAGGGAAGCAAAAACCTATCATGTCTTTATCGTAGTTCACCAACTGTTGCTAAATCAACACGGCCAATGAGAGCGGATTTTTTTTTTTTCAAATTCGATTTCGTTAAAACCTATTTTAAAACTGTTACCGAAAAAATAACGCAACAACAAATACCGAAAACAATCCGTTATAAAAAATTTGACAGAAAAAAAAAAGAAAAATTCCGAAATTCGTACGGACGTTTCAAACGTTTTTTTTTTTAACTACACCGAGTGAGAAAACGTCACAAATCGGTTTTGTCAAAACTATACGTTTGTGTTTTATACCGTTTTTTTTCTTTTACCGCGACGTTTAAAATTTTCATAACTAAAAAAAAAAAATTAGCTCGCCGCGCGATCAACAACTTACTCGAATTATACCCCCGCTAGTGCGTAAAGATCGAAGCATCTTTTGCAGGTGTCATCGTACGGTTTCGTGGTCAAAACATACGAAAAATACGAAAAATACCCGTCATCGTGTCAAAACCGTTCATCGCACTAGGAATCTAAAATAACAATCCTGTAACGATCGAATTGTTATCGAGTTCTCTTCCTCGGACACATAACAATAATAATATACGTCTCGAGTGGCCGTCGTGACTTGCAAGTCGACTACTTACTGCGCGGTTCAACGCGTTTCGTATTGTGTTGTGCAGCTCTCTCTCGACTTTTGACAATCGTCGAGTTCGTTATCGACCGTTTCCCGCTCGGAACACAGATTCGGTTCGTACCATATACAATGTGTAGAGACGACAAGTAATAGCGATATATTGAAAACGTGTAAAAATCACATTCCGTTTTACCGTAATGTGTGGTGTTGGTTTGCGAAAGAGAAAAAGGAGTTGTCTCTAATTTCGGTGAGAAGTCGTTTGGTCCCGTCTTTGGGTCGGTCAACGATTCGGAATGTTAGTTGTGGCACGGACGTATTATTCGTATCTGAAATAGATTTTTTTTTTTTGTCGATAGGAAATATTATAAATAATGTGGTGAGCAATATGACGTCGCGTCTGAGTATAACATATATCGTAGTTCTATCCAAAACTGTTTTTTAATTAAAATCAAACAATGCCAGTAATCTACTATAGTTTCGTCGGAACGCAGATGACTTACAATTTTTATATGTTTTACTTAATAATTAATTCGTTGTTATACCGGTGCCGTCGTACTGACGTATCTTCGTTTCGATTTATACTCGTGTAGGCGATCTAAAATATTATTATAGTTTTTAAGCCAATACTCAACCGATTGTGACGTTATTGATTGCCGCTATCGCTGTCGATAAATAATACGATTTGTCTCGTACAAGTTAAAAATAAAAAAAGCCGGGATCACTCTAGGTCGCGTGGGTGGGTAGTTTGACGGAGTGGCGACTGCGCTCGGGCGAGTCACTGGTTGTGGTTCAAACGTATCATATGAAAACAATGATGAATGATTTTCTTCGAGAACACGGTTCTGAGCGAACTCGGTTGTCTAGTATACGTAAATTTTTCGACCAATTCAAAATTCTAAACTCGGCTCAAGAATTTTCAAAATTACTCAACCCGTTTTTCAAACCTACGTCTTACCTATTTAAATATTATGCAAAGTTTTAGCTTGATCATTATTTTTGATGTTATGACCAAAAAACTAAATCGATACGTCTGACGCGGGATTTGGCGATTTCGCCATTTTCGTCTTTTTCGGCACATAACTCGGAAAATAATCAAAACATCGAAAAATGCTTCAAATAAAATAAAATTCAACGTCAAACTTTTATGTGGTATTCAACGTAACGACTAGAGCACACCTTCTAACCGAAAACGTCATCACAAAAATGGAAATTTCCTGTTTTTTGCCGTAAGATTCTCGATTTTTTTTTGGTTTTTGGAGTAAAACTCAAAAAGTAATCAAAGTTTCAAAAAAAAAAACTTCGCTCAAAATACCACCGAAACTTATTGACCTTAGAGGTACTTACTTTGAAAATTGGAGCATTTGTTTTATACGAAAACTTCATCACGAAACAAATAAAATTTTAAACTTTTCGTCGTAATATTCTCCAAAATACCCAATTTTTTTTGGTTTTTGAGGTTTAACTCAAGGCAAAATCTAAAAAAAAAGCTTCAGCCAAAGTACCACCGGAGTCCATATAGACCTTTCTTTAGAGGCACTGACTATGAGAATCGGAGCATACCTTCTGTACGAATAGTTGATGACAGAAAAAACATCAGTTTAAAAACAATACATCAAAACAATCGCTGACGCTCAGAACCTAAGACTGATAGGTACAAATATACCGTTAAATGACTGACACTTTTAAGAATTCCACCCAAAGTAGATTTTTGAAAAAAAAAAAAAAAAACTAAAAACAATGTTCACAGTACATCACGATACACGTCTCGTTACCTCTATGTAGGTACTAGATAAATTTGATACTTCTACGAGGAGACTCAAATATATATATATTTTTATCGTGAATTATTTCAATTACACGATAAAAAAGGGTCATTTCCGACGTGAAAATAACAATTTTGTAAGAATTTAAAATTTCCTTACTGATATTATATTATAAATAGTGTTTAAAACATGTACCAGTGACATAACGTTGCTCAACGAATTATTCGTACCGTATTAAATAATAATATGGTCATGGGTATAAATAGTGTTGAATATACGAGTAGATTAAATATTCTATAATCGACTTTTGTACATTTTCAACGGATTAAAAATATCCTTTTTGACATTATCAACGGAGTCGTTATTGGTTTGTTTGAACTATGTTTACGTCAAATCATCTCGTATGCAGTTATAGAGTATAAAAATGAAAAATATTTTTACTGTTATTTAATAATAGTGCGGATAACGCTACATTATAAGATTATTTTACGTTGTATTTTACTATTTTTACCTTCGTTATTATAATATAAGTGCACGCGTGTCATTAAACAAAATATTGTATTGATCCACCGTATAGGAATTTAACGGTACATGGTAATCGCCTTACACATATTTTCGGGTCGATTCAACTGTTTATAAGAACTTGGAGCCGGAAGGCACGATCGAAGAAAATTATTCGAATCGTATTTTTTGTTTTCATAGTAATATTACTGCGGTACCGATTACCGCCAGCCGGGGTCAGTTATTAGCGTTTTTATTGATTCATAATGAAATTTATAGTACCAACTGTTTTTCTTCAACATTTTACGATACGAAAAAAAAGGAGTATCACTCAAATGTTGGCGATGTTTACCACTTGCGACGCATTTAAACGGACCAAATTTAATTTACAAAAAAAAAATTCTTCCGTCTCGTAGAATCATCGTAATTGAATAGTTTGTTTTGTTTTTCAATGAAAAGAAGAAGACTCTATGCATAGTTCGAATTGGACTTGAAAGTTGTTACACAATAAAACTATCATATCAATATGCAAACTATTATTTTAATACTTGAAAAAATTAGAATTTGAAAAGTCCAATGCGAACTGTATAAAGAGAAGTCTTCTCCTTTTTTTCTTTCAACAAATTGTCGGGTAAAAGGATTGCTCATTAAAATCACTACCTATACTGATATGTATGTCTATATATATAGACTTCGCTAGTACTTTGCTTGAAGCATATTTTGAAATTTTGTTTACTTTTCGAGAATTTCACGGCGATAATATTGAAAATTTCAGGTTTTTAATGACGTTTTTGGGTAGAAGGAGTTACGAATCGTTACGTTGAATACCACGTAAAAATTGGGATTTCGGCTTTATTGTTTTATTTATTTCAAGCATTTTTTGATTATTTTCCGAGTTGTGTGCCGAAAACGACAAAAATCGCCAGATCCGGCGTCAGGCATATCGATTTAGCTTTTTGGCCATAACACCGAAAACCGTGATCGGAAACATCTGAAACTTTTACGCGATATTAAAATAGGTATGATACAGCTGGTTCGGTAAAAGCGATTTAGACAATTTTCGAGGTAAGTATAGAACTTTGAAACAACCAAAAATCTTACCAGGACGTATACACTATAGACAACGGGATAGCTCGCTCGGAATCGTTTTTTTTCGAAGGCAATGAATTGCTTTCAGATATTAAATAACACGTTTGAAACGCAACTTCCAGGCTCACCCTCCGTCAAACTACCCACGCGACTTAGAGCGACCCTGGCATTTTTTCTTTTGTAAATCCCGTTTTGTGGAAAAAAAAACATGGACGCATGGTTCCTCGAGTTAACTTTTAAGTATTTTTCGTTACGATTATATTACCGTAAACCTACCTATTGTAATTATGTTTCACGGTCACCTGATATTACAATAGCGGACTATAGTATAGTAGCTGCCGCACACATAATTGCACCGCGTTTCGTTTTTCCTCATTCGGAACATTCGAAAGTCCCGAAACCCGCTATATTTTTTCTCTCCACGTAATTTTTTTTTACTTTGTTACAATAATTATCGTTATTTTTTTAATCGTTCCCGTGCCGCATTCGTCGGTGTTTTACAAATGTACCCGGCAGGTCGTAGTAGATAGATCACCGGCGAGGATTAATAAGGAGTAGTCTTAATATTTCATAGTAAAAAAAAAAAACACTATACAGCCGTTTCCGGGAACCGGTTACGGTTTTAGAAGTCAAAACTTACTTAATCGAAAAAAAAAAAAAAGAAGAAAAAAAACATTTTCTCGATGCGTTGTTAGCTCGCCGAAAACGAGCCATCTCGCGTGTATCATACACGCACAACTCGATTGATTGCTTGAACGGCATGATAAGTACAATATTATGTAGGTAGTTAGAGCGGTACTTTCGTCCTCGAGGCGACGAGTTTCTAACTTTTTTTCTCGGTAAAATCCGGAATTATATTATTATGATATTATCGCGTCGTACACGGCTGCTGTGTAAACGGCTAATCACGATTAGATAACCCGGGTGATTAAACGCGACCGTTTGCGAGTCCGATATAATTTCCACCCAAAAATTCACCGAACGATCGTAAAAGACACGTTTCTTTTCCCCGGCAGAATTTACGTCTCTGCGGTTCGTTCCGAACGGACGATCCGTACGATATATTATGGTTCTTTTTTTTTTTCTACACGATTTCTAACGAGTCGGACACCTGTAATAATTATTAAAGTCGGGTGAAAATAAGAGTTGTAATCGGCGACGGGGCGTGCAGAAACCCTGCTCAACTTAACGTATACATAGATAACGCACGCGTAGAACGAGTACAACACTTTAAATACTTAGGAAGTAAAATAACGGAAGATGGCCGTTGTAAAGATGAAATTTTAAGTAGAATAGCGCAAGCGAAGAGGGCTTTCCAGAATATCAAACACCTACTAACCACCACCAATAGCATGGACTTAGAGGTAAGGAAAAGGCTCTTAAAAATATATATATATGGAGTATTGCCTTATATGGCTGTGAAACGTGGACAATCAGTGCAATAGAGAAAAGAAAACTGGAGGCCTTCGAAATGTGGTGTTATCGTAAAACGTTAAATGGATTGATAGAATAACGAATGAAGCAGTACACTAAATAGAATAAAAGAAAATACTATGGCATACCATAAAAGTTAGAAGAGCTAAAATGATAGGACATCTACTACGCCATGAGAGTCTAACGAAAACCGTCATGAAGGCGACGTTGAAGGCCATATAGGAAGAGGAAAACCAAGGATGGAGTATATGAAGCAAATAATAAGTGGCATGGGGAAGAATAGTTATGAAGAACTAAAGGAATTGAGTTAAAGAAGCATGGAAAACTGCAGCAAACCAATCTAAGGATTGAAGACTGGAAGAAGAAGAATCGGCGACGGCGTGCGCGCGTGAGGAGAACGGTTAGGACGTATAACGAGCTAATAAAAATACATCGATTGCATGTAAAAAGTAGAGAAAAAACGAATGATGAATTTTAGCGATCCAGATCGTATACGTGCGTAATACACATATACGGCAAACGTCTCGAAAAACGTCTGGCAATCGACACAACGGTCTCTCGAGTATTAGAGTTTGGAGTGTGCGGGGGACGGAAAAAAGGAGAAAGTTGCGAGAAAAAAAACTAATTTTCCGGTAAGATAAAAAACAAAATTTTCGAGGCCGCGTTCGTCGTTTTACGAGATTAAACAAGTCTCGTGTACGTTTACCGAATTCGGCGTGATATTACATGAAAGTACGTAACACTGTAGATCGAAATGAATTATTTTTCCCATGTTTACCGATTGTTAAGACAATACACTCGTTAAAGCAACACTGTCAGGCGCGATTACGTTCCCGATTGACGTGTTTGGGGCGGGTACACCCCTTAACGCGTAATTATTATGAGCAGATTGTTTTTTTGTTAATCTGTGTTCCCTTTTTGTTTCCAGGTAGCCTGTTCGGCGCCCATTTCTGGGATCGTTACAACGATTATCAAGACGTTCACCGCCGCGCCAAAGAGTAAGTACACACCACGTCGTAAACTCCGTAGTGTTTTCTAACGTACACATAGATCATAACAATCATTTATGCTCACGAGTACTCGTATTGTACTATTTGCGTTGTTTTATTACTGCGCGGGAAACGGGTTAAACAAACGCGGCGGGCGTGTCACAACACGATATTAACTATAATATAACGAGGAAAGTTAAAACGACAGCCGCAATACGAGTCGAAGTCAATAGCTGCTGTGCAAGCCTTCCAGACCCAAAATCATTTATTTTATTTGACAAACCCTTTAGAATGCGCATTAATTGTACGAGATATAAAAACGCTAATAGCTAGACAGTGTGTAATCTACGGAAAAGACACGAAGGGTCGACATTGGCATTTGACGACGTCCAATAGTTTCATTTTTAAGATAATTAGTGGAGACGCGAAAGGAACGACGGATCGGGAGGTACTGTAATAAAAAAAAATTAAGGAATCGGGACGGTCAATATATTACCTTGTATCGATCTGTTCGTGAAATGAATGCGCCCGAAACACACGTCTCAGTCGGTTGCTAAATGTATTAGCGGCAAATGATAACGGTAATGAATAGTGATATTCAATGATATGTGGCAATACGATGATGAAAAAAACACTGAGAGATGTTTCAATCCTTTTCGTCTTAGTGGTTCGTATAATACATGCGCGAGAGCGTTGAGAGTGTTACGTGAACGATTCGTTTTGCTCGCACTTTCATCGACGCGACTTGTCGTTGAATTCACTGAGCGACCTGCAGCGATCGGCACATTTTAAACGGTTTCCACCCATTTCAAATATAGCGTTTTTAATCAATTTTACGTTGCGTTTCAAATACGACCTGCGATCTCGCATTTTGAACGAAATAGCGTTTTCAATAAACCCGGTTGATTCTGAAACGTTTTCAATAAAATATACCGAGATCTGTACCCTTTTGTACGTCCTAATTTCTTCCGCGGTCCACGCAGGGACGTACCCCGTTGACGGAACTCGCCTGCGCAGATACGTTTTACGTCTAAAACACTGCCGAGGGACAGAGGAGACCCTTAACGGCCATTTATTCCTCCAAAAATCAATTTCCACCGATAACAGGTCAACACCGTTTTTCTCCAAACAATCTTGTTTTAGAAAACCAAAAATTGTTGAAAAAAACAAGATAATGTTTTCAGTTTATTTTATGAATTATTACTATAATTAATACAATAAAATGTTGAGAAAAAAAAATACTTATGATCAAAATTATCGATGATGATATACGTATTATCGTACGTAATTTAAATTAAATTTTTTTTTTTTTTGTAGTTGTACGCCGTTTTTTCGACGTGTTTCGTTTGAAAACACACCAACTATACTATTACAATAATTAAAAGTGAAATAGAGAAGATAGTATATCACGTTGAAACGGCGTGTTTTTTTTTGTTTTATTTCGCTGTTATGTAGCGGGAAACATTTTGAACAGTAAAAAAAAAAATGTTCGTCATTCAATCTTTTCGCTATATTGTTCAAAAACTTCCAAAAATATTAAACGTCCGCTGTCGAAGAGATTTCGTGAGGAACCTCAAGCTTTTATCGGGGGGGAAAAAATGTACGGACACCGATTTTCGAAGGATCCCGGCCATAATAAATGGGTGTTTTGTACCCGAACTTTATACGATATAGCTTATAAAGAAGACTGTATCACGAGTCCGTCCGTATTAGTTAGTCGATTGTACGATTTGAAATTTAAACGTCAATCGGCCTCGCGTCCAAATGTAGGATGTTATCGTCACGTAACCGCTTGTCTCTCTACCAACTCGGTAAAGTAATTAATAATAATTGCCCCGGCGACAGTGTATGTAACCATAAAGTTAGTTGAGCAACGAAAAGTCCCTGGCCTCAAATAATTATCGGCTTATACGAACGCCTAATAATAACATTAATTACGAAGCGATGCGGTTTCACACACCGTCGGAATTCGGAGTGGCGCGCGAATAGCGCCCGGAGGCGTTTTTCGTAGGACCACAATGGTAGTGTTATGTGTGTGTATGCGCTGAAAGTCTCTACGAATTCGGTCGCCATAGGTGTGGATATTGTCCGGTTACTACAAAGTTAAAAAGTAAAAAATTCGATCGTCTTTTAACTTAACCGTGGTTAATTAACTTTGTTTTTAACTTGTTCCGGTTACAACAATCGCGTATTGCGTTCATTCGGTACTCTGTTGAAACGCTTAATCGTTGCAAAGTTACCTAGTAACAAAAGTTACCTGGTATGACGTTTATTTTTTAATTTTTTTGTCATCCGACGACTAAAATTGTGTTTTTTTTCTTTTATTTTGAAAATACTACTACGGGTCTTTACGACTTGTGAATATTTTAGCGAAAAAATAAAACGTTTACTTTTTTTTTTCTGTAACTTGTTTATTTGATTTTTGACTTTTAACAGCTTATCTAGTCGATTTGTTTCGCTCTTAGCTATAAACTGAAGGCAATTCGATCGCACTGACTTAACGTATCGCGGTTAATTTTTTTTTTCGCCCAACATTGTCGATATTTGTCGATTCTGATTGCGCGCACTCTGCAAATGCGATTTACCCGTTCGAAGGTTTCGTACGAAAATATCGGGTTACAATCCTAATTTGGAACGATTTTGAGAATTTTCTATTTTGGACACAAAACATTTTTAAAGAAAACTCCTACCAGCGTACCTACGTCTAGGGCACAAGAGCTATCATACGAGATACTATATATACACGAAAAGATCGGAGCACACTCCTTTAACTACTAAAACACGCTAAATGTGTTTTCGGGGGGGAATACAAAAATGTCAAAACTATATAATTATATACAATTCGTCTCGAGACGATGAAAAAGTTCTGCTCATCAATTTATGTTTGATACCTAATGAAATTTTCGCTCAGTACAGTTGAAAACGATTTTTCAACAATCCGCGGTACCTGCAGGCACCAGCAGCTTTTGTACTTCCATCACTGTGGTTTTCAGAGTAGGTAAAAAATGGGTATAAATTCTTAAACACAAACAACCAAGGACGAGAAGACCATAATACGATTACTGTATTTTCGCCGGAGGATATTTCTAAATCCTGCGATTTTATAATCGTTCAAATTTCGTTGAATGTATCGTCGTTTCAATCACATTTTGTAATGAAATTGTTTTGTTCAAAAACTGTCTTGTGAAAAAAACAGTAGATTTTACAACGAATCCAGAACAGTCGTCAACGTTCAAATTGGAAAAGTGTTAAACACTGTTAATTTCTGGAAATTAAACGATAATATTCGCGTCTGAAGAGCGACGACGAAGCCCCATCACAATAATCTAAACAAATGTTTTGTCGCATTGGTCAACATTCCAAGCGTAAAACCTATTACAAATTATTTCGATTGTGTGTATACATATATATATAGTTTCAGAAGACTTTCTATCGAAACACCAACTGTAAACTCGCTATCTTTTAAGCGTTTGATTTTTTTCTTGAACAACTCGCAGTAATAATTTTTTTTCCCGTATACAAATAAATAGTTCTAACATTATTTCCACAAACCCTTTAATTTAATTTGTAACCACTCATAACCGGACTTCACGACGTTGCGGCGGAGTCATTATAAAAAGAAAACGTATACTTATTGTTACAGCGAGACAGTTTTATAAGCTGTGTGTGTTATTAAAACAATTTCTGGATAAAAACGATGGCAATTTCTGTAATTATACTTGCCCGATTATTTGAAAGTCATGTCCATATCTCCTTTGTCATTGTAATGGGTAATCGTAATGCAGTAAGACGTCGTATATAGAAGTTCGAAAGGAGTTCGAACCGAGAATTGTATAAAACTTAGAGCATTTTGAGTATTTGACACACTGATTTATTTCGCTCACAAACATAATTTTCGTATTAACAATCAATATTGCTTACAGGTTTATTATAATATCAAACTATACGATTCCCAAACCTGTTATACTTTATCAAAATCTATCACGATGTTACTTGTTACCAATGTTTTATAATTTTTTCACAACTTAAGCTGTTATGCGACAGCACAATAGATAGAGCCCGCAGTGTGTGAGGTACCTAGGTTAATTATTAAGAAAAAAAAAAAACCTATAATGAACGATGATCAATTACATCACGGGTCGTGTGATCGATTGTTTTGTTTTGTTGTTTCTACTAACAATATACGCTCCGGTTTGTTTCATATTGGTTTCTATATTATACCACACGAATTAATTATAATTTGTTTAGCTAAATTATACGCTGAGGCTTATTGAAATTATTGCCGTGTTTGGAAACCAAACCGCACCAATATTGTAGTTTTATTATTGTTAAAACATTTTAACACCTCAAATACCGTAAAAATCTATTTTTTTTTTTTACGTGAAAAAGACATTCGCAGTTTTTTTTGTGGACGATTCACGATCGATTTTTTTGTGTACACGCAATAACCATATGTAAGAATAAACGTTTGATATGATGAATAAAAAAATAAATAACCTTAACATAATGTTGAAATAGGTATGATACAGGTTTGTTAAAAGCGTTTGAACGATACGTTTGAACCACAACTTTCAAACCAGTGACCCTACACCCTAAGCGTACAGTGTTTAGTCAGTTTTTTTTTTCTTTATTGCTTATTCATCGCCAAGCATTTTTATAATATCTTTAATTTTGGGACTCCTCAAAATACCATCAAAGTCTAAAGACCTTTCAAAAGAGGTTATAACTTTAGAGATTCGAGCATTTTTGCACTCTAAAAAGTGATCACAAAAAAAAAAAATCACTGTCAAAACAATACATTCTTTTAAAATATACGTATAATAAGCCGGGATCACTCTAGGTTGCGTGGGTAGTGTGACGGAGTAGCGACTACGCTTTGGGTGGGTCACTGTTTTGGAAGTTATGGTTCAAACGTTTTATTTATAGTATCTGAAAGCGATGATAAATCATCGCCTTTGAAAAAACGATACTGAGCGAGATCAGTTATCAAGTAAACGTTCTGGTAAAACCCAAATTTAACAATACAAATTGAATGAAACTTTTTGAAAATTTGTATGTCGTTTAAAATCTTAAAACCAATATCTGTAGATCAAAAAATTGTGCGATTTTCAAAATTTTAAGTACATAGTTTGAGTAACGTAAACGACTGATGTTGTGTTCAAATTTCAAGTAAAACCACCCAAAATCAACCCATTTATGAATGAAAAATCTCAAAATCTAAAAACGGCTATAAACAGCCTTAAATTTAATGAAACTTATCGCACATTTTTTTTGAATTCGTATAGTACAAATAAAATTTGTACTAAAATTCTAAAATTTCAACACTCCTCGATGATTATTTTCAAAGTTATGGAGAAATAACTACACGCATTGTTGACAAAACGCCGTTTTTCGCAATTTTTCGGTGGTTTTTCTCGTCGCGTTAAAAAACTATTCAAAAAATCACCCGTGTAGAGTACCATCTCGACCCTATTAGCTAATAGAAAAGCTATTGTACGTAGGGATTGGTGCACTCTTTCAGGTAGAAATTTCGTTTACAGTATAAAAAAACATTTTCGCTTCGTTCAGAATCCAAAACGAATAGTTATCGTCTTACGAAAACGGCTCGAGCACAGATTTTCGGCTAACATTCTTTCGACCGGTAAAATACGCGTCGCGGGCACAACGAGTGCGCTGTCGGCGGCGATCGGTTAGGAAATATTCAATTAGCAATAAATATGCAGATGATAAATACTGTTGTTTTTTTTTTTTCTTCAAATAACGTCGTTTATACATATGCGGTTACAAATGTTAAAACAATTTATTATCGTATATAATTATTGCGAAAATAAATTCTTTCTCATCAACGCACAACGTAATGTATCGCGTGTCTTTTACTCGTTATAATATAAGTAGCTATAATATATTATGCAGTCACTGAACTGCAGGCTTACCATTTATTCGGCGTGTTAATTTTTTTTTTTCCTCTTAAAAATCCGAAAGACGTTTGCCAACCGAATAACCAGTTTTGTTTTACGTGCAGAAACCTGCGCTGACGTTTTTTATGTAAACGAAATATTATATTTTACACAGGTGTTACGAGGATATCGATACCCAACTTAAATATTATAACGAATTCCTTGGCAGCCGAAAGCCAAATGGCGTGTAGTAACGCGTTCGGCAAACGGCTAACTCCGACAAGCCTATACCGACTTTCGGTGAACAAAAAATTGATGGCGTTACGAACCGTTCGATTTTCGAACTCAAAATTGGAAATATTCGAACCGGAGCAAACACAGAATAGTTCGAATGTCGAACCATGGAAATATTATAAAATTTGAACCTAATTCGTCGAAAAACGATAAAAAGAAACGGAAAATGCGGTTTTTTAGTACTAACTCGGAATCGTGCGATACCGATATATTCAATAAAATATTATAGGTACCTACTCTCTTTTTAAAATAATTATTAACGGCCACATTTTATATTGAGGGGGGCAGAGTTTGCAATTTCTGCGCTCGGTGGTTTCGCGTGTTGACATCAGGGTGATAGAAAGCGCCGCTGTCGATCTCACTTTTTCCGAAACGTTGTGTTTAGAAACATTTTCATCGTGCGGTCTATAGTGTACGGCTCTAGTGGTGCAGTATTATTACAACTTTGTCGATAAAATGTGACTTGGTGGAATTCATTCTCCGAGTTGACCACTCAATTTGGTATTTGTGTTTCTTTTTTTTTTTATCGAAACAATGTCTCGTGGGCCGCTCGTGTTGCCGATTTTTAAACCGTGTCCTGGCACACCGCGGCACAATACTTTGTCTGGAAATAAAAAAACGTATCGCTAAGAAATCCGGGAAAACGAGCGCCCGACTAGATATTGTATTTTACTCTTTCAAACAAAAACCGTCTTTCAAAATCGGCCTATAACACACTTTGGAAAAGTGGATCGTTTCGGTATTTTTTCGCGTACAGATTTTAGCCGCACCCTTCGATTCTAATCAACTATCGGCTCCCGTTTCTGTACGGTTACATATGTATACGTGCTGCGTGTTTGATATCGACATTTTTTTTTTCACAGGCTGTTGCGCGAGAAAGCCGCGCTGGACGAAGATTTCGTAGACTTTTGTGCACAAAGGAACGAGACGGCCAAGAACTCCTTGCAGCACATCGTCGACTTGCCGGTAAGCGATTTTCTATTAACTTTAAATTTTGATTTTTGACTTTTCACGCTGATCGAAAAAATTCAACGCCATCGAGTGTGACGTACGTACGACGTGTAAGTTTTTGCATGGATTTCGAACGATCCGTGTTCTCCCTCATTCGGAGTGTTTTTTTTTAACAACAGAATTAATATAGTAAATAAAAAAAAAAAAAAAATTTATACGATATTGATTATTCTCGTTACTTATTCTTGTTCTTTGCGCGCCACACCGACAGTTTTGTGTTTTATTTATAGTCCAATTTATATCGTCAAAGAGGCTATTTTTAACTAGAAAAATGTCAACTGCTTTAAACATCAAGCGAGTGTTATTCGACACATTTTCATGATCGCGCGCGAAGTGTTATCGTATAAAACGTGAAAATTAAAAACCTTTTTATTCTGTTTTAAACATAGCGAGTTACAAAACAATATACGATGTTCATAAAAAAAATGTATACTGTTGTAGTAGAACCTCGATTTTTCCAACAATCGTTCAATAGCGCCCGTCGAAAAGCTATAGTCGAACATGCATTGTAGGATTCGTGCGTAAACTATGATATTTTTTTTTTTACAAATTGGAATATGACGTAAAACCGTGTGCAGCTTGAGCGTTAAATTTCTCGCCGAAAGTCGTAACATATATTTACCGCAGTCGATAATATACAAATTTGCGGCTCGGTATGACGTCGAAAAACCTCTAGTAGTTTTGTGGAAATTTTTATTTCGGTATAAGTATTGTACTCTCGGTATTTTGAATTATACAAACTAACCGTAATCGTTGTTATTTAATGTGTTTTCTAAAACAACACTCGAAAAAGTGTTACGTTAAATTTCGGACTCGCACACAAAACGCTTAGTATTATAGTCACATCTATGTAGGTAGGTGTCAGAAATACCTTGAAATATGCGATTTAAAAACACGTAAACGTTTTAGATTTTATACGTTGATCACTAGGCATTTGTGTGTGCGGTTTCCGGGCAAATTATGCACGTTTACCAATAACAACACTGGTATTATAACTTAAAACTAATTAAATATTCACTGTAAATGAAATTTACAACGTACTTCATCAATAACGCGCTCGTCGCCACTATATATACATATTCAAGTTGACGGAAGAATAAAAACTGGAAAATTAAACACCGTTTCCAACGTATTATACGTCGTGTGAAAACAATGAAAGTTCGTGAAATAAAATATAATAAGTTTTCGAGTTTTTGCCCGCGTTTGACGCGATCAATATACGACGAAAGTATATATTGTGATGTTGAATACAACGGATTTCATTAAAAACGCATTAATCTCGAACAAACGAGGTGTTGGAATACAAAAGAATTAAAAAAATGTGTTGTATAGTATGATAATATTGTGATTTATTCTATTACACCACCTCACTGCGATTTCTGTCTCGGAGAAGTCTCCTGTGCGATTCGCAAGCCAGTTTTATCGATTAAACGGGAAATAATCGCGAGATTGATCGACACGCTCGCTGCGCGCATGAAACCGGCTCGGATTTAATGTATAAAAAGTCAAAACACCGGTAGAAATGAGCAGTTTACTAAAATTGATCGACCAGAATCGTTACTTTTATCAGTTTTAACAGCCTCGACATCGACTGTACAATTATGTTAACCTTCTATCGATGGAGTGGATATGGAGACGATATCGTTTTACAAATCGTTTGTCACCGCGCGATAACAATGCGGACATTTTAATATGTAAATTAATATCGCTTTAATATTTAAAAATTTCCTTCCCCGCCATACCGACCGCTACGGTTACATTGAATACCAGGACGTACGTATCTCGAACACAAAAGAATTTTTTTTTTTTGTGGGAAGAAATAATTAACGGGGAAAATCCTATCATTTTTTTTTTCTTTTTGCTTAAACGGTTTGATTCAGTATATCTACGAATATAACTTGTTAGGCTCGCGATGACACTGAAAAATATTTGAAAAGGTTTTAATTTATTCCGTAGTCTGTTACTACGGTTTCAAAATCGAAATTTTGCATAATATTAAGTCCTTTCCCACTAGTCAATAAGTTTCGTAGGTAGAAGTCTGTAACTTTGAATCTATAGTTATTACTATCGTCGACCAAAATTACAAAACGATTTTTTTTATGACGAAAATTTGAAAATTTTTTTTTTTTTAAATTCCAAGAATAAAAAACTCAACGTCGGTAAACAGGTATTGTTGTTCTGAATCGTAATCCTTTTTCAAAAAACGAAAATTCCCTACAACCTACTGTTGTAGAAATAAGGAATAGAACGCGCTCCGGCGGGGAATCGAGAATACCAACTCTAACGGACGTTCCCCCTTGTTCAAAGTTGTCTTCTCGATTATATTAATTAACACAATGACAAAGTCTTCTACTGAAATAAAGTTATCCACGTGCTTCCGTAACCACCAATTGCATAACAACATGACCACGAGCGAATTGACGAAAAAGTTAATGAGAAACGGTTCGCAAAAATTAACTACATATAATACGATAGCGGTGGCCGCTCGAAACGGCCGCTAGAAACACTAAAACATTCCGATCATCTTCGCCGACCCGTTTCGAATGTGCGGTGTTTCGTAGAACGATCGTTGAAAATCAGAATGTACAACGCATCGAACGAAAGCTTAGTTTGACGAGTATTGTCGGCAGGTTTTTTTCCAAGTAGGTGCATTTTATAATGAGTGTTGTGTTTCGGTATTGCTAATATTAAAATCGTACGGAGAAACCAGCTAAAATCTCATCAGTCTCGGTTTTTTCTATATACCATATATAAATATTTTGAAACGCCTGCGCATTTAAATGTCGAGATCCGACGTTATTGTCGTCGTTTTGTTGTGTGTCTGTTGAGTTGCGTACGGCGAACGTCCGAGGCGCTTGATCGTCGCGGCTGAACAGAAATATTACGTCGAGGACGGTTTTCGTATTATACTTTTATGCCGTTTTAAAATCACGGTAAATTATGACTATTGGCGAGACGTATTCTTTTACCAAAAATTATTCCAGATTACTCCATCCCTAAAAACGTATCAACCTAAATCAACAAGCGTAGTCGCACTTAAAAATCAACATTTTTAATGTTCATTTAAACAACAAACTAAATATGTATTCAACATGAGGTCATAACAAAAGATTCACGATGTATTATTAAAATTTTTTTTTTTCTCTCGTGTGATATCGTATCGTAGTTTGTTTTGTCGTTTTTCCTTTTCAACAGCCGTAGCCGATATTTCCCGCGGGCTCGAAACGCCAACGGCATTAAAATTCAATCAACAGCCACGTGTAAGTGAACAACGAAATATGTTTGGACACGGGCGAAACTCTCAAGGTCTTGATGACGGAAGACAAATCGGTTTATAACGCGCGTGTATCGGTTAACACCTTTGTGGTGGAAACGGAAAAAAAAAAAAATGTAAAAAAAAATACGTACGATATTATTTGCTCGGACAAACACATTTTCGCGCGCTGCGTTCTCAAATGTAAAATAAATTGCGATTCTGTATAACGCCTACCTATACGACGTGTGTATTCACGCGTCTTTTGTGTTTTGCCGACGAAATCGGACAGGACACCCGGAACATTATCCGCAGTGGAGTTAAAAAACGGTCGAAAAACACCTCGTACCGCTCTGTAGTAGTGTTCGTTAAAAAGTGTACGACCGTCGTTATGGTTGTACATTGTGTACATTATAGTATCGCGTTTTGAATAAAATCTACAATTAATGAACGATTTGAAAACACGATAATAATATACACGTGAACTGTTTGAGCAGAGTCTCCACGACCCGCGCGGGTAGAAATTTTTCGGAAAAAAATCGAACAGATGTCACTGTTATCATAACGTTATAGATAGTGTAGTGTGAATAAACCCATCGGTTGACAAATGGTCTGACAAGTACGTACCTACCTACAAGACACTTCAGAGAAAACAGTTAATTGTTGTTGATTTTTAAATATTATAAATAATATCAATGTATTTTGTTGAAAACACATTGTTTAACACTCTCTATCTGTTTAAATTTCATCGTCATGTATCGATAAAAGTATATAGCGTTTCGACAACAACTCGTAGTGTCACGATCGCCACGACGAGGACATGTAATAATATCGTACTTTCTATGTAGCAGGCAGTTAAAACGCCGCGCGTTCTCAATACTTACGGGAAAAAACCTATTTAATTATTATACTACTCGAACGGTTTTACCTACAATAAATGTGTAATCAATTTTTATTCCACGTGTTTATAAAGAAATGTTTGCGTCCTTCGCGGCACAAAATGTTCCTATATAGGTATTCGTAATCGAAATATTATACGTTGCTGAGTGTAGGTAATCGTAACGCGTTAAAGTTTTTACGTTTACGAGAGCGAGTCGTATAATTGGTGATAAATCAACACGATTTCGAAGAATTCCGCACGAAATTTACAGTTTTCCGTGTGTTTTTGCGATAAAAACAGAAAAAAAATCTATTAATTTTAGTGTTTTTCCCATTAGCGACGGTTACAATATTGTGTGTACTTAATAGCGTTGTAACTCGGCATTTTCCGCAACCCCTTAACGTTTGTTATTTAAAAATACTCATCGTTAAAATATCGACTTAAATAAGCCACCCAGTATCGTGTAACCAACGGTTCCAAAATACACTGCGGTCGACGACGAAAAAAAAGAAACCTAACTTTTTTTAACTTTTTTCTACAACAATTCGAACCGTCTCGGCCCGTGCAAATATGTGTGTTTATAAAATGGAACACACAAAAAAAAAAACGTTTTCCAGTTGGTATAAGCAATAGTTGGTGTATCTGTTTTTTACCCTTTTTTTCACCAGACACGAAAAATACGGATCGAGTATTGTGTGTTTTTTGGGTCACCGACTGCGGTGTAGGGGCGGAAAAAAAAAAAGAAGAAATATACGACGTGCATAAGAGATACTTATCGAGGATTAAACAATAACGTTCAATATAACCACGTCAATAATGTAAAACGCTCGTGTTATCAAATGCGTGGTATTTTTTCGGTGATCAGGGCGCAAATTTTTGTGGATATTATTTGTTTTGCAGACTGCTACGATATTATTAATGCGCCTATTGTTTCAAACGTTTTTTCGTCTCTCCGTAAACGCTTTTTCGAGTGTATAAAAAACGGTCCGAACGATACGAAACGTAGTATTGTTTAGGTACGACAAAAGAGATCAAGAAGTGGACCAAGATGGTACTTTATCGTGTTTTATTATTGTTTTTTTAATATTTGGGATCTCGCGTTACGATTAAAAAACCGAAAAATTCGCGTAAAACGACTCCGCTTTGGAAGAAACTGCGCTCCGATCTTATGACGTTTATTGATAACACTGCAAGAAGTTAGTCCGGTTTCGAACAATTCTACTTTTTTTTTAAACATTTTTCGTTCGTTTTGAACGACAAAAGTTTTAAAGTCACTCCCCGATTACAATACTCTGGAAATCGATGTTCGCCCATGTCGTTTTGACACGGGTGACACGCGAATATTTTACGGCGCTATTTTAATTGATTTCTGGCGGGTTGCGAATTTTCGAAAATTTTCCGACTTCAAAATATAAAAATAGTGTCTACGGATTTGTTGGAAACCTCGTGTTAAATTTTCTTTTTGTGAAAAATTAAACGTTGAACGAACGAAAGTTTTCGACGGTTTCGAGGTACTCTAGGTTCAAACGTTACCGAGATTTCTGTCAGATCTCGCCGACGAACGTTGTTTCGTGCGTCGAAAAATCTAAATCGGTTACGTCAAAAACGCGTTTTCGCCTCGATTTTCTCTCAGTTTTTCCTCAGGTCGCGACTTTTTTTTATTGCGTAGACGTTCAAGTCCACCACGTACGTACTATCGGTGTAGTGTAACCGACGTCGGAGCGTCGTCGAAGTAGTTCTCGCTCTGGTTACACACGGTACGCGGTAAAAAAAAATTAAAAAGCACAAGTCGCGTAAAAACCCGCAACGTTCCTCGTCACACTCGGAATCTAAAAAAAAAAAATATCGTCAAACACACGGTAAGACGGCAGTAGAATCGAGAACGCGTCGCGCCCCCCAAAGCTACTCCGAATCGTTTTTCTTCGTACGATTTCCTGTCATTTAAGCCGTATTACGCGTGTTCGATTTTCGTCGCGTCCGCACGAGTATCGTGAACGGCTTTTATTCTTTATTATCGATGGATGCGGGCGTAAAAAGAAGAAACCCGCACACGATTGTACTGTTTTACGAGCGCAGTAAATGCTGCCGTGTCGATAAAACGAAACGTGCTTATTATGGATTTTTACATTGTTTTTCCCGGGGAGGAAAATATGAAATAATATACGGTCGTGTCGCATCGTGAAAAACGGGATTTCGCAAAAGAACCGCGAGATTCGTACGAAACGACGCGTATCGTATATATTTCGTCGAATCGACGGCGGCGGCGGCACGGGCCAACGAAGCGGATAATAATTGTAATGACAGTGATAACGACGTGTTACTGGACGCGTTTTACCGTTAGTGTGTTACGCGCGCATCGTGTAGTAATATTATTATTAATTTTTTTTTGGTTTTTTATAAATTTTTTTTTTTCACTTTATTTCTGTACAAGTGACTCACGCACGCAGCCGGTTTTTTTCGACGTGAGATTCCGGCGAAAACCGTCACACCCGCGCGACGACCTAACGGAGTATCTCGCGTGCACGTATGCCGCAAAGTCGGGAAAAAAAAATATGCGTCGTAACACACTAGTAGATTCTGAGCGTCCTTACAATATGTTTTTTTTAATATTTTTTTCATACCGATAACAGCAGTAGTGCGCCGATTTGCGCGTTTTCTCGGAGAAAATCGGATCGAGACGACGGAGGTGCTTCGGAGCGGTGGTTTTTTTGGACGACGTTCCCGACGGTTTTTGTTTTAACGTGACGGAAAAAACCGCTGGAACATCTCGTCGACACCGCGTGTTCGAGTTGTCTCTCCGCGATGTCGAAAAACGAGTAGCGAAAAGTCTCGAAAATTTCCGGACAGTGATGTAATCTTTGTGTACGTACGACTTTAAAAAGAAAAAGAGTTTTCGAACGGTTTCATTTAGCTTTTGGCCGTTTTTTTTTAGATTTTCCCGGTTTTTAAGATTTTGGTTTTTTCCACTCGAACGCAACACCAGACACTCGAACATTTCGATCAACCGACATCGGAGATTTTTATATTATTATTACACTCCAACCGGGTAGTCGGCGCAGTAGTCATTAGCGTAACGTAACTTAATTTAGCTATATATAACAAACGATTCGCTGTAAAATAATGAAAAAGTCGCCACTAGAAACGAGAGCAGCCCGCATCGATTTTGATTTTCCGTTAGCGTCATAGAACCTTAGCATGGAGTATCCATGGGTTTTCGGTGGAAAATCGAACGACACGCGTCGCTCGCTCTACGTGTTTGTTTTTAACGTACAAATATCACACGTGCCGACGTGTTGAACTTTCATAGGAATGTCACGAATAGTACAAACTGCCGTGGAGATTTTCGGTTTTCGCTCGGGGACCCACGTCGAATTCGGTGAAAATCGGTCGAAAACCGCGGCGCGCGAATAAATCATTAATCGCTTAAGAATGCCACGTTTACTGCCGTGCTTACGTTATATACACGATAATAATAATAATACGAAAACATAATACAGTATTATAAACTGTACACGTACGTAAGTCGTTATAACCGTATTTATGACCCACGTACGAATCATATTTTTCGTGATTTTTACACGCGCGACACCTTCGCGGCGTGCGCGAACCCGCGGGGGACCGAGCGGTCGCGATTAATATCAACGTTTATTACACTTTGCAGTAAATCGTGTTCGTTATAACGTCACAGGACGTGTGTAAAGCTTTGTGTGCCAACACTCGTGTAACACCATTTAAATATCTTTGATGTATAGGGTCGTCGTACCTATGGTTTTTTAGAGAATTCAGAAGTGTTTTCTATAAGTCCAAGTGCTCAGGACGAGAAAACAAAATTTCAAAATTTGCCGTCTCATCTTACGGTGTATAAATTAGTACCTAACACAACCTATAGTAGTTTTATCGCGTTGACGTAAGCGTATTATTCGCGACATAAAAGTCGGTACGTACAAATACTTTTTAGAAAACCTGTATCTAACCTGTAGATTTTTCTACGGAAAATTGTTTTTCGACCACCGAAACGCGTCAACGTTTCATTCGCGCACGAAAAATGTAAAAAGCGCGCTGTTCGAGTTTCAAAAGTCGTTTTCTCAAACACCAATGTACATAAGAAAATTTTCATTTGTAAAATCGTTGCGAAACAAATTTCTTACGAAAATGTTTTCCTGCCCGAGATAATTGCTGAAACAACCCTGTACGTACCAGACCTTTCCAGAATCGTTTTGGAATAAAGGCGAGTATTCAAAGTCGTTTTAATAAACGTCAAGTTTCTCGGTGCAGCATTGTGCAGATTACTCTGTACGCTGATCGAGAATTTTGTTTTCTGCAGATCAAACTAAACGCGTGTACTTAATACTGTATAATAAGTGTTCAATGGATTTCGCTGCTCATAATAATACATAAAATCGACAGTATGTATGTATGTAGTGAGCATTCTGAGGTCTCAAAGAAATACGAAAAAAAACGTGTTCGCTTTATGTCTTCATACCGACCGAACCTAGACTCGTAATATTATCTTTTTTCTCAGAATATACCGTCCAGTGCAGTGCAACGATTTATGTGCGTACAAAGAGAAAAGAGAATTATACTCAACCGTTAAGAATATGCGATCGCCGAGACAAATGTAAATTGTACCGAACAAAATTCTTCTTACACTGTGTGTGTGTAAGAAATTTGAACACGAAACGTTATAAAAAAAACATAAACGCATCATATAAAATATAAAAACTGTAGAAAAAAGAAAAAAAATTCGATCTTTTAGGAAACGTTTATTATTGAAACGTCTTATGTATGTACCGAATTTATTTTATGTACGTTTCCATATTACACAGCTTTTACGGTGGAATTCCGTTTCAAAAGTAGAACGATAAGAATTAATTTTATTCACTTGTACGTAACCCCGAGTTTGTAAGCGGCTCAAGTTTCGAGACGTATTTTTTTATTTATTGAAAAGCAGTATTAAAAATAATCGCGTCACTGAGTTTTACACGAAAACAACATTAAACAATGATTTATAATACGTATATATACGTGGTGGTGGACCAACTGCAGAAGAATATCATAATAAACAGGCGCGTGTCGTCCCGAAGACATTTCGAAAACATGCTCGAAAATCGAACGCTGCTCGTCGAGTTGATAAATGTTTGTAGGTACTTACGTATATACCACAAAAATGCGTTTTATTACCGTACGACGTCTTTCTTGCTTTTCTATACTTCACCGCGTATTCAACGTGACCGTGAAAACGACCCTCGTCCACTCTAATCTTTTAATCGACCTATGTGTGTAGATCTATGTATATGTATAACGTTTCGTCGGTTTTGACATATTTTATAAAATTAAAATAATAAAAATACCTTCAGAAAAATCGTTTCCGTCCAACGACGTGCGGTGTATTCGTATTAGGCTGCGAGAACACAGTATATTGTGTGACGATAATAATACGTATAACACGCGTGTATAAATATTCTAATATATTCTATTATTGTGCGCGTTCTTTTGAACTCGACCGCTCTAAAACCAATTCGGTTTTTACTGTCGGGGACCTGTACCGCCAGCTACGTATTATATCGTCGTGTGTCCTACTTAAGTGGAAAATATTTTTGTCGAACTCTTATAAAAACACGTCGGGTTAGGTCGAATGAAACAACGGAGACCAGTGGTCGTACTTAACATTATACGAGTGCGTTTTACGCGATAAAATACACCCGACGAGAACGTATTACGGCGAGACAATATAACATTATTAGATGTTTTGTGGCCGTTTCGACCTTAGGGCGAACGATTCATAACGTCCGTTAAATACCATTATCAAAAATATAGCGTAAAAAAAAAAAATCGCTCTAAAAGTCGCGTCGCGGGTACGGTTTGACGGAGTAGCGACTGAGAGCTTTTTTAATATTATAGTTTCAGCTCGATCATCGGTTTGGCCAAAAAGGAAAACAACTAAATTGATACGTCAAAAACACACGTAGTCAATGTTTCTCCCGAGTTTCTACACAGTTTCGCGACTGCAGTATCATTTTTGATTTCGAACTTTCAAATTTGAGGCGCCCCTCAAAACACCCGTCAGAGTTCAGACACCTTTCATTAGAGATACTGACTTTAAAAACGATAGTTGTCAGTGTGACAATTTCCAACCCCAAATAGTTGGAAGGAACGTTAAGAAGGAGTAGAATATTATAACTTCTCTCGATACGAATGGGTTCCGAAATTGGAATGCGTTTAGCAATGAAAATTTCATTATTTTTCACATGTTTGGAAGTTTTAGCAAAATATCGTGTAAAAAAATATTCAACTATTCATATTGAAAATTTGACGTCTATATACACTTGTAGTGTCTACCGAGATGTGAGAACACTGGAACCGTGAAAAATGATAATTTTTTTTTTTGTCGGCGTTTTCATCACCGCGATTTTTATTAGTTTTAAACACACGATCCAAATACGATTCTTTTTTTCCTTCGCGTCCAGGATTCGTATTGGAGGATTCTGTGTTTAGGTTTACGAGCTGTGTTTTGACCCCAGGATTCCGCGGTATAATAACAATACGTTGTATCGTACACGACGTAAATAAACGCGTGTGACACGTGAAAGAGTTTAAAAAATTCCAAAATAAATGTGACACGCTGTTTATGAACCTCTTGGCCTCTTTCCTGGATTCACGTCCGACGAAATGTTTACATTTTGACGACGCACGTGCACCACACACGATATGCGGCGTATAGGAATGCCAAAATGACGGCCGTACCGAATCGGAGACGTGAATAACGATTATTCTCGTACACGCTTCCGAACGACAGTAATTTGTAGTTTTTTTTTTGTTACAATATCGTTGTTATTATTAATACATCGTTAACTATTTACCCAACACCACCACAGTGGCTTTGCCACGAAATCGGGTTATGACTGAATTTTAGCTTTTCTATAGGTTTAGATTCTAAATTATGCGAAAAATTCATTCGAATCAAAAAATATTATAACATTATGCGAATGCGGTGCGCACAATATCATAAGAATCGGTTCGAGTGTTCTGATCTACAAGCACGTCACTTTGGATGGAACATCTTTTTTTTCAGCGGTACACGTTAAAAACTTATTTCCAAAAAAAAAAAAATAATCCACGTAAAAACGGTAACGACTACGCTTCGGGCGGGTCGTTTGTTTCAAAGTTGCGGTTTATCCGCATTTTTTTAATATCTGAAAGCAACGATCATCAGCATTAAAAGGAAAAACGGTTCTAATCTGTGTGTAATAAGTGCTGGGTGAAAAATATCACTCTTATCTTTACACACGTAAAAAATACGAAAATGGATAGCATGACAGCGAAAACTTTTTTTACATTTTTTGTAACGTATTAATTTCGTACCTACATAAAAGTTTGAAGACGACGATTTATTTTAACGTCAAAAGGTACGGCAGACGCCGGGTTTGACGATTTTCGTCGTTTTCGGCGCACAATTATATACACGACTCGGAACGTAGGGGCAGTCAAAATAATATCAAAAAAAAAATGCTTCGAACGAAATCGAATTTAAAGCGGAAATTTTTTATTGCGGTGTTCGACGTAGTGGTGTGACGGTCACTTCCTATATCCAATGATTTTTTTAGGTTCTCAAAAAGTAACCGACATTTCAAATTAAGTTTCGACCGCCTACCGCCGGGTATGTACTCGATAAACCTTTTGGTTATACACTGACTTTGAAAATCGGAGCTATCCTGTACGGCGGATAAAAAACCACTGTTGTAAATACCTTCGCCACACGATCTGACAACCGTCGCCGCTCGGAATCTAAAACGCGTGTACAAACGGAGAAAGTGGTAAAACGCGCGAGTCGGTGTGGAAACCGCGAAACGCGTCACGCGTTTGGCGATCACACAGAGCTCCTCCGGTCGGCTGTACCTGTCGCCGTTTCATTTTTTTTCTCAATTCATCGGTCAGCTTAAAACGATCAATATGTTTTTTAATATATATATTATTTGAATTTAACGATGCTAAAAACATCAGTAGAGATTTTTTGAGCATTGATCATTGCAATTTTATGAAAATATCCGCCATTTTGAGTCAGCCATTTTATTTTCGGAAAATTCAATTAAAGATTCGTAATCAGCGACCTCGAAAACCCCTAAAAATATTGTTTAATAAGCCTTTGGATTAGACCTTCGATTTATGACCAGGTTTTTTAGATTCTGGCCCACTGTGCGGCGGGCGACGTGGCCGAAAACGTAAACACGAAAAAAAACGACGTGTGTCGGTACAATGAACGGTAATCAAATCAAGTCGTCGTAATAACAATCATAAAATTATCCGCATACCATAACGTACAGAGTGTGTTCCACTTACCTTAAAAAAAACGTAACGTTTCCCGTCGTTTTCAAACCCTTCCGTGGTTACCAAATCATAATTCAGTACGTTACAGGAGATTTAAAAAAGTTTTCGCTTCGAGTATATTTTATTATGATGATGAATTTTTTTTTAATTTTTAACGCATGTAAAATTAGAAGCGATCTTTTTTTATTTTCGGTATTTCTAAAACGTTTGTCGAATCCCCCCCCCGGTGGTACTTTGGTCTTATTTGAAACACTGGTTACTTTTTCAAAAACCCAAAAATTCGTCGCGTATGGAAAGAGTGATCCGACCTACGTTGAATACCGCGCAAAAGTTACGGTTTCCGAAATTGATTTCAAGCGTTGATTGATATTATTTTGATTTTACCCGTGTTCCGAGTCACGTATTATATAAATATAAAACGACGAAAATCGTCAAATCCGGCGTCTGCTGGACGGCTGTACATTCTAAGCTAACGTTAAATAAAAAATCGTCGTCTTCAAACTTTTATGTAGGTACTAAACTAGTTGCTTTCTGATGTTACAAAACGCGGATAAACCGCAACTTTGAAACCAACGACTCGCCCAACGCGTGTAATCGTTACTGCTTTTACTTGGAATTTTTATGAGTACCGCTGAAACGAACGATGTTCCTTCCAAAGTGTTGATTAGATCAGAACACTCGAACCGATTCTTATGTTGTTTGCACTGCATTTGCATAATGTTATAATATTTCAAGTCAAATGGATTTTTCGCTTAATTCGGAATCTAAACCTAAAAAAAAGCTAAAATTCAGTCATAACCTAATTTTGTTCCGGCGGCCAAGCCACTGGGGTGTTAGGTAAATATAGTTTACACTCAATATTTCAGCCGGATGATGTTGGATCAAAATGGGGTTTTCGGGCGATGAAAGTTAGTATTAAAATAAACATTTTGGGATAATCTTAGTGTTCGGATCTTTCGCTATAGTAAAACGCGTTTTTTTTTTTTTTACTTTGAATTCACGCATAGTTCAGCAAAACATTTGTTCTAGTTTATGGGAACGTTCGATTTTTCTTATACTTGGATTAAAATATTGTGTAGTTTTTGTAGGAAAAAATCGTAGTTGTCGTATCAAATGTATTAAGTTTTACTGCGCAAATTATCCCGAAATGTTTATTTTAACACTCTTTTTCGTCTCCCGAAATAATAGACCCCGTGGTCGTCCGGCCGAAATACACTGTACAGCGTGTTTGAACACATTACGATATCGAATAGTTGCGTCAACGTAATAATTATTGTTGTTACGTATTATTGTGTTATAGAATTTTTTTTCTTTTTTACTCGCATGCACGCGTTATAAATTATATGGGTTATTTATTACCGTTTTTTTTTTTTTTTTTTATCACGCTCCGTTCCAGATACGAGTATTTAGCCGCGCGTTTAGTGATTCTCCTCGATCACGTTCCCGTTTCGCTTTTTTCTCGAAAAAGAAAAAAAACTGGAAATAGAATAAAATATCACCGTCAACGGCCCCGTTTGGCGGACTCGCAAAACTGCTAGGATCCATACTGCAGGGTATGCCGCGATTACGAAGGATTCGTATGGAGCTGTATAAAAATATTGGTCCGGTTATTAGCACTAACGGAGACGTGGTTACAGCGCACCATATACGTTCGAGTGGTAGAAAAAAGCCGATGGTCTTGGAGAGAAAATTTCTGAGATCTACAGCGGACCCGTAAAATATAGCTACGATAAAAACACGAACCAAGAACCAGAATCGACTTTTCATGTTGGGGAACGATGCTTTTCCACAAAATATTTAAACGTACCTCCTACCCCTTTCGATCCACACCCCATTGTCGGCCTGGTGTGGGGAAATCGGAAAACGTAATAACGTAGATTAAAAACGTATATTTATCCATATGGTCATCGCGGTCGGCTCGACGACAGATTGCCAGCTCTACTACTTTTTTTTTCGATTCGAGCACTTGGGGTGTCCTCCAGAGCGAACCAAAGAAGAATTCTTTTTCGATTATTTCAATAATTTATCCGTTTTGTATAGTTTCGCATGCAGACACGACGCAATAATACCGGACGGCCGATTTCACCGGCCAGTACCGGCCTACCCGTAGTACGGTTTTCTCTTATATCGGCCAAAAAAAAATAAAAATAAATGTGTCGCACAGCTCGGTCAGCAGCAACGCGCGCGACGATAGCGAACATTGTTCGTGTTCTCGGGAAATTGTTCCAACGAGCCGTTCATTGTGTTGTACACTTGTGAAAAAATTAACTGCACATAAATAATAGGTCTATACCTATTATTTATGTGCAGTTAATTTTGTGTGTATCACGGCACGTGCCGAAGTTAGCTTTTCCGACGCGTATTCTCCATTGTTGTCGGAAATCGATTCACGGCGTTATACGCTCTTGTGTATAACGATCGAATACGCGCCGCACGCTGTTTCAGTAGTAATCTTCTTCTTTTTCTTCGCCTTTCTCTCGGGCTCGACCAACCTCGTCCCGTCTCTCCGCTTGTGACGATCATTCACATTTCTTACACACACACATTAACAACCCTGATATTTTTCACCAGTTGTTTCCGTCCATCTCTTCTTTGGTCTTCCTCGTACCTCGTTTTCCTCCGTCCTTCCCTCGTCTTATCCACTACGTTGATGCAACTACCTCTTACAATTCACCTACTCGTTTCTTATTCTGTCTTTTCACTTACACTGTTGTCAATTACACTCATACTCTGTTTTATTTTCCTGTCGACCGCCCCCCAACACTCCGAACCGTTATGCTGCAACATGTTTGGTATATCACCGCACTCCTGCAAAACTTACCGTTTAGCCTTATCTTCTATTGCATCACCACTAACCGCCATTACTCTTCTCCTCGTATCGTCAAGCGTCTAGTTTTTTCTTCCAAAATCGTATTTCATACGCGCGGTTTTATTTCTACTCATCATCAGTTCCTTCCCTTCGAATGCCAATCTCCACTCAACACTCGTCCTGCAGTCTATTATTTATTATTATTTATCCACAATTTCTCCGATCAAAATTATGTCATCAGTAAGCATACGTACACCAGTGTATCGTCTCATCTTGAGTCTCTTTTGTAACTTCATTGATCACTACAGAGCACAAGTAAGAACTTATAATGATATTTGGGTTCATACACAGTGCGAGAGAAAAGAAGAACCGCGGTTAAAAGGTCCATAAATAACTTACGAAAATTCGAACCGTCCAAATCTAAAATACATTTTGCCGTTTGTAAATGGTGCGAGTCGTAAAGGCTAAACATTTGAAAATCGTCGAAAAATGTGAATCTCGTGTATTTCCTAGCCACTCCCCGAAAATCCCGTTTTAATCCGCAGTAGTCAGTCGTATTTCGTGTTACCTTTTAGAGGAAACTCACTGCACAGCACAACATTGAGTGCGTATCTGTACGTTATAATATTTATGTTTCGCGTTATATTGAACACTGCTGCGGAGAAAGAAAGATTGTAGAAAACAACAACAAGTTCGTGAAGAACTCGAGAATTATGAAAACGATAATTGCATAGTACCTACAACATTTACCCGTCAAAAAGTCGTTGTACACGTCACATTCAATCGAAACTTGTTTGGAAAATATTTTATTTTTTAAATTTCCAGACAATCGAGTAAAAAAAAAAAAAAACGACGACACCCGTGAAACGCTATTTGAGATCGTCTTCGACGTCTTATTATATACAGTTAAAAACTACCTACCGTTTTCACACTGTTTTTTTATTATTATTAGGTACTATTATGTAAAATTATTATCGAGACTCGATACGAACCATCGGTTTTTTTTTTTTTTTTTTACAGTTGCTATCGTATCCTATACTCGTTTACAATTTTATAGAAAACTATGATAATTTATAAAATGTTTTCACTTTGTTTAAATATTTTCGACTGTATGCGGTAAAATCAAAAAGTAAACGAGTTTACCCGTGTACCACACGTTACGATACGAATAAAACATACACTGTCCGTCGATCTGGTGCCGTTTAAACTCGAAAGTCGCTGTCGACGATGTGATATCTATATACAACAACGATGCGAGTCTCGATTTGATACAACACTTTATGTGTAGACGTTTTGTATAATTTCAATATTCGAACGCGATCCTGTTTCGCTGAGACTCGGCCCACTTTACTGGATCGACTAACAATCGTACTCGCGCAGTATATATTATTGGAATTAATTGTTATACCTTTCGTTTGAATTTTCAATAAAAATACAATCATTTATTGTTATCATGATCAAAACGGGTAAGAAACTATTCCATTACCCGTATAATATTACAGTTGCGATTTACCCAAGTACATATTATACAATATCATCGATTTTCGGCACTTTGAAGTACTTAATACTTTGTCTTTGGGGGGGTGGGCTTCTATAGAGTGAACGTCAATAGTCGATTTTGTAATTTTTCGTCGACGACTCAAAAATAATCGAAATTTCAAAAACCGCGACACCGTAATATCATATATAGGTCCAAAAACCTATCACGTTATATATTGTGCACCTATACCGCGTTAAAAGATCTTTCCGATCAGTTCACAACGCTTATTTCATCTCGAAATATAGTGTTTCCGGACAAAAACAAAACCGTTGTAAAAACGTTCTTCTTATTCTTCTTTCTCTCAACTATTCGAGATCTTTTCCCCATTCCTCCTCTTATCACGATCACTCACATTCCTTACACACACACACACATCAACAACCGCCATATTCCTTTTAAACTGTTTCCATCCGTTTTCCATTCTTTGGTTTTCCGGTAACTCTCTTTTCTTCTTCTTCATTCACTACCACAATCGCTCTTATACTGCTTCGGTTTCTTCTCTCCTCATCACGTGTGTCCAAAACACATTTATTTTCCCTCGTCCTATCCACCGCGTTGATGCAACGCCAATACTGTGCAACTTACGTGTATTCGTTTCTTCTCCTGTTACTCCACTCGTCCGTCTACGCTCAAACTCTGTTATGTTTTCCCGTCGACCGCCCCGAGCACTCAGAATCGTACAATCTAAAACGTCAAGCCGAATCCAATTTCGGACTGAGCGGGCGGACGACGTCATTGCGAAAAACCGTTTTGCGATAGAGTTTTACGAACTAATAAAATAAAAAATACTATCGTGTTTAGCGGAACTATAATAAAAACACCGTACACGGATACAGTTTAAGCGCAAAAGTTTTTCTCGGGCCAAAAGCACGGACGTTTCGCAATATTAGGTAGGTTTGTGTGGCTGCAGTTCAACGTGTATAGGTGACGATTCCGCGCATATATTGTACTACTAACACGATAACGTTTAATCGTTTCGCGTAAATTCGAGCGTTCATAGCGGCTGCTTTAAGTCGAAACGATAAAACATTATTATTTTTTTTCCCTACGGTATTAAATTGTGCGGCGGAATAATATCCGATTTATCCGACGTGGAAGCTTATAGAGACGATCGATAATAAAAGAAAATCGATCGCGCGGTTAAAACAGTGCGCGTTGCAAGACGGCAGTTCAGTTGTGCTCTTTCTGTTCCGAAAAAGCGAGAAAAAAAAAACGAATCTCCGAGCGCGGACAACTGTAATTCATTATTCATTACCTACCACTGTCTCGACGGTCGTTCCGCCGAAGGTAAGTGCGTTTGCGAATCGATATGCTTGTGAATTTTTTTTTGTTTCAATTTATACATTACTCTGGGACAAAATTAACATCAACGACAAGTGCGGAAATTAGTTGTCGGTCGGAAACCATGGTGTAATACGTTAATTATTTTAAAATGATTTCCATTAAGAGGGAATATCCCAGGATTTATTTCTTTTTTTTTTTTGCTTAAATGGCTCGCGATTCAGTGTAATACAGTTTACCATATACGATTGTACAGAAACTGTTAAACGAAATATCCGCGGCATCATATAAAAGTTCGTTTTCTTGTTCTTGTATATTCATGTTTTATTTTTTTCATTCTGACTTTCCTAAAACGTTTTATTACGTTGTCATTTCGACCGACTTAAAGACTAACAATTATTTTTATAAGACAGCTATACCTATTTGTTTATACAACGAAACATGGTTATTTCATTGAAATTATTCACTACGTATAGCTGATAAACATATCGATTCCTCTCTGAATACCATCGCTATCTACATCAAA
Source organism: Hormaphis cornu (assembly GCA_017140985.1). Taxonomy (NCBI): domain Eukaryota; kingdom Metazoa; phylum Arthropoda; class Insecta; order Hemiptera; family Hormaphididae; genus Hormaphis; species Hormaphis cornu. The sequence continues at coordinate 34,893,817 of CM029358.1, read as the reverse complement.
ACTAGATCATCCGAAATCTTCTTCATCAAAAATTGGACTATGATTTTTATGAATATTGTTGAAGACCACCAGTTATTTTTCTACTAACAATAAATATTGAATTAGTTTTTACTCACTATTGAGTAGTTCATACCTACTATTCGTATACTATCACATTATTTTAGTATAGTAAATTTTACCGTTTTGATCACTGATAAAATAGTAAATAAAATCAACTATCATTATAAATAGTATAGGTATGTAAAATCTCATAAATCTCTTATTTTTATCGAAAATGTTTTTGTTACACTCTTCAATTCGTGTATCGCTTAACTAAATAATAGTCGTAACCGTTAGTTAACATACCCGTTACCTATTTTGATTCTTCTTAATATTGAAATTCTTCAGTACACATCAGAAAAATTTTATTTAAAAAAAAATTTTTTTCCTGCTGTATGTTGAAACTACTAGCGGAAAAATAAAGTTACTTTAGATGGCCTAATATATTGTTATATTGTAATACTTTTTAGGTAAATATACCCGTATTAGTTTGAATTTTTGTTGACAGAAATGGGTGGGACGCGTGCTCTTATATTCTTTCTGATCGTCACCACGGCTTTGGGTTTCAAAATTCAGAATCTCGATGACGTCATAAGCCAAAAATTTTCACACGAAGCGGGAACTCCGATTGAAAAACATACCTTGTCTAACGATTCATCGTGGATTTCATATGTGCATGCATGGCGAGTTTTGTTTTGTGCGTTCCAACCACAATGGTGTGAAAAGTATTTGAATATATCAATCCCATCCAAAATAACCGAAAAGTTCACAATAAGAGGAAATTCCAATGAAGACACCGTTATTATTGTAGCTTCGGAGAAAGCGACATCGGATAATAACTTAACTCATGATGAAGATTTACCGAAAACCCAGGTACATTTCAACAAACGCGATACCGTAGAAACGGCTATCATAGGTACGGACGAATCGAAAACTGACGATAACTCCACTGTCGATGAAGTTGGTGTATTAATTATAGCTGCGGACGAATCAACGGTTAATAATAGCTCAGCAAATGATGAGGATCCCTCAAGGATCAAAATCTTTTTCAACAATCCAGATACCGGAATGATTGTTATTGTAGGTACGGACGAATCGAAAACTGACAATAACTCCACTGTCGATGAAGTTGGTGTTGTAATTATAGCTGCGGACGAATCAACGGTTAATAACAGCTCAGCAAATGATGAGGATTCCTCAAGGATGAAAATTCCTTTCAACAAACCAGATACCGGAATGATTGCTATTGTAGGTACGGACAAATCGGAGACTGGTAATAACTCAACTGATGATGATGTCGGTATAGTTATTATGGCTACGGACCAATCGGTGTCTGATAAAAACTCAACTGATGATGAATCTTCTTTGAAACTTCAAGCCCCTTCTGACAAAACCGAGACAAAAACAATAGTTATTGTTGCTACGGATGGTACAAATGGCCTTCCGTCATCTATCGACTCCTCTGATACGGACAATATGTCTTCGATATCAAAAATCGTTCTTCATAAACGAGAGAAACGAGATACGGGAGGTATAGTTATCATAGACATGGATGTTCCTACCAAAATTACCACATCCAATGATGACGTTTTGGCAAGTTCAAAAATGGATTCTGTCAAGCCCGATAAAGAATCAGTCGGTACCTTTTTTTCAGAAGACAACAAACTGAAATACCGTCAACTATCTGCATCACCACGTCGTGCCGTGGATGATGTTTCCTCAATATCAAGAAATGTTTTTAACAAAAAGTTGTAAAAACGATATACCTATAAAAATTAAATATTTTACCACGTGTATGACTATACTTATATATTTGTAAAAGAAAATTTTTCACTTTATTTAACGTTAAATTTTTTTTTTTTGCTCTAAATATATTTTTTGGATAATACATATTAGGTGCTTATTTGCAAAAATATAAAAATATCATTGTCAAGTTAATATTCTTTCCTTTAGTATCTTTCAAATTATATACGTCGTATTATAATTAATACTCGAGTACTTTTTTGCCAAAAAGTGTAAAAAAAATATGTCTCAGCTAAAATAAAATATATTTTATTTGACAAACGATTTGTATGAACGCATGCGTTGGTTTACCAACGAAAATTCCTTAGTGTATACTATAAATATTTCTGTGGGCTATTTTTCCTGCGTCCAATTGAACAAGACCGACAAATCGATGATTTATAAAACAAGTTCACATTTTTTACATAACTTCGAACGCGAATTTTAGTAAATAAAACCATATGGTCAACAAACAAATGTTTTACAACTGCGAGAAATTCATTAATACCGTTCATAGAATGTTTTACCTGTGATAACATTTTTTAGCTTTCCACGTATATTTTAGACACTATTAATGATCAGACGAAACGGTTCTCTCGTACGACACTTGAAAATACAAACCGTCCTTCATTTCTTTGCCGTTTTTTCTCGCTCGGATGTCAACGATTATCTTTTAACTAAAATTACAAAGTCGCACGTTTTGACCGAAAAAAAAAAAGCTTTGTTTAGAACGAGGACGCGACGGGCAAAAGTCAAAATCGAATTTTGGGGGTCCTTAATAGCGCTCAAACGGACTCTATGGGACTTTTATTCCATATTATTTTATACCACTTCCCGCGTTGTCCCGTCGAGCTGAGATTTCGCTTTTTTTTTT